>SJYX01008673.1:67811-82042 GCA_006410675.1 Oreotragus oreotragus | reverse complement strand
TGGAAGAAAAGTTATGACCAACCTAGATAGTATATTCAAAAGCAGAGACATTACTTGCCGACCAAGGTTCGTCTAGTCAAGGCGATAGTTTTTCCAGTGGCCATGTATGGATGTGAGCGTTGGACTGTGAAGAAGGCTGAGCGCTGAAGAATTGATGCTTTTGAACTGTGGTGTTGGAGAAGACTCTTGAGAGTCTTTTGGACTGCAAGGAGATCCATCCAGTCCATTCTGAAGGAGTTCAACCCTGGGATTTCCTTGAAAGAATGTTGCTAAAGCTGAAACTCCAGTACTTTGGCCACCTCATGAAAAGAGGTGACTCATTGGAAAAGACTCTGATGCTGGGAGGGATTGGGGGCAGGAGGAGAAGGGGACGACAGAGGATAAGATGGCTGGATGGCATCACGGACTCTATGGACATGACTCTGAGTGAACTCTGGGAGATGGTGATGAACAGGGAGGCCTGGCGTGCTGTGATTCATGAGGTCCCAGAGTTGGGCACGACTGAGTGACCGAAATGAACTGAACTGAACTGAACTGATGCACTCCTTTTCCTATTTGGAACCAGTCTGTTGTTCCATGTCCAGTTCTAACTGTTGCTTTCTGACCTGTATACAGATTTCTCAAGAGACAGGTCAGGTATTCTAGTATTCCTGTCTCTCTCAGAATTTTCCACAGTTTATTGTGATCCACACAGTCAAAGGCTTTGGCATAGTCGATAAAGCAGAAACAAATCTTTTTCTGGAACTCTCTTGCTTTTTCGATGATCCAGCGGATGTTGGCAATTTCATCTCTGGTTCCTCTGCCTTTTCTAAAACCAGCTTGATTGTCAGTATATCTGATACCAAGTCTTTTATGAAACTGATCCCTTCCTGTGCTTGGAAAGAAGAACCACATGATTTACTAAGGTTGAGATTTAAGCTAATATCTAAAATCAAGAGATTTATTTTAAGGGATATTTTAAATAACTGCTATGGTCCCAGTCCAGCAGACTGAGAATATAGCTATAATACATCATTGATGAAAGGATTTAATTAGGTCAATTCCTTAATATGTTTCATTTTCCAATTCCCACATAATCAGGTGAGTTTTCAGATGAAATATGAAGTCATTAAAGTCAGATGGTGGAAATAGGTCTTGGTTATTCCTTCCACCACTGCTTGGTAGGTCTTTGATACATTTCTTTGCTGTGCTCTCTTCACTAGTCTATGGCAAGTCTATCACTATGCATCTAGTTTTCTTACCCAATGCTTTTAGCAAATGATCTTTTTTCTTTTCCCCCTAGTGGGAAAATAAATAATGCATTTGGCTGCAAGATTATGGGAAACATTTTTATCTGAACTGTCCAACTATAACAGAAAAATCACATACAACACAAATATCCAAACTCTCTTATTAACAGAAAAAAAATAATATAACAAATATCAGACTTTTCTTAAGGGAAGAAACCTGTTCACCCTAAATCAATTACAACATACCTGAAGTATAGAAAAGGTTGATTAGGGTAGTGGCTAAATTAGATTTCTATTTTTCTTTCCTTGATGTGAGTTGAATGATCATCAGTGGGAATTTTACTTTGCTCTAAGATCAAGCAAATTATGCCAATGTGCTTCAAAGATCACCACTCCCTCAATTGCTTATATGGGATCAATGCATCAGAACAACAATAGCAATAAAAGCTCAAGAAGTATCAAAGCCTTCAGAATAAATGTGTATTCTTTGTTCTTATAAAGTAATTTTAATCATTTGCTCACTACTTATCTCCAGTGCTGCAGTACCATAAATATCTGTGCTTTATCCCTGGACGCTACAATGGGTCACTGATCTTATGCACATATATTTTAATTTTAGTTTTGAATATACTTATATATATATATATATGTTTAATTGTAAATATTCAGATGATTTTTCTTCCTGTTGAAGGTAAACTCTTTGGTTTGGAACTTGTTTTGTTCCTTTCATATTTCTAGCTTTTCAAATAACTCCTGGTATGTAATAGATGCTCAAAATAATTATTGAATAAGTTAGTAAATGAGCATATGAATGAATGAATTATTTCTGTCATTTCAGAGTGATACTTTGTGTGTTTAGAGAAAGAATATGATTTAAGAATATAATTGTATATTTAGGCAATTAAACTTTTTGTTTTGGGTTGCCTGCAGCAAATCAAGGATTACTTAAAAATAGTCTTAGAACAGAAAATCTGATTTTTTGTGTGTGTATGTATGTGTACACTCACGCATCTGTGTTTCTCCAGGGATTTCAGACTTCTAAAGGACACAGCCATTGGCATGTGTGTGGAGGCACAATTGGTAAACTATGTAAAATATTCAGCCTAGAGTGGTTCAATAACATTTTGCTATTTTATTAATATTTAAATTTGTTAGTTTTGCAGATGACATTGAAAGTATGTTTCAAATAAATTTATTTTTAATTATAGTGGTGGAAATACAGTATCAAGTTTTAAGAAAACTATGAAGGATTGTGATAAAATTCTAAGAAATATCTAAATTGTGCAGGTTCTCATTCCATTTTTATATAAGATATAACCTTCCATCAATAGAAAGAGACCAGTGATTGACATCAAATCACTGTTTAGATCCAATAAATGCACTGGCTTTTTAAGTTCCTACAATCTTGTCTTCTTTTTGAGGAAACACTGAGCACTGCTTACTAAGAGAGGTCACTGAAGTTTTGGTTAATCTTCTATGGTACAAAATATAAAGCAGCAGTTAAAACTTTACATGCACAAACATTTTTAGTAAATTGAATATGGTATTGATTAGATCTGTAATCTAAGTACATTTAGTGTTCCTTGCTTTTCTATTTTGTTTTAATCCTTAACAGATGGTACAGAATTCATTATGGCTCAGCCAGAATTACAGCAAATTTTTCCTTGTCAACAGACAACATTCTTCATTCCTTCAGTTCAGTTCAGTTCAGTCACTCAGTAGACTCTTTGTCCAACTCTTTGTGATCCCATGAATCGCAGCATGCCAGGCCTCCCTGTCCATCACCAACTCCCGGAGTTCACTCAGACTCACGTCCATCGAGTCAGTGATGCCATCCAGCCATCTGTCGTCCCCTTCTCCTCCTGCCCGCAATCCCTCCCAGCATCAGTGGTTGAGTTAACTTTGAAAGTCTCTTAGAAAAGACTTAGCTTTTAAAAAGGCAGCCATTAAAAGATGTACTCAAGTTTATTCAGCATTTTTGTTTCATTGTGTCATTATAGAGGCAGAAAATAACAAATTAAAAGCTCTATTATTCAACAACTATTTATTGAAAAGCTGTGATGGGCTTGGCACTGGGCTAAACCACTAACATATAGAAAAAGAGAGAGCTTTACCTTCAAGATACAAATTTTACTGTGAGATGTAAATATAATAACATATACTTAAGATATATTGTACTAAAAACTGTGATAGAAATAAGAACAAGGAGTTTGGAAGAATGACTAATTCCCCTTTAAGGCAGAGGTGAGGCCAAAAGAAGCAGCCCATTTGATTATTAATTTTTTTTCAGTATTATTTGCCAAAAACAAAGTATTGTGTTCCAAAATTGCATAGTTGCAACTGTCTTTTTATTGCAAAAGAGGATAGTGTTACTTTTCATGAAAAGTTATAAATGATTTAAAAACACCATTATTTGCAGTTGACCCTTGTACAAAAAGGGTTTGAACTGTGCAGGTCTACTTATACAAAGGATCTGTACGAATCATCCATGGCTGGCTAAATCCATGGATATGGAATCATGGATTGGAGGGCTAACCATGGGACTTGAAACCCACGTATTTTGATATACATGGTAGCCTTGGAACTAATCCTCTGCAGATATCAAGGGAAGATTCTTTTTTCCACTTAAAGGACCCGTTAATTTACTCATTAAAAAAATACGATGTCCAAAGACATAACTGAAATGTGAAGAAAAAGCACAGGATTAAAAATATTGATGTTGAAATGGCATTTGATAAAATTCAGCATCACATTTCTAATGAAAAAATTTAAGTACAACAGAAAAGTGGGCTTTACCAACTGTAAAAATGGCTGTTTACCACCAGTAGCAGTAAATACTGCCCGAAGTACAAAACTCTTAATTCCATTTCAGGTAAAATCAGAAATTGGGCCAAGATGTCAGAATCACGGTTATATGACACTGATGGTAATCAATATTTAAAAAATAATTTTCCTAGCTGGAAATTTATTATAAAATTTATAAGAAAGGATAAATACCTAATATTGCATGAGAAAAATATGGAAATGAATAGAGTGACAATATGTATAAAAAGAAAACTAGATATTAGAGTCTAATGTAAAGCTACATTACAAGTCAATGATTTTGATGTAAATTTGCAATAGATAAATTGTTTGGCGAAATCCAGTAGTGTTCCAAATTAGATACCAGTATATATGAGGTAATTTAATACATAACAATTTGAATGTTTTTCTTTCAGTAAGGAATGAATAGATTTTTAAGTTTTAATATGGAGAAGCCATTTCTTGGTAAGAAAATACCATATTCAAACACTAATTCTAATAGCATTAATAAAGTGTGATACTAAAATTATTTACAAATTGCAAAGAGTGGAACAAATAACTTGGTAGAAAAAATGGGGGTGCGGGTGGGGGAAGGTAACACAATTTGGAAAAAAACAAATGACCAGTATACAAATGAAAAGATCCTCTCTCTAGTCAGTGATCTGAAAAATGCAAATAGATGTTAACATTGTATAGGTTCAATTCAGTTCATTTCAGTCACTCAGTCATGTCCGACTCTTGGCTCTGATCTCATGGACTGCAACACACAAGCTTCCCTGTCCTTCACCAACTCCCAGAGCTTGCTCAAACTCGTGTCCATTGTGTCTGGGATGACATTCAACCATCTCATCCTCTGTTGTCCCCTTCCCTTCCCACCTTCAGTCTTTTCTAGCATCAGGGTCATTTTCAATGAGTCAGTTCTTCACATTAGGTGGCCAAAGTATTGGAGCTTCAGCTTCAGCATCAGTTCTTCCAATGAATATTCAGGACTGATTTCCTTTAGGATGGACAGGTTGGATCTCCTTGCAGTCCAAGGGACTCTCAAGAGTCTTCTCCAACACCACAGATCAAAAGCATCAATTGTTTGGCACTCAGCTTTCTTTATAGTTCACCTCTCACATCCATACATGACTACTGGAAAAACCATAGCTTCGACTAGATGGACATTTGTTGGCAAAGTAATGTCTCTGCTTTTTAATATGCTGTCTAGGTTAGTCAGCTTTTTTTCCAAGGAGCAAGCGTCTTTTAATTTCATAGCNCAACTCTCACATCCATACATGACTACTGGAAAAACCATAGCTTCGACTAGATGGACATTTGTTGGCAAAGTAATGTCTCTGCTTTTTAATATGCTGTCTAGGTTAGTCAGCTTTTTTTCCAAGGAGCAAGCGTCTTTTAATTTCATAGCTTCAGTCACCACTTGTGGTGATTTTGGAGCCCCCCAAAATAAAGTCTCTCACTTTTTCCACTGTTTCCCCATCTATTTGACATAAAGTGGTGAGACCAGATGCCATGATCTTAGTTTTCTGAATGTTGAATTTTAAGCCAACATTTTAACTCTTCTCTTTTACTTTCATCAAGAGGCTCTTTAGTTCTTCTTCACCTTCTGCCATAAGGGTGGTGTCATCTGCATATCTGAGCTGATTGATATTTCTCCCGACAATCTTGATTCCAGCTTGTGTTTCTTCCAGCCCAGCATTTCTCATGATGTACTCTGCATATAAGTTAAATAAGCAGGTTGACAATATACAGCCTTGATGTACTCCTTTCCTAATTTGGAACCAGTCTGTGTTTCCATTTCCAGTTCTAACTGTTGCTTCTTGACTTGCATACAGATTTCTCAGTAGACAGGTAAGGTATACATTGTATACCACTTAAAATAAACATTGATGAAAAATAAAAAAGTACTATTGTTAGTAAGTACTCTTGGAGAGATGTGGAGAAATGCACATTTTCACATTGGCTGATGGAACTGCAAATTTTGCAACCTTTTTGGTGGCTTTATGTGCAAATATTTTCTCTCATTCTGTAGGTTGTCTTTTCATTTTGTTTATGGTTTCCTTGCTGTGTAAAAACCTTTAAGTTTAATTAGGTTCTATCTGTTCCTTTTTGTTTGTTTGTTTTATTCCTTTACTGTAGGAAGCAAATTCAAAAGATATTATTGTGATCTATGTCAAAAAGTGTTCCGCCTGTTTTCCTCGAATAGTTTTATAGTATTCAGCCTTAAATTTAGGTCTTTAGTCCATTTCAAATTTACTTTTGTGTATAGTTTTAGAGAATGTTCTAATTCTTTTAATGTACAATAATTGTCCAGTCTTCTCAGTACCACTTATTGAAGAGGCTGTCTTTTCTTGCCTCCTTTGTCCCAGATAAATTGACTTTATGTGCATGGTTTATTTCTGGGCTTTCTATCCTGTTCCATTGATCTACATTTCTGTTTCTGTGCCAGTGCCATATTATTTTGATAACTGTTGCCCTGTAGTATAGTCTAAGGACAAACTTCTGATTCCTTTATCTCCATTTTTATTTCTTGGAATTGCTTTGTCTATACAGAGTCCTTTGCGTTTCTATGGAAATTTTAAAATGTTTTCTTCTGGTTCTCTGAAAAATGCCATCGGTAATTTGATAGGGATTGCATGGCATCTGTAGATTGCCTTGGGTAGTATATTCATTTTAACAATGTTGATTCTTCCAATCCAAGAACATATGTATCTTTTCCATCTGTGTGTGTCATCTTCAATTTCTTTCATCAGCATCTTATAGTTTTCAGAATACAGGTCTTTTGACTCCTTCAGTTTGGTTAAGTTCAGTCACTCAGTCGTGTCTGACTCTTTCCAACCTCATGAATCACAGCACGCCAGGCCNGGGAAGTTGCTCAGTTGTGTCTGACTATTTGCAACCCCTTGGACTGTAGCCTACCACGCTTCTCCATCCATGGGGTTTTCCAGGCAAGAATACTGGAGTGGGTTACCATTTCCTTCTCCAGGGGATCTTCCCGACCCAGGGATCAAACCCAGATCTCCTGCATTGGAGGGAGGCACTTTAACCTCTGAGCCACCAGGAAAGCCCAGAGGGCAGAAAAAGAAGAGGGGATAAACACTACCAAATCGATAGCAGACATGTAGGAAAAATAAATTATTGGTAAACAACAAGATAGACTTTATATATTAGCAATCATAATAACTCTAAATGAATCAAACTCATCTATTAAAATTTGAAACACATGAGATAGATTTTAAAATTAAAACTAGATTCCATCATATGTGCTTATAAGAAATACAGTTAAAACATCAGGGTACAGAAAAAAAGAAAAATATGCAATAAATATACATTAAGACAAAATATTAATATTTTTCAAAATAGAATTTCAGCAAAAATAGCCATATTATTATGAATAAAAAATGTAAAGATAATAAACTTTATAAAGAAGATATTTCAATAGCAAACTTGCAGATACTTATTAATNAGAAATACAGTTAAAACATCAGGGTACAGAAAAAAAGAAAAATATGCAATAAATATACATTAAGACAAAATATTAATATTTTTCAAAATAGAATTTCAGCAAAAATAGCCATATTATTATGAATAAAAAATGTAAAGATAATAAACTTTATAAAGAAGATATTTCAATAGCAAACTTGCAGATACTTATTAATTTATATTTGAAATATATTTAAACAAATACAGAATTAGAAAAAAACATTTTACAATGGTAAAAATTTTAACAAATTTTCCAGAGGTTTTAGATGAAACAGATAAACAGCTGTCTAGAATTTAGAATATTTGGACAATAATTTGATTTAGTATGTTTAAGTGGATTCCTGTGGACAACAGAGACTTCTCCTTTTCTGCAAGCATTCATGAACATTAGCAAAAACTGAGTACATAAAAGTCATAAATGATTAATTTATATGCTATGAACAAAGTTAAATGAAATATAACAAAGAGAAGATGGCTTAAAACACCTATATTCTAAAATTTCACTTCTAAGTAGTTCATAGATAAAAGTAAAAATCACAATGAAAATTATAAAATCAATATTTTACAATTAAGGCACAATGATACATATTATGGGTAAAGCCAAAACGGTATTTAGAGGTAAATCCATAGCCTTATAAATTTAAAGCTAAAATAATATATTTATATTTAATTGAGCATTCAAGTTAAAATATGAAAAAGAGTTAAACAGGATAAAGGAAAATAAAACAAATCAGATATTAATAAATATAATGAAAAATAGTTTCAACCATTTTTATTAACAATTATAATAAGACCTCTATTAAGACAGAAAGAGAAAAATCATAAACAAGTTGTGTTAGACTTTAAACGATAAGGAAAATAATTACAGATGTGTTCAAGACTTTATAATAATAGAGAATAATCTATGCCAACATGTTTAAAACTTGAATGATTTGGATAATGCATGTATATGTTATATTAGAAATAGAAAACCTACATAAAGTAAAAATAATTTAGAAAACCAAATATATAATAAAACATCTCTTGAATCTAAAATGTACCAATCAAAAATATTTTTACAGGTGAGTTTACTAAGTCTTCAAGCAAGAGATAATTCAACTAATAATTGCTTTAGACACTGGAAAGAGAGAGATACACCATCGATAGCAAAACTGGGAGAGAAAAACACAAGTTAAATATTATAAACTATGTTACACTAGGATAAAGATGCAAAACACTAGACAATTAACAAAGTGAATACAACAATGTAGGAAAAAAAATATACTGTGGTCACATTTGATTATCCCAGGAATGTAAGGATAATATTAAAAATTAAATGAGTTACACTTCCACTAAAAGCTAAGATTTAGTATCTCAGTGTGGATTTACTCTCCTTCCATAAGAAGTAATCAAGTGTATTGCAAGAATTTGGAAATTCAAGGAAGTCAAGGCAGATAGGGTTTGCAGATCAGAATATGGAGGGGAAAGGCCTGCAAAGAGAATGTTCTAGGTACCTGCAGAGGATTTCTCTTGAGTGTTTTGCACAGTACTGATCAGCATATTTTTGACTGCAAAATTCCCTGGACAGAGGAGCCTGGTGGGCTACAGTCCATGGAGTTACAAAGAGTGGACATGACTGTGCATGCATGCATGCATGCAAGATTCGCACATGTGTGTGAGGGAATTAGGCAACAGTGGGGAAAAAACAACCCTAAAGGATTAGAGGAACAATCTATGAGGTTCACAGTAAGTTGGGTAGAGTTTGTAGTCTTTACAACCAGAGTTGGAAAAGAAAACATAATTGATGGGATATTGGGCAGAGTAGTCAGAACGATGTTGTCTCAATAATGGAGGAAAAGTTTGCTTTAGACTAGTAGCTAGTTTGGCCCCACCTCACAAAGCTTAAAAGTCACCCTCAAAAAGATTACTGTGTTTTTCAAATAACTTAACTTGCTCTAGAACAAAGCTGAAGAAAATCTATTGTCATACAAAAATATCCAGCACCCAAAAAGGTAAAATTTACAAATTTCTGCCATTTAATAATAATGACCATGCATGCTACAATGCCCTACTGTCTATATAGTGCCATAATGTTTAGAAAAAATGAATGCCTAATATTTCCATGTATTTAGATCTTGAAAGCAGAAAATTAAGGAAATAAGCTTTAGAAAAGTCTATCTATAACAACACTATATACTCTTTATAGTTACATATATACATATTAAAAGAACAGAGACAAACTAGATTTTAGAAAGCATGACAATGGGTGTGTTTGGGGACTGGGGATGGGATCATAAGAACTTTTAACTTTAAAGTTTTATTTTGTGCATACCATTTAAGTTTGGAAGCAATTATAACAATTTTTAGCAATAGATATATTTGAAATTTTATATTATGACTTGAAGTCTCATACATTTCATGTCAATTATGTTTGAAAAGCAACACCCTGATAATCAGGAGCATAGCAACTAATGTAACAATGACATGATATCTTCCTCATCACACTGAAAAAGTTCTAAAAATCTAACATCTCTGAAATTGGCAAAGATGTAAAAAGTGCACTCTAGCACATTCATGTACAAATGAAGTAAATAGGTAATATGATCAGTAACATGACATTAATTTAGTGAAACTGAAATGCTCATTTCCTAATATCTAGAAACTCTGCTTTTTCATACACAGTGAAGAATGTTTTGCACAGGTACACTGGATATATTACTGTTCTGATTAAGTGCTGTCTCTATGGTGAAAATCTGGAAACTTACTTATTCCTCCATAGAATATAAAGGGGTAAATATTGACATATTTATATTACTATACAGAAGCTAATCAGAATATATTAAATTTAACTGTAATAAGTACATATATATTTATGTGTATGCACATATATTTATTTCTAAAATATTTTCTGGAAGATACAAGTTGAAATAAAGAATACCATTTTGCAGTAATTTCTACTGCAAAATATGTGTAATAGAACATGCATGGATATAGATGGATATATGTATAAAAAATAAGAAGAAAAAATTGCACAGAAATTGTGAAAGATTATCTTTAGAGTATATGGGACATGAAGTGGGAGTGAAGTACTGAAAAAGGTGAACTTTTAACTATTTTACTAATTCTTGAAAAATAAAATACATCATTTATTTATTCTTAATGATAGATATATATTTAGGCACCACTAGTGAGTTTTAGAGAGTATGTACCAGGAAAATCAATTAAAAAACACATAGCAAAAGTTAAATTTTTTGTAAAAGTTAAAGAATAAATGTTAATTCCTTATACTTACAATAGGAATGATTGATTTTTAATGATTTGTACTATCCTGTATCTTTTAAATATTTTCAAATAGGTTAAGTAACAATATAGTTGATAAATATAAAATATATCAATAGACTTCATAAGTCAAGACATTATTATTTTTCAAGTGAATAGTAACTTGTAAGTTCCACTTTGCCTCAGAAAAGATAGAAATTTATGTAGACTACATCATTCAAAGACATTTTCAATAATGAAAGTGTGATATGGTTGGAACAGTGGATAGACTTTTACAGATGGAGAAGAAAAAGCCATCTCAGGAATACTGAACGGAACAACTAAAGAGATTAAAGCCAGGTTACATATTAAGGTAGCAATAAGTAGACTAATGAGAGGAACCGACAACCAAATCCAGATGAAATGGAAGGATGTATTGGGCCACAGTTGGTTGGTGAAAGCCAGTGTCAATTGCTCAGTTGTGTCTGACTCTTTGCGACCCCATGGACTGTAGTCCACCACACTCCTCAGTCCATGGAATTGTCCAGGCAAGAAAGAAGGGTAGCCATTCCCTTTTCTGGGGTATCTTCCTGACCCAGGGATTGAACCTGGGTTTCCTGCAACACAGGCAGATTCTTTACCATCTCAGCCACCAGGGAAGCCCCACAGTTGGTCCATAAGCAATACCAAATATTAGAATATCATCAAAGCCCAGTAAGGTGCATAATCTGTGCCAGGGAACAATTAACAGAAGGAAAGAAAGATGCCAGAAAAGTTTCTCAGAATTAGTTTTCTTCGTAAAGGATCTAGATAAGGATTCATATGCAAGATAAAAACAAACAAAAACAAGACCTGATAGCTGGAGGGAAGGAGTTAGTTTAGTTTGAAGATGATGGAGGAGAGTGTTTAATGTGGTATCTCTGACTTCAGACCCTGCCACTTACTTTCTAGATATATAGTCTTGTTTAACCTGATTGATGCCCAGTATCAAAGCCTTTCTTCCTTGCCTTTCTCAGTCTTTTCTGCAGTTGAATGTGTCCATGTGTCACTGTTGTCTTCTGCCTGAGACATAAGTAGAATTTGTTTGAAACGTCTATGGAAAATTTTGCTTTTCTGATAAAATGGACATTTTTGTTGTTGCTGACATTGCCCCTTTTTCCTTCTTCCTGGTCAAATGTAAACATAATGCATATCACTGTAGCAGTTGTCTTGCAACTATTGGGTTGGCCAAAAAGTTGTTTTTTTTTTTTAGGTAAAAATAAAAGGCACATTTCTCATTTTCATCAAGAACTTTATTGAACAATGTATTCACCATTTTGTTCCACTATCTTCTGCCATTTTTCAGGCAACTTCACAGTTCATCTTCCTAAAATGTTTTATCTTTTGGAGTAAAGAATTGTTCCAAGTGCTTTTTACAGTCTTCCAGGGAACTGAATATTTTGCCATTACAAGAAATTTGTAAAGACTAAAGTAAATGGAAATCTGTCTGGTGAATACGGCAGATGAATCAGAACTTCCAGCCAACTTGTAACAGCTTTGCTGGTCATCAAAGAAACATACAGTCTTACATTACCCTAATGCAAGATTATGCATTTTCTGTTGCCTAATTCCTGATGCTTTTCACATACTGCAGCTTTCAGTTGGCTTAATTGGGAGCAGTACTTGGAATTAATCATTTAGTTTCCAGAAGGAGCTGATAATAGAGGACTCCCTTACAATCCCACCATATGCACAGCATCACCTTTTTTTGGATTAAGATTGGCCTTTGATGTCATTGGCAGTAGTTCATTTTGCTTGCCCCATGATCTCTTCATTCCACAGTATCACGCAGTATTCACTTTTAATCACCTGGCACAATTTGTTTTAAAATGGAACATTTTCATTATATTTAAGAAGATGATCACATGTGGAAATACAGCCAAGGTTTTTTTTGTTTGTTTGTTTTGTTTTGCTTAACTTATGTGGAACCCAAACATCAGAGTGATTAACATAAATAAGCTGTACAGATGATTTTCAATGTTTGGTTTGGATATTTTGAGTATGTCGGCTATCTTCTGCATATCATAATGTTGATTGTCCTCAGTTAATGTCTTGATTTGATCACTATCAACTTCAACTGCTTTGCCTGACCGTCCAGCAAGAATTATCCAACACGAAACTTCTCAAATAACTTTTGACACATTCAATCAGTCACAGTTCCCTCTCCATAGACTGTACAAAAGTTATTTTGAGTTTAAGTTGTGATTTTACCTTTCTTGAAATAATAAAGCATAATGTGCTAAAATGTTGCATTTTACTTGCATCTTCAATATTAAAGTGGATATACAAATATTCACCAATTATAGTTTTTTAAAAAATACACTCTGATATGAGAGTTGCCACAGCACAATCTAACAAAATTGTTTCAAATGAAGTTCAGTTCAGTTCATTTGCTCAGTCGTGTCCAACTCTTTGCAACTCAATGAATCAGCACAGCAGGCCTCCCTATCAATCAACAACTCCCAGAGTTCACTCAAACTCATGTCCATCAAGTCGGTGATGCCATCTAGCCATCTCATTCTCTGTCATCCCCTTCTCCTCCTGCCTCCAATCCCTCCCAGCATCAGGGGCTTTTCTAATGAGCCAACTCTTCCCATGATGTGGCCGAGGTATTGGAGTTTCAGCTTCTGCATCAATCCTTCCAGTGAACATCCAGGACTGATTTCCTTTAGGATGGACTGGTTGGATCTCCTTGCAGGCCAAGGGACTCTCAAGAGTCTTCTCCAACACCACAGTTCAAAAGCATCAATTCTTTAGTGTTCAGCTTTCTTCACAGTCCAACTCTCGCATCCATACATGACCACTGGAAAAACCATAGCCTTGACTAGACAGACCTTTGTTGGCAAAGTAATATCTCTGTTTTCAATATGCTATCTAGGTTGGTCATAACTATTCTTCCAAGGAGCAAGTGTCTTTTAATTTCATGGCTGCAGTCAGCATCTGCAGTGATTTTGGAGCCCCTCAAAATAAAGTCTGACACTGTTTCCACTGTTTCCCCATCTATTTCCCATGAAGTGATGAGCCCAGATGCCATGATCTTAGTTTTCTGAATGTTGAGTTTAGGCCATTTTTTTCACTCTCCTCTTTCAATTTCATCAAGAGGCTTTTTAGCTCCTCTTCACTTTCTGCCATAAGGGTGGTGTCATCTGCATATATGAGGTTGTTGATATTTCTCCTGGCAATCTTGATTCCAGCTTGTGCTTCTTCCAGCCCAGCGTTTCTCATGATGTACTCTACATATAAGTTAAATAAGCAAGGTGACAATATGCAGCCTTGAAATACTCCTTTTCCTATCTAGAACCAGTCTGTTGTTCCATGTTCAGTTCTAACTGTTGCTTCCTGACTTGCATACAGGTTTCTCAAGAGGCAGGTCAGGTGGTCTGATATTCCCATCTCTTTCAGAATTTTCCACAGACTATTGAGATCTACACAGTCAAAGAC
>SJYX01008673.1:34467-64189 GCA_006410675.1 Oreotragus oreotragus | reverse complement strand
TTGACCATCTGGTGATGTCCATGTGTAGAGTCTTCTCTTGTGTTGTTGGAAGAGGGTGTTTGCTATGACCAGTGTGTTCTCTTGGCAAAACTCTATTAGCATTTGCCCTGCTTCATTCCATATTCCAAGGCCAAATTTGCCTGTTACCCCAGGTGCTTCTTGATTTTCTACTTTTGTATTACAGTCCCCTATAATGCAAAGGGCATCTTTTGGGGGTGTTAGTTCTAAAAGGTCTTGTAGGTTTTCATAGAACCATTCAACTTCAGCTTCTTTAGTGTTACTGCTTGGGGCATAGGCTTGGATTACCGTGATATTGAATGGTTTGCCTAGGAAATGAACAGAGATCAGTCTGTCATTTTTGAGATTGCATCCAAGTACTGCATTTCGGACTCTTTTGTTGACCATGATGGCTACTCCATTTCTTCTGAAGGATTCCTGCCCACAGTAGCAGATATCATGGTCATCTGAGTTAAATTCACCCATTCCAGTCCATTTTAATTTGTTGATTTCTAGAATGTCAACATTCACTCTTGCCATCTCCTGTTTGACCACTTTCAATTTGCCTTGATTCATGGACCTGACATTCTAGGTTCCTGTGCAATATTGCTCTTTACAGCATCAGATCTTGCTTCTATCACCAGTCACACGCACAACTGGGTATTGTTTTTGGTTTGGCTCCATCCCTTCATTCTTTCTGGAATTATTTCTCCACTGATCTCCAGTAGCATATTGGGCACCTACCGACCCGGGGAGTTCCCCTTTCAGTATCCTATCATTTTGCCTTTTCGCACTGTTCATGGGGTTCCAAGGCAAGAATACTGAAGTGGTTTGCCATTCCCTTTTCCAGTGGACCACATTCTGTAAATCACAACCACTAAGCTACTAGAGCCACCTTGTGAAAAGAATGAACAAACCTTTTGCCCAACCCAACATAAACAAAAAAACCAAAAGTATCATGAAGTATCTGGTACTGACATTATTGTGCAAACTAGGCCAGGGCTATTTACTTCTTATTGTGAAAGAAGAATCAGCTTCAATTTATTTAATATATTGTGATCAGGTTTTTGATACTTACAGCTAAAAGCATTCTAAACTGTAATGCTTGTTATGTAACCTAGATGAAGTTATTTTAATTCTCTAAGTCTCAATTTCCTCATTATTTCATGTGTGTATTGAATAATAAATGTTTGGTGCTTAGCTTTAGTGCTTAATTTGAAACATGCTTAACAAATGTTATTACTCATTGCAGTCATTATCAAAATAAGACAAAGTTGTTAAATTTTTTAACAGCAAATCAGCAGATTTGTGGCTGATGGAGCCAATACTCCCTATATTGCTATGGGTTAGAAATATAGAGAAGGCAATGGCAACCCACTCCAGTACTCTTGCCTGTTCATGGGGTGGGCTCTCAAGGCAAGAGTTCTGAAGTGGTTTGCCATTCCCTTCTCCACTGGACCACATTCTGTCAGACCTCTCCACCATGACCTGTCCATCTTGGGGGGCCCCACATGGCATGGCTTAGTTTCACTGAGTTAGACAAGGCTGTGATCCATGTGATCAGACTGGCTAGTTTTCTGTGATTATGGTTTCAGTGTGAGTATCACTGGAAAGAGGAAAAAAAAAAAAAAACCTGCAGAAAACTCAAAATCATGTAGCACCATTGGTTCAGGGATGATGTCATTTCCTCCCTCTGTATCCCAGATGCCACATGTACATTTTAATACAGAAGTATCTTAGAGTGGATGTTGCTACTGACACTGCCAATATCTTCCCCTGGGAAAATAAATATAGCCTTTGCTGCTCCTGTATTAGCCCCCAGTTTTGTTTTTTTTTTTTTTTTTAACATCACTAGTTTCTGAATCAGTATCTAAGATGACTTCAGTGATTGGCTAATTACAGGTTAGGTGCTTGCATCATAGGCACTTTACCATCTGAGCTTCCCTGGTGGCTCAGACAGTAAAGAATCTGCCTGCAGTGCGGGAGACCTGGGTTCAATCCCTGGGCTAGGAAAAGCCCCTGGAGAAGGGAATTGCAACCCACTCCAGTATTCTTGCCTGGAGAATTCCACGGACAGAGGAGCCTAGAGGCCTACAGTCCATGGGGTCACAAAGAGTTGGACACAACTGAGTGACTAACACACAGACACATCATAGTCACAAGGGAGGACAGAAAAGCAAGTAGAATATCTGGAATAATAACTTCAATTAATGATAGTTAGATCAGAGGCTGGGTGGCCAAAAATACTGGGTAATGTCCATTTGATTTTTTTTTTTTCATCCTTTCAAAACTGTTGATAAAACAAAGGAACAGAAAAATTAAGTGATATGTGTCTAAGGTCACAGAATTATCCTGGGGCAGACACACAATTGAAACCTGCATATGGCTTGACTTCAAAGAATATAACCATCAAACTATTCTAAATTATTTCAATGAAAGTAAGTCTGCTATGGTTTTGTTTTGTTTTTCCCCTTAATACCTGGGGACCAAGGAATAAATTGGATCTCTTCCATCTTTACTAATGCTCTGGCGGAGTTAATGATAAAGTTGATAAAAAAAAAAAAAGAAAAACATGGTGTTTTGTCTGGCTCCATACGGGTAAAGGTTCTCTGTATTTGAAACTGTGCACTATGTTATAAATACTATCTGTCATAAACCAAAAAGAATGAAAACTGTATTACAAAGCTCATGTACTAAGATTCCAGGACAGATTTGTCCATTTAAGCAGCACATAAATCTGTCTACATTTCATTGACTTCTTTCCAAATATAAAGTGCTACATAAATTCTTAATGATAACAACAGTGACCCAAGTTACTGTTGTCTAACACCTTTCAGCTTTAAACGTTGATAGTGTAAGTTCAGTTCAGGAGAGAGCAGTGCTTACACTATGGAAACCTCTATCACAATCAGTACTAATTTGCAGTCTAAACAGAAAGGCCAAGATTTGACGAAAGAGGCTAAATTTCCTTCTTCCTTTGTGACTATTTCTACTAGCTCTGTATTACAAGCAAATGCTGAATACAGTCACTTTACACAAATTCATATTTGAGCATTAGATAAAGCATGACAGATCCAATTTGCATTGAGGGGGACATGTTGTATGTGGGAATGAGTTCATGTATAAGAAGCAGAGAATCTAGTTTTGAATACCAAGGCTGTTGCTTTTGTTTGCTTGTTTGTTTTGTAATCTTAAACAAGTCACCTAAACTTTGTGACCCTCAGTTACTTCATCTGTGTAATGAGAACAATAACACCTATTGAACAAATGTGTAATATCACAAAGAGAGTGAACAAGAAACCATGGTGCTATGATGCTCTTCAGATGTAGGTTATTATATTAAAAATTTTAACTTATTTGCCACACAATTTGGTAGCCAGGACATAACAGATTACAAAAATTTAAGGAAATTAGTGACTGCTTCAATTCAAAGAAGCATTAGTTTTTCCAGCATTATTGATGTACAATTTACAAATAAATTGTTATATATTTAAAGTATACTTCATGTTGATTTGATATATGCATACATTGTGAAAGGATTCCTTCCATCTAATTAATTAGCACATTCATTATCTCACATATATTTATTTATATATTTACGTTTTTATGTCAGGACAGTATTACTCTTTATTTGAGGGAAATGCTATGAGTCTTCTTGGCTCTTACTTGAAAGTGAAAGTCACTCAGTTGTGTCCAACTCTGAGACCCCATGGACTATACAGTCCATGGAATTCTCCAGGCCAGAATGCTGAAGTGGATAGCCTTTCCCTTCTCCAGGGGATCTTCTCAATCCAAGGATCAAACCCATGTCTTCCACATTGCAGGCAGATTCTTTACCAGCTGAGCCACAAGGGAAGTTCAAGAATACTGGAGTGGGTAGCCTATCCCTNTGCTGAAGTGGATAGCCTTTCCCTTCTCCAGGGGATCTTCTCAATCCAAGGATCAAACCCATGTCTTCCACATTGCAGGCAGATTCTTTACCAGCTGAGCCACAAGGGAAGTTCAAGAATACTGGAGTGGGTAGCCTATCCCTTCTCCAGTGGTTCTTCCCAATCCAGGAATTAAACCAGGGTCTTCTGCATTGCAGGCAGATTCTTTACCAACTGAGTTATCAGTGTTAACAAACTTTAAGTAATAGGTGGGCTGCTACTGCTGAAAGGAAGGTGCTGCCATTATTATTAAGTAGAGTTTTCCAAAGCCATTTTATATTTTCAGCATTGCCTAGAATATAATTCTTAAATTTATCTGCATATTGTATCAATTTCAATTGAAATTATATCTGAAATCTGTTTATTTTCTCCATCTTGTCTCCTTGCTTTTCTTCCTTCTCACTTTATTTTATTTATTTATTTGGCTGTGACGGGTCTTAGTTGTGCCACACTGGATCTTTCAGTTGCAGCACGTGGGATCTTCAGAGCAACATACAAACTCTAAGAGTTGTGGCATGTGGGATCTAGCTCCCTAACCAGGGGTCGAACTCAGATCATCTGCATTAGGAGTGCAAAGCCTTAGCCACCGGACTACCAGGGAAATCTCTATTTCTCATATTCATCCAGTGCATTCCTTACTCATTCACCTCTGAAGTCTTTTTTTAAAATTTCAAATCATGTGTCTTCCCCTGACTTAAAATTATTTAATAGTTTCTCATTTAAAATGAAACGTAAACACAATATATACATAATCATACATATACATAATCTGACATCTGCCTCTTTCCACATTTATATTCCATGTCATTCTCTTTTCTCTGACTTCAGTCATAAAGGTTGTTTTTCATATCTTTGATTTGGTCAGCTCTTAACTGCCTCGAAGCCTTTTGCCAGCATTTACACAGTTGAAATACCTTTTGCCCTTTTCTCACAAAGTTAACACATCAAATTTCAGTACTCAAGATACATGTCTGCTCTGCTCTTTAGAAAGAGCAGACAATCTACCTAACTTCCTCCCCATTTTAAATTATCTGTTAAATTGCTTTTGTTCTAGGTTCCCCCTAAAATGAGAGCTGCATGAAGGCAGAGGCCATGTTTATCAAGATCACCAAAACATACTCATAGAAAAAGACCTGGGATGTATCTCTACTTCATCTATATTTATGGATGAATAGCCTGCTGCCTGAATTGTTAGCTGTCTGAATGGATAATGTATTAAAACCTTCCCCCTCCTACTCCAAAATGAAAAACAACAACAACAACAACAAAAAAACCTTGTCAATTGAGATATTTATAATGTTCCTGGGAGTCTACATGTAAATTCGAACTTTATTTTAAAGCCATGAGTTCCCATTATAATTTCATAAATTATTTATCATTTAAGTGATTTGGGTAAGCATCTGTTACTGACAATCAAAAAGTATCTATCTTCAGATTCTCGGTAAAAGACTTAAGAATATCTGGGAATCAGCAGGTTTGAAGAACATTGATTTCAATCATATATCCCACTCCTCAATTCATAGCCTAGACTCCTCTCTATGATATCTGAACCATTGTTTTGTCATGCACAATTCCATGACAAGGAATTCACTATTGCCTAAGTCCTTGCATTTTGTTTTTGAACAGTTCTCACTGCTGGAAACTTCTTCTGTTTATCTAAGTCAAAAGTCTCAATTTTTTCCATTGATTTCTTGCAATTCTATATTTTTTAGTCATAGCAATTAGGTTAATCTGTTTGACACATGGATCCTTCAAATATCTGAAGATGGACATATTGACTCTTCCTTAACCACTTCTAGCTAAACACCATCTTTTCTTTATGTTGTTAACCTCCAAATAAATGTGAAAAATAAATTTAAATTAACTTTTTTCATATTTCTGTAAAGAATCATAGAGTGAATATGACTTCCAGTGGATTTCTGATATAAACTCATGATTATGATTAAATAGGTAACATACCTTGCAAATAAATATTGAAAACTTCAGTCTATAGACTTCAAATTTTTTAATGCATTATTTTGTGTGCTTTTACCAAGTTTCCATATATTTTGTCAAAGTAAGTCAGTTCTTTGAACTAGAGTTAGTAAAATACTATATAAACTATAATTGCAGTTGTCTCCCTGTCATGGATATGTGAATAGAATATGTATTTACTATGTGCACTTTATAACTTTGGTTTCCTGTATTGTAACATGTTTCATTTACCCATTTATGGTTTAAAAATGTTAGTATTCTACACATTAAACTTGAGGAAGAAAAGGGGAAGAAAAGACTTTCAAGATTTTTCCACTATAGGAAAAAAATTATCTCTTTGCTAGTTACTTGTTTTAATAAATTTGGCCAAGACAATCCAGATATTAACTGTACATTTTTATAACATCATGATAAAACAAAGATCTAGAAAGTTTATGTGAACAGTTAAAAAATTTTAAAGTATTATCTTTGCAAAATATTAGAAATCTAATTTGGTAATAACTTTCTATATATTGTCCATGAAATTTTTCTTTTATGTTATGAAAGGTGATTATATGAAGACAACAGGACAAAGAAATGTTCTTGAATTGGAAGGATTAATATGGTTTAAAAGTCTTTACTACCCAAAGGAATCTACAGATTTAATGCAATACCTATAAAAATACCAAGGACATTTTTCACAGAAGTAGAATAAATAATCCTAAAACTCATATGAAGCAATAAGATTCTGAATTGCCAAACCAATTTTGAGGAAAAAGAACAAAGTTTAAGGAATAACCATCCCAGACTTAAGATTACAAAGTAATGAAACAGCATGGTCTTGGTACAAAACCAGACACACAGATAAATGAAACAGAGTAGATAGTCCAGAAATGAAACAACACACCTATGCTCAATCCATGGCAAAGAAGGGAAGAATGTACAGTGAGGAAAAAAAGCTTCTTCAATAACTGGTGCTGGCAAAACTGGATAGAATGTGAAATAATGAGATTAGAACATTTCCTCACACAATAAATAAACTTGATATGATTTCTATAAATAAACTCAATATGGTTTATATAAATAAACTTGATATGGTTTAAAAATCTAAGTATGACACCAGAAAGGATAAAAATCCCAGAAGAGAACACAGGTAGAACTCACTTTGACATAAATCAGAACTATATTTTTTTGGATCTGTCTCCTAGGCCAAAATAAATAAAAGCAAAAATTAAAAAGCTTTGCACAGCAAAAAAACCCCATGGACAGAACAAAATGACAGCCTGCAGAATAGGAGAAAATACGATGTGACCAACAAGAGGTTGATATCCAAAATACACAAATAGCTCATTACAACTTAATACCAAAAAATCAAACAACTCAATCAAACAATGGACAGAAAAACCTGAATAAACATTTTTTTTTCCACAGACGACATAGAGATGATAACAGGTGCATGAAAAAATACTACTAAATGTCTACCAGTAGATGAATGGATGAAGAAGATGTGGTACACACACACGCACCCCACACACAATGGAGCATTGTTCAGCCATAAAAAAGAATGAAATAATGCCATCTGAAGGAACATGGATGAACCTAGAGCTTAGCATACTAGATCAGGCAAAGACAAATGTCATATGATAGCACTTCTGTCTAGAATGTGAAAAAAATGATGAAAATGAACTTGTTTACAAAACAGAAACAGACTCACAAACACAAAAAAATAACTTAAGTTGCCAAAAGGGAAAGATGGGGGAGGGGGGATGAATTGGGAATTTGGGATTAACAGATACATACTTTACATATATGAAAAGTGAATGTGTTAGTTGCTCAGTTGTGTCTGAGACCCTACGACCCCGTGGATTGCAGGCCACCAAGCTCCTTTGTCCATGGGATTTCCCAGGCAAGAATATTGAAGTGAGTTGCCATTTCCCTCTTCAGAATATTTTCTCAACCCAGGGGTGGAAACTGCATCTCCTGCCTTTCCTGCTTGGGAGGTGGATTCTTTACTACTGAGCCATCCGGGAAGTCCCCCACCCCCATCCTGCCACCACACCCACAGTTACATCACTGTTACACACCTGAAACTAATACAACATTGCAAATCAACTATACCTCAATTTAAAAAAAAAAACATGTTTAACAATTATTCAATTCAGTTCAGTTCAGTCACTCAGTCGTGTTTGACTCCCCGGGACCCCATGAATTGCAGCACGCCAGGCTCCCCTTCTAATCACCAGCCCCCAGAGTTCACTCAGACTCACGTCCATCCATTCCGTGATGCCATCCAGCCATCTCATCCTCAGTCGTCCCCTTCTCCTCCTGCCCCCAATCCCTCCCANATTAACACTTTAAAAAGTCACAATACAGTTTCCCTTATCAATATATTAAACTGAAGCTTACATTTTAAAATCATTATACTCAAAGATACATTGAAAAGATCACAAAGAATTATTTACAAAGTTTCTTCATCTATATAAGCACATATATATATATATAACTACATACACACATACCTATATACATACATATAATTTAAATGGATAATGATATGGGAAGATATTTTTTAAAGAATCACAATATACCTATAAGGAACCTTGTTATTACATGGTACTTCCAAACAATATGATCTTTTTACCTAAGCTTACTTTTGCAATTCGATACCTTCTTCTTGTGGGACACAGAGCATTTTTTTTTTAATGTGAGCCAGTCTCGATTCCTCACCCGTTCCCACCACTAACATTTTGAAGATGTCTATGATAAGTACACAATTTATTTCTCATCTCCAAAGCATGAAAAGAAAAAGGAGCAAGATATAAAAAGGGAAAAAATTATTCCCAGAAAGCTACCTCATACAAATACAACCGATTTAAGAGGTCAGATAAAGAAGACTGGTTTTCTGGGGATGCCCCTAGACTTCCTCTCCCACACTTTTACTGACAGCGCTCCTTTTTCCAGAAGTCTGGCTTCTGAGAGCCAATAATTGTTATGCTTGTGTCAGTGCAGACGCCAGCAAGACTTTCTGGTTCTGCCTCCTCATTCCTGGAAATAGCCCCTTGGGGTTCCACACTTCTGGGAAGCATAAAGACAACACAGCTGCAAATGTGCCAAGGAGACTTCTAGCTCAGGAGAGCTGGACTCCATCTGTAGAGCACGCTGCCTTTGGATGGTACCGATGAGTAAGGGAGCAGGATGTTTGGCTTAGCATCCATGTTAACTCTCTGACTTTCCTATCAAACTGACTGATGCACAAAGAAGAGGCTCCCTGATGTTATCACAGTGGTTGTCGTTCCCAAGAAGTTTCATATCTGTGTATAACTCCTATGCCAGCAAAAGAGTTCTGTGAACTGGCTAAATCGTCAATGATAAAGATTCCATCTTCAATATGATATAGTTTCCAGCTTGTCATGGCTGGCCTGATCTAGCCAGAAAAAAAAAAAAAAAAAAGGTCATTTAATATTTCTTAGGTTTCATAAGGTACTTTCTAGAGTCATAACATTTTTACAATAATTTTTATGCTCTTTTCATTATGCTCCTATACTCACAGAGAGAGTAGCTTCATTCTTAAACACTTTAAATGTGAAAAACTGAAAAACAGTACCAGTTTACTCTGTACAAGATAATAAAGAACCACACACAGTAAAACTAACATCCACATCTAGACCTTTATGGGAATGCCATGTCTTTATTCTTGAGTTGGGTAATTCCTACAAAACACCTTTCTTTCTGATAAATGCATTTCACATGCTCTGTGATCCAGCCAAAAAAATAATCCCCTTGGATTTTCACCCAAACAGCATAATTCTTAAAAGATTCAGACCTGGAGTTGGAGAGAACTCAGAGAGAATCTCTTTTCCACTACTTCATAACTTTAAGTGAGTACCTGAATCGCTCTAACCTTGGTCTTCTTATCAGTAAACTGGCACAATAAAGAGTACTCAAACTTGTGGAGTTGTGAAGATAACGAGAGAAACTGCATTCAAAGGACCGAGCACCAGAAGCAGGAAACATCCTCCCTGCCATTCTTGACAAGTTATTTACTTTCTGTCTCAGCTCCTTCATTTCATTGGTGGAGATTATTTGGACATTTTTGTCTCATACAGATGCTTCTTGTCTTAAAACATCAAAAGGAACTTTCCAGTTCTCATGGACACATCATCCAGAGAGTAAATATTGTCACAAAGGTAATACCTGATGGCAGCAGGGTATCAGGAGAGCCACTGGTGGACGTTTCGGCATTTCCGTTGTTCTCCCCGAACTCCTTCTTATATATTGACAGCATGTAGGAGATCCTATAATCTAGTCTGACACTCAAGATAAACTATAAGAAACATTAAAAACAACATAAGTTCCCTTCATCAGCATGGTGCTTAAAAATTCATTTCATTACAGGACAGCAAGAACAATGTAACTATCATGTCACATCAACTACTTCGAAACTTTACTGGAAAACTCCACACTTCCATCACACACATGATAAACAGTCATAACACTAAGCACAGTGAGGCATTTGCAGGAGCCAATGTCAGTAAAATCCCTCAACAGTGTTTGAAAAGAAGACAACTTGACTTCCCACGATCACTCTTGGAATATTCCAGGTGGGGCTATCCAGTAGATATGGATGAAGACATTATGATGACATAATTTCCTGAGCCCTGGGCAGAGTTTCCACTGGCTCCACAAGAAAAGTGCTGGAGCTGAGACCCACATACACAACAGAAAGGCCAAGACTTTAGCTACAATAGTGGGGATTCTGACTATAACAAAAGGAGTGCTGGATCTAGGTTTCAGAGGGGCAGCTTAAGTAACAGCATCCGGTATACCCGGGATATGCCTCACTGCTGCCTGGCTCTCCTTGGCTCTGTGTTGCTCTCCTTGTTCTCTTTAATGGACGTATTGACAGAGACTAAATACCAATAAGGTTCCCATCTGTGCTCAGCACTGAGAAGGGTGCAAGTGCCTAGACCCCAGGGTCCTCAAGAAGAGTGACTGAGTTGGAAAAACTACATATATTTTGCTATAGCGCTGTTTGTTGTTGTTACTTGTTTTTTGCTTCATTGCACAGCATGTGGAATATTAGTTCCCCAAGCAGGAATCAAACCCTCTCCCCTGCAGTGGAAGCATGGGGTCTCAACTATAGGGCTGTCAGTTCCTGCTACAGCACTGTTAACATTCTTAGGAAATGATCGAGGGCTACCCATGTGGTATAAATATAATGGAGATCAAGAAGGAGAAGGTGTATGTTGCTACCTGAGTGGAGATGGCAAACAGAGAGGCAGACTTGCACAGGGCAACCTGCCATCCCAAGCTACCTGGGACAGTCCTGGGACAGCCTTTGCTCCCAGTGTGATTATTATCTGTGTACCCTACACTCTCTTGAGAGATGCTCATTGGGACAGCAAACAGTAACGGTCATGCAAGTTTCAGAAAACTTGGGGTTTGGTGGTACCCTCCAAACCCAGTTCTCACTGTCTATGCCACAGACAGTAGTGTCAGACCCCCATCTCCCTCCTCCCACCCTCCCACCCCGTTCCTCTCTCTCCTCTGGTTCTTCTCCATAAGGGTGGTGTCATCTGCATATGTGAGATTATTGATATTTCTCCCGGCAATCTTGATTCCAGCTTGTGTCTCTTATTAGAGAAATGCAAGTCAAATTCACAGTGGGATATCACCTCATAACTTTCAAAGTGGCTATCATCAAAAAGTCTACAATTAAAAATGTTGGATAGAAGGTAGAGAAAAGGAAACTCTTGTATACTGTTGGTTTGAATGTAAGTTGCTGCAGCCACTATGAAAAATAGTAGTCAAAAAACTAAAAAATGAACTACCATATGATCCAGCAATTCTACTATTGGTATATATCAGGAAAAACAAAAAGGCTAATTAAAAAAGATATACACACCCCACAATAGCCAGTACATGGAAGCAACCCAAATTGCTGTCCATCAACAGAAGAATGGACAAACAGGATGTAGTATATATAGACTAGAACATTGCTGCTGCTGCTGCTGCTGCTGCTGCTGCTGCTAAGTCGCTTCAGCCGTGTCCGACTCTGTGTGACCCCATGGACTGCAGCCTACCAGGCTCCTCTGTCCATGGGATTCTCCAGGCAAGAGTACTGGAGTGGGTTGCCATTGCCTTCTCTGAGACTAGAACATTACTTAGCCACAAAAAATGAAACATTGCCATTTGTAGCAATGTAGGCAGATGTAGAAAATACTGTGCTTGGTGAAATCTCAAAAATATCAGTTATATCACTACAATATCATTTATATGTGGAATCTGAAAATAATCCAAGTTAATTTATATGCAAAACAGAAACAGACTCACAAACATGGAAAACAAACTTGTGGTTACCAAAAAGGAAAGGAAAGGAGGAAGGAGAAATTAGGGTTAGGGAATCAACATTCCATGTCTATATGATGTTTAAAGTATCTAAGTAACAAGGATATACTGTATAGCACAGAGAATTATAGCCATTCATTTCAGTTCAGTCGCTCAGTCGTGTCCGACTCTTTGCGACCCCATGAGTCACAGCACACNGAAGATCTTTTTTGTACAGTTCTTCCGTGTATTCTTGCCACCTCTTCTTAATATCTTATGCTTCTGTTAGGTCCATACCATTTCTGTCCTTTTTCGAGCCCATCTTTGCATGAAATATTCCCTTGGTATCTCTAATTTTCTTGAAGAGATCTCTAGTCTTTCCCATTCTGTTGTTTTCCTCTATTTCTTTGCATTGATCACTGAAGAAGGCTTTCTTATCTCTTCTTGCTATTCTTTGGAACTCTGCATTCAGATGCTTATATCTTTTCTTTTAGGCTTTCTTATCTCTTCTTGCTATTCTTTGGAACTGCATTCAGATGCTTATATCTTTCCTTTTCTTCTCTGCTTTTCGCCTCTCTTCTTTTCAGATCTTGATCCCTGTCTCCTGTACAATGTCACGAGCCTCATTCTATAGTTCATCAGGCACTCTATCTATCAGATTTGGGCCCTTAAATCTATTTCTCACTTCCATTGTATAATTATAAGGGATTTGATTTAGATCATACCTGCATGGTCTAGCGGTTTTCCCTACTTTCTTCAATTTGAGTCTAAATTTGGAAATAAGGAGTTCATGATCTGAGCCACAGTCAGCTCCTGGTCTTGTTTTTGCTGAGTGTATAGAGCTTCTCCATCTTTGGCTGCAAAGAATATAATCAATCTGATTTTGGTGTTGACCATCTGGTGATGTCCATGTGAGCCTTCTCTTGTGTTGTTGGAAGAGGGTGTTTGCTATGATCAGTGCATTTTCTTGGCAAAACTCTATTAGTCTTTGCCCTGCTTCATTCCGCATTCCAAGGCCAAATTTGCCTGTTACTCCAGGTGTTTCTTGACTTCCATTATCTTGTACTAATTTATAATGGATTATAATCTGTAAAATACTGAATCACTGTGATATCCACCTGAAAATAATATAATGCTGCAAATCAGCTATATCACAATACAAGACAAAACAACAAAAAATTGTTGTAAATAAAATTTAAAAAACAGAAATCAAGTTATACATAGGCTTGTCGAGAATTTAATAAAATAAGTTTTTTCCTTATTTATTATTACTGTCTTTTTCAAAAACGGAATCATTGGGAAAACTATCAACAGTAAAAGAGAAACTGACCAAGCCCATGTGAATGAAACAATCTGTAAACAAATAAATTTAAAACTCTTCACGGCATTTGAGTTTAGGCCTTTTTCTGGTTTCTAGACTAGAGGATAGTTACTACAAAATTCATGTCTGCATAAGTATAAACGAGCTAGACTCTACTAATCTTTGGTCATGCAGCATTCATGATCTTAGTTCCAGTTACCCAAGCAGTCATTAAACCTGTGCCCCCTGCATTGGGAATGTGGAGTTTTAATTAGTGGACCACTGGGAAGTCTGTCCCTAGACTCTACTAATTTAAAAGGAGTTTATTCTTGCACTCTTGAATCTATCTAATTTTGAAATATTTTATGAGTATTACTTAGCTACACTGATAGGATTAAGAGTGGACACATAACCCAAACTGAGCAATGGTAATTTTGCTGACGTTTCAAGAATGAAACTACTTTCTCCATGAGATAGCTAGAGCAGTAAGCACCTATCAGCACCACAACATGGAGAGAGTCAGCCTTAAAATCAAGCCAATGGACAGAAAAGCATCATTCAATGACAGATGAAAGAGTAAGTAACCTGATGACATTATTTGAACTATTAGATCTTAAAGGTTTTTAATTTATCAGATAAAGAAGCTAATACACTTGTTTTTCTTCTTCTCCTGCTATATATTTTCTTTCGGGCAAGTGCACTGAAGTAGTCCTGACTTTTATACATACTATATATTTAGTTCATGTTTCAACTCACTCCTTATATAAAATAGAATAAAAAAGACTATGAGCCTTCCTGCTGCCTTTGGGTTTCATTTTGAAGAACTATGGTATGAAGACCATAGGTATACCTATGGGTATAGCACTCCAAATGCTTCACATAGTCATTTACACATAGAAAATACATTCATTTCGTAAATTAGGTAACCAGGAATCAGTAGTCATCCTCTCATACTCTGAAATACATTAAATTGGCTAGATGTCTCTGTTCAGTATCTTCTGAGAGGGCCATGTCTCTCTTAAGAACCTACCAATCTGTGTCCTTAAGGTCTCCTATTTTTCTGTGAATCTGCCAGTCTCCCTTATCTCACTTTAAATGATTCTTGTCTTATTTATGGCTATGCAGATGTGTAACTCAGGCTTTTATTTTAATTTCACTCAGCTCTCTCACACAAGGCACATACACATAACAAGCTTTTAATGGTGTGGAGTGACAAAATGTGGTTTGCACTGCAGCCAGTAAATTATCACCATCACCTTTTCCCAGTAAGTCAGAACTTGTGTATTGTTCAGATGGTGCTTCTGTTCTTGCTTTTTCATCTTTTTATTTTTTTCTTTATTTCTTTTTTGGCTCTCTGCCTTTCCTAATTTATATTCATTTCCTCCTCAGGGTAGTTTGATGTTCCCTTTTCCCCTCTATTCCTAAATTTTGTTTCAAAAGCTTCACCTTTCTTACTAAACTCACTATCAGGCTGTTTGTTCAATAACTGCCTCCCTGCTTAACTCTCAAAGTAACTTTTCTATCCCAATTTGAACATACCTTTTAAAGCACTCCAGTATTCTCTCCCTGGAGAATTACACAGACAGAGGAGCCTGGGGTCACAAAGAATCGGACACAACTGAGCGGCTAACACTTTATAAGGATGCTCAAATTATAAACATGTAGCTTTTCTTTCACTCTGCACATAACTCAACTCTCATTTCTCATAGCAAGTAAGTATTTTAAGCAAATTGGCTCAGGAGACAAAGACAATCTGTTAACTAATAAAAGGAAGAAATGTTATACCAATGCGAGTTACCCACAATTAGCAAACAGGTGAAAGTTCACCCTGGGCAACCAAATGATATCTGGTGGTAAGAGAAGCCCAAGTCTAGTCAATATTTGAGTCATGTTCCAATCCTTTTATAATCAAGAACAGAAATTTAAAAGTGCATTGATTAATATGTAAATAGGAAACTTGTTTGGAGAGAGAGGAAAAATTCAGTTACTGACAAAATCAAAATCTTGCCTTATCTTCCAGGATTGTTTACTGGAAAACCAGACTGCTTTTTAATATAAAGTTGGCCTGAATAAAGATGCTTACTCCTTGGAAGGAAAGTTATGACCAGTCTAGATAGCATATTAAAAAGCAGAGACATTACTTTGCCAACAAAGGTCCTTCTAGTCAAAGCTATGGTTTTTCCAGTAGTCATGTATGGATATGAGAGTTGGACTGTGAAGAAAGCTGAGCACAGAGGAATTGATGCTTTTGAACTGTGGTTTTGGAGAAGACTCTTGAGAGTCCCTTGGACTGCAAGGAGATCCAACCAGTCCATTTTAAAGGAGATCAGTCCTGGGTGTTCTTTGGAAGGAATGATGCTAAAGCTGAAACTCCAATACTTTGGCCACCTCATGTGAATAGTTAACTCATTGGAAAAGACTCTGATGCTGGGAGGGATTGAGGGCAGGAGAAGAAGGGGACAACAAAAGATGAGATGGCTGGATGGCATCACCGACTCTTTGGACACGAGTTTGGGTGAACTCCAGAAGTTGGTGATGGACAGGGAGTCCTGGTGTGCTGCAGTTCATGGAGTCGCAAAGAGTCAGACATGACTGAATGAACTGAACTAAACTGGCCTGAATAAATAGTATAGGGAATTAAGCAACTCTCTCATTTGGCTGATCTTTAGTGTTACCATTCCAGAACCAAAACTGAATTCACTTTTGAAAAATATCAAAACAGTGCTTCAGTAATGCTTTCAGGTGCTATCTGTAAATGTATACCAGCAGAATTGTTCTGGGAGTAACAAACCCACACATTGGTGAGATGATAGTATTGTCAAGGGTTTGTAATAATTGTGTGTCTCTCCTGTAATACACACTACTTTTGCCATGAACTGAACATAATGCCATTATGTCTCCTTTTCCAAATAGTGGGAGAACTGAGATAGTATCCAGAAAGTGAAAGTGTTAGTTGCTCAGTTGTGTCCAGCTCTTTGCAATCCCATGGACTGTAGCCCACCAGGCTTCTCTGTCCAAGGAATTCTCCAGGTAAGAATATTGGAGTGGGTAGCCATTCCCTTCTCTAAGGTATCTTCCCCACCCAGGGATTGAACCTGGGCCTCCTGCACTGCAGGCAAATTCTTTACCATCTGAGCCACCAGGGAAGCCGAGAAGAGGTTTTGAATTTCACGGGACATGAATCTGAGCTAACTATGCCCTCCCTGAAATTTACTCACACAGATTATTACCCCATTCCAATTGTTCTCTCTGAGCTGAGTTACTTTTTTAAAGTCATTATTATTACTTTATTTTATGGACTACTGCAAATTCTATTCAAAATGTTAACTCAAGTTCTTGTGTCTGATGCACACTGAGGTCAAACAAACTGAACGGTCGGAATTTGGAGAAGAGAAAGGTTTATTTCAGGGCCATGAAAGGAGACCGGTGGCTCTCTCCTTAAAAGCCCCAAACTCATCAAAGGGTTTCAGCAGAGCACTTTCAAAAGCTAGGTGAGGGAGGGGGCGGTCAAAGGATCTGTGATCAGTTTGTGCACAATTCACGATTGGCTGATAGTGAAGTAAAAAAGGTGGTGTCACAAGGGTTGACATTATAGGTCCTTAGGCTCCAGAGGCATGAGTCTATGGGCGTATGGTCATCAAGTAGTTAACATCCTCCATTTGTTGGAGTGGGGGAAGTCTGTTGACATCTGTGAAAGGACTCAGGAAATGTGCACCAAGTACTATTATTTAGGAGCTTCAGAGAGGAGCTAAAGCAGAGAATATGGGGGAAGTCCTGTTCACCTGCCCCCACCTCAAGGCACATGGGCTCCTTCTCAGTTACAAAAGTAGCCACTGAATTATTTAAACCTTGCAGACCAGTGACTAGAAAATGATTTGATAGTCGGTAGGAATCTCTTTTATGGGACCAAGGTAGAACGAAAGGAATTGCCCCAGCCTTGAACAACATACTACGGTAATAATTACAGAAGAATTTCCTTCAAGTTTAAAACCAAACAGGTGGAAGCTGTCAAGACACACCAGCAAAGAATCTGAGAAGCTAATTCCAGCTTAATCTTTTCTATTAATGTGCCTTTGCCTACACCATCTTATTTCTGCCTGATCCACTGTTGTGTAAGGTACTGAACACAGCTGTGGATCAATGAAGTCATTTACAGATCCCCCTCGTGGGTAAGATAAATGATGGATTAATCTAAGTTCCCTGGGGCCTTTATTTTTGGAGCATATCCTAATGGTAACTGAAATCCCTTACTGGAGCTTCCTCAAATTGTTGCCTTCTCTTCTCCTCCTTCCTAAATTTAAGGTTTTTTTTTGTTGTTGTTGTTGTTGTTGTTGTTAACATTTTATTATTGCTTCCAAGTTAGTCCAGTAATACAAGAGCTGTCTATGAACACTGGTTTCTACATCTTGTCATGGATCTTTCCTACTACAAAGACAAAAGGTACTTTCTTTTATCACGTAGTTGCCAAATGCTAAAATAATCCCACATGTCATTTATCTTTCAGAATTATGGGAGGCACAACTCAATTTTAGCACTTGATGTCATTAATATTGATGCTGAAGACCAAGAGAGAAATAAACAAAGGACAGAAAAACTTCAGAGAATTAGCCCTAACTTTTTTTTTTTCTGAACTTTGGGGCAGTCATGATAAAGATGAAATTATACTAATAAAGTATGACTGTTAGTTTGGTGTCTTCATTTCTCCTTAGCTCTAACATAATCAATGAATCATCATTTTCATGCTGGTGGTGGCACCTGGTTAAGTGTTTTACATGTATTTTTTTGAAGAGAGAATGGCAACCCATTCCAGTATTCTCGCCTGAAGAATCCCCATGGACAGAGGAGCCTGGCAGACTTCAGTCCATGGGTTCACAAAGAGTCAGACACTACTGATCAACTAAGCACATAGCATGTATTTAATGCTCAAAATAACTACAGAATATAAGAGTAAAGTCCCCATTTTATAGATGAAGAATTGTGGCTTAAAATAAACTTATCCAAGGTCCTACAGTCAATGGAAGATAACAATTGACAGCCTTGGAAAATAACATTTGAAACATATGCACTATCTATGCTCAACACAAAGGGCTTCTTCCCTGGTGGCTCAGCAATAAAGGATCCACCTGCAACGACTCGGTTTTGATCCAAAAGATCCCCTGGAGAAGGAAACGGCAAACCACTCCAGCATTCCTTTCTGAGAAATCCCATGGTAAGAAGAGCCTGGTGGACTACAGTCCATGGGCTCATAGACTGACTTGACATAAGTCAAGACACTATTAGCGACTCATCAACAATGCTCAACACAAATGTCTTTTATCTCATTTTTTATACATACAAAAATATAGGACTTTTTACCCTCGGAGTTAATTAACAACTTTTTTTCTTCCACAGAATCAGTCCTCTGCCTTCCAATGAAATTGCCCCTTTTATGTGGCTTCTCTTTGAGTACATCAGATGACCACTTTCTTGATGCTATTCTGTTTTGTATATTCAGGTCTCTAAGTGCATCTTAGAAGATACATTGTTTGATATCTAAGTTACTAAGAACTGAGTCTAACAGAATGGAGCTGTCTTATAGGAGTGAATAAATGATAGGTTCCTAGAAGTAGTACAACACTTAAAATGAATAACCAGAACAGTTTTGACAGTCTGGGATCTATTGTTCTAGCAGTGGATGCCTCTTAAAATGTTAATACCTAGTGAATTCTTGGTTATCCTTTTTGTTATACAGAAGGTCATTTTACCAACATATCTTTAGAAAATTCTTACTTCCTGGTACATGCTGTCTTTGCCTTTGTAACAATTTAATATGGCTCAATCCTTGAGGTTTTCATAAAGTTGACCTAGAACATACAATTCTGTGAAATACTAGGTGTATCTTTTAAAGATTTGGTGATCTTTAGTATGAAATTCATTGTATATATAGCCTATGATGATCACTTTTTGGTCTTTGTGTTGTTGTTGTTGTTGTTGTTTTACTTTATTTTACTCTACAATACTGTATTGGTTTTGCCATACATCAACATGAATCCACCACGGGTGTACACGTGTTCCACATCCTGAACCCCCCTCCCCCCTTCCTCCCCATACCATCTCTCTGGGTCATCCCAGTGCACCAGCCCCAAGCCTCCTGCAACCTGCATTGAACCTAGACTGGCGATTTGTTTCTTATATGATATTATACATGTTTCAATGCCATTCTCCCAAATCATCCCACCCTCTCCCTCTCCCGCAGAGTCCAAAAACTGTTCTATACATCTGTGTCTCTTTTGCTGTCTCGCATACAGGGTTATTGTTACCATCTTTCTAAATTCCACATATATGCGTTAGCATACTGTATTGGTGCTTATAAAGATACTGATTATTTAGAACCCAGTCACTTTAGAGATTGTATTTTATTGCTCCTCACTGCTACAATTAAATTAACTAGTTACTAACAGTTATATAATCACTGAAATCTCAGGAAAAGAGAAATAAGACTTTCCACACTCCATTTTTTGTATGTGTTTGTGCAGTTCTCCTTGGTGATGGAACTATACAGCTGAGCTCTTTGAACTGGAGACAAAATCAGAATTTTTTGGTGACTTATTACAGTTATATTAGGAAGAATATTTGATTTTTAAAAAATTATCTTGATGGCAGGAAAAGAAAATGTTTGGGAATAAGTTCATATTTACATTATGTTTAAGTATTGATTCATTCTGCTGTATTTTAAAAAATCAGTGGATTACTATGCTTTACTTTACAAACATTTACTACATATTTTAAAGTCTTGCAAAAAACCTTTGAAAATTTAGGAGCCTCAAAATTTATTATTATTATTATTGGCATAATGAGTATTGAGTAATATAAACAAACTGGACTCAAAATATGGTTAGGGAAATATGTACTAGTAATAAAATACTTAGCATTATACTGGAAAGTATTTGGAAAATTACAAAGAAATTTTAGTTTTGCACTATACATTGATTATATCAAGACAGTAAGATAATAAAAATTCCTTACATATATCTGAAAAAAAAAAGCTCTATAAAAATTTGCCCACCTCTCCTATTCTACTTACAGTTACATTTTTCAGGAAATCAAGACAAATTTAATATTGAGAAGGATCTGAATGATGTCTAAGAACTTATCTGATTCTTATGTATAAAGAATAAACTTCTGCTTACAGTTTTGAATTCTGAGATTATCATTGCAAGTCTATTTAATCTCATTAAGTGTAATATTATTTTTAAGCTGATTCTCCTAGCCACATTTTCCCATGCATTCTGAGAGGATAAAAGCAAATATTTGCCTTAGATATTTGGTTAATTGAGAAAAGACTGCACCTGGTGTCCAAATTATTCACATGCTTGCCAAATCTTCCGTTTTTCCTTTGATTGGTAGCCCTGACCCAAGGCTGTGACTTTGGAACATGTTTGGACTGGAATTAACTCACTTGGGCACTGTTCTGTCGGGTTTCCCTTCAGCTTGTACATTTATTCTACATAGTTTAGTTCTATCTGGTATCATAGTTTAGTTCTCCTAGTATTATTGGCAAGAATTATTTTTTATTGGAAATTTTAGAAAGAAAACTAAAGAATTATTTGAAAATGGCAGAATCCATAGTGAGAAAAAATTAACAGTATTAAAAAACACTCACTTGAGTATTATCAGTTTTGTGTGTGTGTGACCCACTGTGGGTATATTGTATTACATACACACACAGGTATAGGAACAGGGTATTAACTTCCAATTTTTGTCTTTAAGGAATTGTCATGAACTTTGCTCCAAAGTGAGCATAGATAATACTCATGTCATGAGCCTGCACAGATCTTTATTTCCTGTCCTCCTTGGTTCCACTACACATGCTCTCACTTTTTTCCCTTAATGCTGGTCAACACCCTACAGAAACAGGAGAGAGAAAGGTCACTCTTATGTATGAAAAGAGGGTCCTATGGTTAATACAGAAAATTCTCAGTATCTGTTTGCTGCTGATCAAAGTTTGGATTTAAATTTTTCACTGTATATATATTGAACTGTTACATCTATTAGTGTTTTCGCATTTTTATTTATTACTACATAAACCCCTGGAGTCTATGATAGATGTGTCTTTTAATGCTGTGGCTTCTCAAACACTAAGCAAAATAAATCGCCCAGTAATATTGCTAACGTGTAGATTGTGATTCAGGAGGTCTAGGATTTATCCTAAGAGTCCGCATTTCTAACAAGGAGATGTCAATGCTGATGGTCCCAGCATACATTCTGAGTAGCAAGATCATAAGCACACTCAACACAGCTCTTTCCAGCTATTACCAGAGAGTATCTTTTCTATGTTTCCTGTGGTAAGGGAGCAAACGTGTGCATTTTCATGTGCGTGGGTATAAGGGATGCAAGTAAGAAAATGATGTTTTACCCTGGTTTATGACTTCTGAAATAAGTGACAGCATAAAATGTTTTGACTTGTTGTTCAAAAAGTCATTTACCCATGAATCAACTTCTTCTTTGGCTAAAGCAGATTGTGCTCATTCAGTCATGTACGACTCTTTGCAATCCCACGGACTGTAGCCCACCAGGATTCTCTGTCCATGGGGATTCTTCCAGGCAAGAATTCTTGAGTGGGTTGCCACGCCCTCCAACAAGGGATCTTCCTGACCCAGGGACCGAATCTGCATCTCTATGTCTCCTACACTGGCAGGAAGGTTCTTTACCACTAGCGCCACCTGGGAGGCCCATTTTAGAGCCATACTACTAATAACTAATTAACTTATAAGTGATTTCTGATGTCTTGATTTTATTGATTTATGTATTTTGAATGCTACTTAAAAATGAACTACTTTTTTATTATGAAATAACAAAATTAGATCTGGCATTTTAAAAAGACACTATATTGCCTTTCTTGATATATAATACTATCTCTAAGTATTTCTAGAACTTGTAGTTCAGGTAGGAGATTTACATCAGTTTATAGTACCAGGAATTTAGAAAATATTAAGACATGAGCATTTCTGGATCATATATGAACTGATAAGAATGAGTCTGATCTCAGCTAGCAAATGGCCAAGTGGAATGAAAACTTCCAGTAATTCTTCTTGACTTCTAAAGTCAAGAAGGAAGATGACTCCTCAGAGAGTAAATAATTGGTAAATACGTACTGGATAAAGCCTTATGCAAGGCTTTCTGATAAAGTGTGACTCTTAAGGTGATTCCGTTTAAAACTAAAAGGAAATTGAAAGTGAGAATGGTTGCAGGTAAGATTCAAGGTCTGGGGCCAAAACACAAGATTCCTACACTACTGAGCTGGCAGCCCATCTGCAATCACCATGTAAAACAAAGAGCTATAACTAGTGATTATTTTTATTTACATATATATATATCATACTGATTAGATGAGGTTTCCATTTATTCTTCTTTGTTTCCATCTGACTATCATTTACTCTCAAGATTAAATAAGAAATGTAACATCAAAATTATTAAATTGCTACTTATTATATATCTATATTTATGTATTTACATGTATCTTACCTAAATCTGCAACCAAAGCCTCCAGTAACTTTGTATAACTCTGCACCATTAATTTCTTCAGAGTGACATTCTGATGTGAGCTGAACAGATGGAATTGCGGGATTGTTCTAGCAAATTTATCATAAAAAATGCATCCGACACCTGTGTAATTTGCCTAATCATTTTCCTAATAAGCTCCCACCATTAATTATGCACGATTTCCACAATGCAATCAAGATAAAAGTAAATCTGATGACTTAATACCCTTCAAAATAATTGGTTCACCCAACACAAGGCCTCCTTTGCTTTCCATAGCCATTTTAGTTAATTAGGAAAAGGGTGCGCCCTGCTGGAGTCAGCAGAACCGAGGCTGATCGCTTGGTGGGAGGTAGACCTGCTGGGTTTTTGGGCAGGAGTCAAGGATATTAACTCGTGAAAGAAGAGAAGAGCGTTTTGCCCCTTCCTCTTCTCTTTTTCCCTTCCTCCATCCGCCACCCTGCAACTTCCCTGCCTCCCCCGCCCCGCTCAACCCCACCCTAGTAGCAAACAGATGCGATTAGTGTTCTTCAGCCATCAGAAAACTGACTGCAGGACTCTGCGGGTCTAATGAGAATCAACTTTTCCGAGTCTGCTGTCTTGCGGTGCAGTCCACCTGTCACATCATTAGGTGCAGCGTGTGCCTTGAATTCACTTTGCTAAATGAGATTTACAGGCCCCAGTGAAACCCGTCCTGCAGCATCCCTGCTTCAATTAGCTAAAGATTAATTGTCTGAGAAAGGGAATGAAAGTTTTACTTCAACTGACCTGAAAAAAAATTTTAAAAAGGGTAAAAAAAAAATGTATGGTTCAGGTATTCCGTATAGGCCTGAGGCAGTGTGGAAAAACGTGATAATTTAAAGGTGCTGCAAATTTCCTACACCTAGCCTGGATGAATGAAATTAACTAGCACTAAAAGCTGTCAAATTAAAGGTTGACTTCCAGATATTAGCACCTTAAATGTCACCGAATATTCTCTTTCGTTCTTTCTTTTTTCTTTCTTTCCTTTTTTTTTTTTTTTTTTGGCAAACATTCACATCAGCACACCTGCACGTGCACACAAACATTTTCTTTCTGCTGTTCCTGCTAACTGCTTGTTCNTGACTTCCAGATATTAGCACCTTAAATGTCACCGAATATTCTCTTTCGTTCTTTCTTTTTTCTTTCTTTCCTTTTTTTTTTTTTTTTTTGGCAAACATTCACATCAGCACACCTGCACGTGCACACAAACATTTTCTTACTGCTGTTCCTGCTAACTGCTTGTTCGTGCCCAGCCTCGAGTTACTTGCTATAAATCTTTGATGTAACCATGGCTACAGAACAACTGGCTATTACAAAATTTCCTCCATTTTAATGTTACACTAATTATGTTTGAATACGTTTTAATGGAGATGAAGAGTTGGAGGTGAGAAAAGCTCCCGGAAGAAGGGCAGAAGGGGAGATTCTCTGTTTCCATCTGCCACACGTTCCCTGCGCTATCAGACATGCTGCCTGCAAAGGGAGGTATATTGCGCAGTAGTTCTGGTTTCTTAATTTCTAAATCTGAATGCAAATTATGGAACTTCAAAACTTTAACATTCTGGGGAATGCCCTAAAATAAATAGACAATTTTTTTCTTTTCTTTTTTAATCATTGTGGAATATGCAATGCTTTATTAGGATTTGGTTAGGGAATATGAAACTTTCTATGTGTAGCTGAAACTTATTTTTAATTAATAAATAAGAAAAACATTTTCACACTCCTAATTTTTAACATAAGGACAGGCACTGGTAACTTCAGCTGGCTAGAATGTTAGATGCATCTTAGAATATAGGAGGGAAAGACGAGCATATGAGCATACCTCTTCCTTAGGGGCAGAGATTATCTGCGGGCTCTAATTCTTCAGTTCACTTTTAACATATTTTAGCTGATCATAATTTGTTTGTCTCAATTTAAATCTGTAGGTTATAGCATGTGATATTTTTAAATAAAAAAAAAATTCACAAAGTACAAACATGCCTCGGGAAAATCTTTAGCAAGACAAAGCACAGAAATAAGGTAATACTAAATATTTTAGCACATGGAAACAGTAAGAAAACAGAACTGACATGTCTTTACTTCGAACAAGAGTTCCCTGTCACCCACATTAAGTGACAAAAAAACATGAAGAAAAAAATGATCTGATCAAATTTTTTAAAATTATTGAATTATTTTAGGAATATCACAGACTATTGGAAATATGCCTTTGAATTCTCCATCATTAACAATGTCCCTCATACTAAATGCATATTTTTCTGAGTTATTAACAATACTATGAAGGATGATGATTTAAAAGTCATCTAAAAACACTGTTCTTTTTCTATTTTGAATTGTACTTTATGTTTCATAAACATATGTTTAATATGTATATATTTATCAGTAAAATTATGCAAATGCACCTGCAAATACATATGTATGTGTATTTAAATAGGCATTTTAAAATTTAAATTTAATTGTTTTCCTTAATAGGGTACAGATCCAGAAAGTTCCAAGATCTTATTCCAAGATTTCTCTCCTCATTATATAAAATAAGAACAAAACCTGGAAAATTATGTATATGGCTACTTTGAGTCATAAACTTCTGATGGCTATAAGCTTTTCACTCCCTGTGGATCTTTAACAATTGAAGGTTCTCCCTACCTTGAACCAAATAGGTAAGACCTAATCAAATAGGAAGAGAGAGAGAAATACTTCTCAGAGCAAAATTTTGTTATCTCTTCACTTTATTAGAATTATATGCTATGTTCTTAACTCTTTGCAAAAGGATGCTTCATACTGGTTACCATTTTGACAGCTATTTGCATATTTACTTAGTTTAGCCTTTAGAACTGTGATTTAAAAGAAAGGTATTACAGTCTTTGTATCCTTTTCTATTTTTCTAAAGGCCCACATAATAAGCAACCTGCATTAAGCAATTAACTACACTCCTGACTCCATTCTAAATACCTTTATAAATATTACATCATTCAATCCTTACCATAATCTTATAAATTAAGTTTTATTATTTTTCTACATTTTCTGATGAGTAAGATTGAGTTACAAGTTTTAAGTAACTTGTTCAAGGGCATCAATGTGAAAACAAGAGTAAGATTCAAACCACCACCCACTACATTCTCTAGCCTATGTCACTTTGGCATAATAAAACTCACATCTATTAATTATTGTTTAAAATTAATACTATACCTGTTTCCATTGTAGCTAGAAAAAAGTGATAAAATTAAAATGATTTCTAGCTTATAGATTTGGGCTGTATATGAGTGTGCATGTGTTTGTGTGTTGGGGGGGTGGGGATAAGTGGAGAGGCTAGGNAAAACTCACATCTATTAATTATTGTTTAAAATTAATACTATACCTGTTTCCATTGTAGCTAGAAAAAAGTGATAAAATTAAAATGATTTCTAGCTTATAGATTTGGGCGGTATATGAGTGTGCATGTGTTTGTGTGTTGGGGGGGTGGGGATAAGTGGAGAGGCTAGGGTGTTTATACATGATTAACCATATACATAAACTGATATATAATTGGATCCTGGGTGCGGTAGTTATGATGTAGCATCCATGGTTAAGAGAACTTATGAGTTTAATTTTGATTTGTTTATGAGCTTAAGTTTGATTCAGCTTGGGTCTCCAAAATATATTTCAGTATAACATACACAGGTCCAACCTTTTAAAATATCAAAAACAATATAAACAAAACTATATAATCTTCCTGAAGAAGCACAAAAGAATTCTGAATATTTTAAAGGTGTCCATTTTTCTTGATTATAGTCTATATTGCATACAATTCTGATTAAAATCTTAGTAAGATTATTTGGGTCTTGGCAAAATAATTCTAGAGCACATCTGGAAAATTAACTTAATGAGGCCAGCCATTAGCATTTTGAAAAAAGAGTAAAAATAAAAGACATTTTCCACTAGATAATAAATCATACAAAACTATAATAATAAGAAGATATTAATTATAAGGGATTGGCATAAAGATCAAAAGGAAAAAATAGTTCAGAAGCAGAAAACCACATATATAAAATTGTACAGATAAAGAAGATTCAGCATTCTTTAGGGAAGAGAAATATAAATAAATCAATACATGGTGATGTGACAGTTGATTAGACACAATAATTTTATATCTGTACTAACATAGATTTCATATTTTTGAATAAATAAATCGATATAAGTATAGGAGAAGAACTGATTTTGTCCTAGTGAAGAATTTATAAGCATAGAAATTATGTAATAGATAGTATAGGAAAAAAAAATGATAAACTGCTCAAAAGCTGAATCTCTGTATCTCATCAAATAAACAAATAAAAATAAAGCTGGAATTAAAGTTTTAAATCTATATAATTGAAGAAATCTTAAAGTTATAAATGAAGCTGAAAACAACAACTATGAAAGGAAAACTGAGGAAAAGACACAAACAGGCAATTCACAAGGAATGAAACAGTAATTAAAGTTGTAAAAATCATGTTAAACATAAAAGTTAAAATACTGAGACCTCCAGAATGGAATATAAAGAAAATGCTAATGCCAAAAGATAATTAGAGGATCTAAAAATAAGTATTATGAATGATGTTTTTAGGAGTAAAAAACTATTCCATTTTGCAAAAGTTTGGCAAAGAAAAATTAAGTTTTTAAAATCATTCATAAACTTCTACTATACAGAACAGTCTTGCTTCAATTATGCTATCGTGATAATTTAATCAGTGCCTCTCCACAAGACTGAAAAGAGAAATAATCTAAGTATACACCAGAGAGAACTGTTACATAAATATTACTCATCAACTTAAAAATAACATTTTGAAGAACATGTAATGCATAAGGGACAGCTCAGAATTGTCTTCAGTCAGTCAGTTCAGTCGCTCAGTCATGTCCGACTGTTTGAGACCTCATGAACCGCAGCATGCCAGGCCTCCTTGTCCATCACCAACTCCCAGAGCTTGCTCAAACTATTGTCCACTGAGTCGGTGATGCCATCCAACCATCTCACCCTCTGTCGTCCCCTTCTCCTCCTGCCCTCAATCCCTCTCAGCATCAGGGTCTTTTCCAATGAGTCAGCTTTTCACATCAGGTGAACAAAGTTTTGGAGTTTCAGCTTCAACATCAGTCCTTCCAATGAACACCCAGGACTGATCTCCTTTAGGATGGACTGATTGGATGTCCTTGCAGTCCAAGAGACTCTCAAGAGTCTTCTCCAACACCACAGTTCAAAAGCAGCAATTCATCAGTGCTCAGCTTTCTTTCTAGTCCAACNAAAGTTTTGGAGTTTCAGCTTCAACATCAGTCCTTCCAATGAACACCCAGGACTGATCTCCTTTAGGATGGACTGATTGGATGTCCTTGCAGTCCAAGAGACTCTCAAGAGTCTTCTCCAACACCACAGTTCAAAAGCAGCAATTCATCAGTGCTCAGCTTTCTTTCTAGTCCAACTCTCACATCCATTACATGACAACTGAAAAAACCATAGTCTTGACTAGACGCACCTTTATTGACAAAGTAGTCTCTGCTTTTTAATATGCTGTCTAGGTTGGTCATAACTTTCCTTCCAAGGAGTAAGTGTCTTTTAATTTCATGGCTGCAGTCACCATCTGCAGTGATTTTGGAACCCCCCAAAATTAAAGTCAGGCACTGTTTCCCCATCTATTTCCCATGAAGTGATGGGACCAGATGCCATGATCTTCGTTTTCTGAATGTTGAGCTTTAAGCCAATCTTTTCACTCTCCTCTTTGACTTTCATCAAGAGACTTTTTAGTTCCTCTTCACTTTCTGCCATAAGGGCAGTGTCATCTGCATATCTGAGGTTATTGATATTTCTCCCAGCAATCTTGATTCCAGCTTGTGTTGAAGAGATACCCCACATTCAAGGTAAGAGAAACCCAAGTAAGATGGTAGGCACTAAAAGAGGGCACCAGATGGCAGACAGACTGAAACCACAGTCAAGACAACAGGCCAATCTGATCACATGGACCACAGCTTTGTCTAACTCAATGAAACTAAGCCATGCCGTGTGGGCCCACCCAGGATGGATGGGTCATGGTGGAGAGGTCTGACAGAATGTGGTCCACTGGAGACGGGAATGGCAAACAACTTCAATATTCTTGCCTTGAGAACTCCATGAACAGTATGAAAAGGCAAAAAGATAGGACACTGAAAGATGAACTCCTCAGGTTGGTAAGTGCCCAATATGCTATTGGAGGTCAGTGGAGAAATAACTCCAGAAAGAATGAAGGGATGGAGCCAAAACAACAACAGCACCCAGTTGTGGATGGGACTGGTGGTAGAAGCAAGGTTGAATGCTATAAAGAGCAATATTGTATAGAAACGTGGAATGTCAGGTCCATGAATCAAGGCAAATTGGAAGTGGTCAAAAAGGAGTGAATAGTGACATTCTAGGAATCAGTAAACTAAGTTCAGTTCAGTTCAGTCGCTCAGTCGTGTCCGACTCTTTGCGACCCCATGAATCACAGCACGCCAGGCCTCCCTGTCCATCACCATCTCCCGGAGTTCACTCAGACTCACGTCCATCTAGTCCATGATGCCATCCAGCCATCTCATCCTCGGTTGTCCCCTTCTCCTCCTGCCCCCAATCCCTCCCAGCATCAGAGTCTTTTCCAGTGAGTCAACCCTTCACATGAGGTGGCCAAAGTACTGGAGTTTCAGCTTTAGCATCATTCCTTCCAAAGAA
>SJYX01008673.1:17897-32183 GCA_006410675.1 Oreotragus oreotragus | reverse complement strand
TTTACAGTAAAATTTTGATGAGCTTATTTCTAAATTTTATTTAAAGAAAATATGAATCTACTAATCAAAAGTAAACATAAAAACATGACTGAGGAATAATATATTTAGGTAAAAATTATTTCTTTTTTCATTTAGTCCTTTTTCTATTAACTCTATTATATATGATTATCTCATTCATTCATTCATCCTACAAATAATTATTTAATGTACTAGGTGCCAGACAATAGTCTAACTTTTGGGAACACAGTGAACAAAACATTTCTCTTTTATTGTACAGTTTATATTTTGTTGAGGAGACAAAGAATTAAGAAAAATGAAATGTCAAATGCCAATAAATGCTAAAGAGGAAAACAAAGAAGTGGAAAACAAGTTTTTATAATAACTGAAGACCTGGTGTGACATTTTATTGATGCTTAACTTGTCAGATTAAGAAAATAAAACTGCTCAACTGTCCAAAGGACATAATTAAAACTATAAAGCAAAAAGTTAATGTACTGGTATAGTAAAAGTATACTATAAAATTTAAAATACACAAAAGACCTGAATGGCTAAAGCAATCTTTAGAAAAATAAACCAAAAAAATGAAGCTGGAGGAATCAGGTTCCTTGAGTTCAGACTATACTATAAGGCTACCTCATCAAAACAGCATGCCACTGACACAAAAATGGACATATAACTTGATGGAACAGATAGGAAGTCTAGAAATAAACCCATTCATCTATGACCAATTAACTACAACAAAGGAGGCAAGACTATACGACGGAGAAAAGACAGTCTCTTCAATAAATGGTGCTGGGAAAACAGGACAGCTACATGTAAAAAATGAAATTAGAACATTCTCTAAATGTTTAAATTTTTCTAAAAACTTAAAATGGATTAAAGACTTAAATGTAAAACCAGATACCATAAAATTCCTAGAGGAAAACAAACATAAGCAAGACACTCTTCGACATAAATGGTAGCAATATCTTTTTTTATCTCTCCCCTAAAGTAATGGAAACAAAAGCAAAAATAAACCAATGAGAGCTAATTAAACTCAAAAGCATTGACAGAGTAAAAGAAACCATAAACAAAACAAAAAGATGACCTGCAGAATGGGAGAAAATATTTCCAAACAATACAACCGACCTGAGATCAATTTCTATACAGACATCTCATACAGCTCAATATCAAAAAATAACCCAATCAAAACTTGGACAGAAGATCTAAATAGAGCTTTCTCTGAAGAAGATATACAGATGTCCAAAGGCACATGAAAAGATGCTCAATTTCACTAATTGTTAGAGAAATGCAAATCAAAAATACAATGGCATTATCATCTCACACCAAAATGATGATCATCAAAAAGTCTACAAATTAATGCTGGACAGGATATGGAGGGAAAGAGGAAGCCTCTTACACACTGTTGGTAGGAACAGAAATTCGTGAGGCTACTATGGAAACAGTATGGTGGTGCTGGTGCTCAGTCGTGTTCAAGTTTGTGACCCCATGGACTGTCGCCCCCAGGCTCCTCTGTCCATGGAATTCTCCAGACAAGAACATTGGAGTGGGTTGCCATTTCCTACCCCATAGAGGTTACTTAAAACAAAAGTAGAGCTACCATACAATTCTCCAATCTAACTCCTGGGCATATATCTGGAAAACTGTAATTCAAAAAGATACATGCATCCCAATGTTCACTGTAGCACTATCTACAACAGTGGTATTGAAGACTCTTGAGAGTCTCTTAGACTGCAAGGAGATCAAATCAGTCAATCCTAAAGGAAATTAATCCTGAATATTCATTAGAAGGATTGATGCTGAAGCTCCAATACTTGGGCCAACTGATGTGAAGAGCTGACTCATTAGAAAAGACCCTGATGCTGGGAAAGATTGAAGGCAGGAGCAGAAGGGGATGACAGAGGGCGAGATGATTGGATAGCATCGCTGATTAAATGGACATGAGTTTTAGCAAGCTCCAGGAGATGTGAAGGACAGAGAAGCCTGGTGTGCTGCAGTCCATGGGGTCTCAAATAGTCAGATATGGCTGAGTGACTGGACAACAACAACATCTACAATAGCCAACGAATGCAAGCAACCTAAATATACATGGGAGGATGAATGGGTAAAGAAGATGTGATATTACATTTTGCAATGATGATGGAGTAACTTAGCCATAAAAAGAATGAAATAATCCCATTTGCAGCAACATGGATGGACCTAGAGATTATTACACTAAGTGGAGAAAGCCAGACAGAGGAAGAAAAATATCATAAGATATTGCATGTATGTGGAATCTAAAAGGAAAAAAAGAGACAAAAATGAACTTACTTCCCAAAAAGAAAGACAGTCACAGACACAGAAACCAAACCTATGGTTACAAAAGTGGAGTGGGAGGAGGGATAAATTAGGAGGCTGGGATTAAAGCATATATACTACTACATATAAAATAGATAACCAGTAAGGACCTACTGTATGACACAGGGAAATATATGCAATATTGTGTAATAACCTATAATCAAAAAATATCTAAAATAAATGTTTGAATGCTGCTAAGTCACTTCAGTCATGTCCGACTCTGTGTGACCCCATAGATGGCAGCCCACCAGGCTACTCCGTCCAGGGGTCTTCCAGGCAAGGGTACTGGAGTGAGGTGCCATTGCCTTCTCCAATGTTTGAACATATATATATATATATATATATAAATGTGAAACTGAACTGCTGTGCTTACATATAANGCTAAGTCACTTCAGTCATGTCCGACTCTGTGTGACCCCATAGATGGCAGCCCACCAGGCTACTCCGTCCAGGGGTCTTCCAGGCAAGGGTACTGGAGTGAGGTGCCATTGCCTTCTCCAATGTTTGAACATATATATATATATATATATATAAATGTGAAACTGAACTGCTGTGCTTACATATAATAAATCAACTATATGTCAATAAAAATAAATAAATAATATAAAGTTAAAAGAAGATCTAACTATAATGTATTTCTGAGTCTATAGATAGGAAATATTTTAGTTGATTTAAATATAATTTTAAATATAGTTTTTACAAGTTTAGTTTTTTAAATATTTTTTGATGTGGAACATTTTTAAAGTCTTTATTAAGTCTTGTCACAATATTGCTTATGTTTTATGTTTTTTGGTATTTTGTCCATGAAGCATGTGGGATCCCAGCTCCCCAACCAGAGACTAAACCTGCACCCCACGCCCTGGAAGATAAAGTCTTCATCACTGGACCACTAGGGACATGCCTACAAATTTATTATANTTAAAGTCTTTATTAAGTCTTGTCACAATATTGCTTATGTTTTATGTTTTTTGGTATTTTGTCCATGAAGCATGTGGGATCCCAGCTCCCCAACCAGAGACTAAACCTGCACCCCACGCCCTGGAAGATAAAGTCTTCATCACTGGACCACTAGGGACATGCCTACAAATTTATTATATCGAACTTTTAAATGCCTTTTGTTGTTTTCGTGTAGCTTCAGATAGACTAATGTATCACACACATCATGACAGCAACAATAATCAGTAATATGTATGGAATAGTTAAAATCAGCCAGGCTATGCTAAGTAATCTTTAAGAAACACTATGAGGCTGCGACTAGTATTATACCTACTTTATAGAAGGGGAAACAAACAGGTACAATCTTTCTTTCCAAAACCACCAGTTGCTAAGTAATGGAGTTATTAGAACCAGGTATATCCATTATCAATTTCAGTTGCTTACTATATAGGCTATACTGCTTTGGGTTTGGGCATCTGTATGTATATGAAACATTTTAAATCTAACTTAAAGCATTCCCTAATCATTTTTAATTTCAAAAATTAAAACATTAAATCAGTTATTTAAAAAAATATTAGTAGATCCAGCTGAAATATAATAATTAATTGGTTCATTGACTTTCAGTTCAGTTCAGTCGCTCAGTCGTGTCCAACTCTTTGCGACCCCATGAATCGCAGCACGCCAAGCCTCCCTATCCATCACCATCTCCCAGAGTTCACTCAGACTCACGTCCATCGAGTCCATGATNAAAAAAAAAAATAATTTAAAGTTCAATTCATTTACATTTTCTTTTAATTTCCAAATGAATTTTAGTTATTATTCTAAGGAGAAGATAATCATAAGCTAGAGGTCATTTGTCTACTGTTGTCACAGGATCCTAAATAAAAATCTTACAGAAATAATAAGCTAAATAAACTAACATTTTTATCTAATAATTCACTGTGAATTGGGTTAGTCCTATATAAGCCACAGGAGTATTCTTTTGTACCACAGACCTATAGACTATTTTAAACACAGAGCTCCCCAGATCCTTTTTACAGGTGCACATACTGGTTTTGCCACTTACTGCCTTAGTATAACCACAGTCAATAAAAAAAGGTATAGTATAAACATTTTTTTTTTTTAACTCAGTACTCCATCCTACAAAATACACCTGATCCAAGTGGTTCTGTCAATCACAGTGGCTCATCTCACTCATAGTCAGTTGGGCATGTGTCCCAGTCAGGAATAATCCATAGACTTACCACTGGTGAGTCCAAATAGAGTGTTTTCCAGGATTGCTATATGGGCATGGGAAGAGAAAAGTGTCTTTTCTGTTCTACCTGCTAGAATTAGTAAGCTGGCAGGTTATGAATGAGGCTGACAGTGGATATATTTCCTGCCATGTGGAGATAATCTATCTGCTGCGTTAAAACAACATGAAGAGAAAACTGGATCTAAAAGATGGAGAGTACAACACCAGCATTTAAGCCTCTGAGTACAGCCATGTCTAAGCCAAATCCATGACTGAACTTTCCTGTTACATAAATCAATATGTTCTGTGTTTTAAGACATTTTCAATTGAGTACAAAATTTCACACAGAAATTTCTGACTGATATAGAAAACAAAGAGAGACAAAAATTTTAAATTTCACTCATGATTTAATGATATTTATGAGGATATATCAGTAGTTCTACTGTTGATATTTCATGGTGTAGTTTCTCTATCCCTTTATGTTTCATTCTGTTCCAGGCATGTCTCTCATAATCAAGAATATTTTAAAATGTAATCTTATAATCTATGACTTTTTAAAACTAAATTTAGTCTCCCACCTTTATTTGTTGATATATTGGACTTATTTTAGCATCTCCTTTTATTTTTCTTATTCACTATCAGTTTATTTTTTTGACTTTTTTTCTTATTTTTCCTACATCTTGTTAGATTGATAAAGATTGCTATACCCCTCTTATAGAGATTAAGAAACTTGCCCAAGGTCACATATTAGGCAGCATGAAAATGGAACCTGGAACTATGAGTGACTTGAATCCAGCATTTTCACAGTTACCAACTAAATAATATTGCTTCCAGGGTGCAGGAGGATAGTAATTAGTCAATAAGTCATATTCAACTGTTTGTGATCCCACAGACTGCAGTCTGCCAGACTTCTCTGTCCATGAACTTTTCCAGGCAAGAATAGTGGAGAGGGTTGCCATTTCCTATTCCAGAGGATCTTCCTTACTCAGGGATTAAACCTTTGTCTCTTGTGTCTCTTGCATTAGCAAGTGGATTTTTTTTTCTTTTCTTTTTTTTTTTTTTTACCATTACCTGGGAAATACTGCTTCCAGGGTACAGAAGGAAAAGTATTTGCTTAAAACATCTGCAGTGGGGATGGAAGCTCAAGGATAAGCAAAAAAGATGGTATTATTTTGAATTGATTGAAATTAAGAAACAATTAATGTTAAAACTTAAAAACACAAAGGTATGTAGAATGAAATGATAGAATTCTTGTTTTGAGTGACTTGATATGTGCTGTCCAGGGACCAGGATAACAGATACAGAGAGCAGGAGGATATTTTTAGCTGGGATGGCCATATACCATCCAGATGGAGATGTTCAGTAGGTAATTTGCTAGAAATTTCCCAGTTCAAAAATGCTGTATGGGCTAGAATTACACAATGCATCATATCTAAATGTCTATGGAAGCCATGGACTTAGATAAGGACATTCAAAGGGATTGTGCAATAAAGGAAAGCCAGAAGAAAAAGATGGTATTATAGGTACACACAGAAGTCTGTGATATAAAGTTTAAATACATTACAGATACACAGCACTGAAAACAACATGTCAGATAAAGTAAGAACTAAATAATGGTCAGCTGATGAGGATAATAATAATGATGATGATGAAAAATAACATGAACACACTTTTTTTTTCAGTTTGCAGGCCATTATATTAGGTTCAAGTCCAAAATAATTTTTTGAAAGCTAGTCCATTATTTACCTCATGCAATAAATATTCTCCAACTCATTTTGAGCTAGGAATAAATATTGAGTTTGATACCCCAACTATGTTATGTTTCTAATGAAAAAGGGAATAAATACTAGCAAAATGATGATAAAAAATATTTGTATTTTCCTCTCACAGTAATTTCTCAGCATCAACAACAACTAATCTAACTCCTAAAGTTGCTAAAATGATCTTAGATAAATAGTGGGGAGTTTTATGTAGTAGCCATATAAATTTTCTTCTACACAAAGTAGAGTAATATTTATCTCTTAAGAGTTCATTTTTACATTTTTCATAAGTTCCACTGTGTAATTTAGTCATGTTCAACTATAAGTGAAAAAGCACTTTTTTCCTCTTTTCCCCCAAATACATCTTCACATAGTAAAGGTGAAATTTGTGCATCCCTGGGGATTTTATAAAAGAGAGAGGTGGAAGGAGAAGTTGAAAGGCAGAGTAAGTTCAAATTGTCAAGCCATTTGGTCTGTGTGAATTTTACCCAGGAGAATCCCCCATTCTTATTGTCAAAAGCCAAGTGATCTTGGGAAGCAAGAAAGACAATTCAAAAGTGATGGGAAAATCCCAAGCCAAAGAGCAGAGCTGAATGATATTCTACAAGTTGTGAAACAATTTTATTCCAACAGGCTTTTTAAAGAACAAGCTCCATGAAAATTGTAATAACACTGGAAGGCAATGGAATTTGCAAATTAATTTACATTTTCTTAAATTTATTTTTTACTTTTAAAAGATAAAACTTGATTAATACTATTTTAAGTATAAATGTAATTATGTACACATTTAACACCCAGTCGGCCCCACTTCAGACAGTTTAATTTTCTTTCATAAATATTTCATCCAATTCTGATATATTTTTCCTCACATTATTTTTTTAAATTGATTCTGAAATTAATGAAATAACAATGTAAAGATAATTTTAAGACAGCATCCCATTCTGGCATCCTCGTGTGGTCATTAATTCCTGCTCTGAATTGTTTGTTGGAGTGAGAAAAATAAATATTATATTCATCATTCCTTGCAAAATTACTATTCTGTCCATTTCTCAGAAACAAAAATTTTAAGATCAAACAATAGCAGAATTAGGATCATATTGTTTTCAAAATTCAAGTAATTGCTAGTTTATTATATCAAATGAATGTATTACATCATTGAAGGCCATGGTCTGAAGCTATCATCTGAACATTTATTAAACAGTGTGGGAAACTGAACAGTAATCAACAAATCACTGAAGACTCACTGTGGACAACTTTGAGTCCAAAACTCCAAAGAGATCTAGTCATAGCAGGGGCTTTACAGAATTGTGAGATTTACCTCCAAAAGCTCAACCAAGTTTCCATGGTAAATACGAGACAAATATTCTCCTGCTTCTGACAGAGAGGAGAAGGGAGCCATTTGAAATGCTTCAAAGCATTCTGCTCATCTTAGCAAGGCTTGCCCTAAAAGGGAACTAGTAAATCAGAGCCTAATTTGCTGGGGTATTATCAGAACCTTAATGGGGAAAGGGAAAAACCCTACGCCAACCTGACTTAGCTATCTTGTCCCACTGAAAGGGAAAAGAAAACAGACAAACAAAAGTGAGAAACAATGTGTGAAGTTTACCTGCAGAGAAATAAGTTCACCCAAAGACTAAGATTTAATCAAATAAAGGACTATAAAATGTCTCCACTGCCCTTACACTTCACCATCACATTAATAAACATTTATTTACAATAGCTCATTTTACCAAGTTTACCATGTCTGGTGCTCAAACAAAAATTAAAAGGCAAAAAATACAATCTGAAGAGACAGAGTAAGTATCTGAACCAAAGATGGCAATGATGCTGAAATTATCAGATTGGGAGCTTAAAATAACTATAATTAATTTGCTAGGGGCTCTAACATATAGAGTAGACAGCATGCAAGAATAGATTGTAGCTGTGACTTGTCACCTTTCCCGTATCTGCTGCTAAGTTTTCTGGGTAACTACAGAAGAAATGTCATGAGAAACTTTATCACATAGACTCTATAAAACACTTTCAGAATCAGAACAACAATTAAAATAAAAAAAAGAATAGATGGGAAATGTAAGCAAAGAGATGGAAATCTTAAAAAAAAGAAAAAAATCCAAAAAAGAAATGTTAGGGATCAAAACCACTGAAACAGAAAAGAAGAATGCCTATAATGGACTAAACAGAGCTGATGGAAAAAAAATCTAAGCTACAACGCGTATAAATAGAACCTTGAAAAAAACCCCAAAGCAGAGAATGATGACTTAAAAAAAAAAAACAACACAGAATACCCAAGGACTGTGGTATAACTGCAAAAAGTATAGCATATGCATAATTGGGATGACAGAAAGAGAAAGAAGAAACAGAAGAAAATATTTGAAACAAATTAATGTCAGCACAGACCTTGGAAGTTCAAAGCACAGCAAGCAAGAAAACTATATTTTAAAAAATTTACATCTAGGCATGTTAAATTTAAACTACAGAAAATAAAATATAAAGAAAAAAAATCCTGAAAGATCAAGGGAGAAGACATCTTATTTATAGAGAAGCAAAAATAAAGAGTGTTACATCCTGCTGCTGCTGCTGCTGCTAAGTCGCTTCAGTCGTGTCCAATTCTGTGCAACCCCATAGATGGCAGCCCACTGGGTCTCCCATCCCTGGGATTCTCTAGGCAAGAATACTGGAGTGGGTTGCCATTTCCTTCTCCAATGCATGAAAGTGAAAATCAAAGTGAAGTTGTTCAGTCGTGTCCGACTCTTAGCGACCCCATGGACTATAGTCTACCAGGCTCCTCCGTCCATAGGATTTTCCAAGCAAGAGTACTAGAGTGGAGTGCCATTGCCTTCTCCAGTATTACATCCTGCTTTTCCTCAAAAACTGCAAGTAAGAGAGTAGTACAAAATGTTTAAAATGTTGAGACAAAAAAATAACCAACCTAGAATCTGTACCATTTGAAATAAGCTTCAATCAAGGACAAAAAAAAAAAAAAAGAAGAAGAAGAAATTGCTTTGAGGCTGTCACTTTGAGATTGTCACTGCCTTGAGATTGGGGGATTGAATCAGGTGTTTCTGACATGTGGTTGTTATGAGAAAAGATAGATTTATCATGAGTTTTTACTCATCTCAGTCCAGCTAGGTCATCTTTTCCATATAGAAATATTCCTTTTGGCATCTGTGTGACACCCAGACCATACTTGGTAAACTTCTGTGTTAATAACTTTTTAAACTTGACATTTCTTTCACAGAGTCTGGATCATAATTTTCTGTAAATAAAAAATACAATCAGAAGGAGAGGAGGCAGAAAGTTACTGAATATCTTAAGATACTTAACTTGTTTGACTTATTCCCATGACTATAACCCCCATATACTGATGTATTCAAACATAAACTCTCAGTTATAGATTTCTGCTATCGGTTCAGTTCAGTTCAGTTGCTCAGTCATGTCCGACTCTTTGCCACTGCATGAGTCACAGCATGCCAGGCCTCCCTGTCCATCACCAACTCCCGGAGTTCACTCAGACTCAAGTCCATTGAATCAATGATGCCTCCAGCCATCTCATCCTCTGTCGTCCTCTTCTCCTCCTGCCCTCAATCCCTCCCAGCATCAGAGTCTTTTCCAATGAGTCAACTCTTTGCAAGAGGTGGCCAAAGTACTGGAGTTTCAGCTTTAGCATCATTCTTCCAAAGAAATCCCAAGGCTGATCTCCTTCAGAATGGACTGATTGGATCTCCTCACAGTCCAAGGGACTCTCAAGAGTCTTCTCCAACAACACAGTTCAAAACCATCAATTCTTCAGCTCTCAGCTTTCTTCACAGTCCAACTCTCACATCCATACATGACCACTGGAAAAACCATAGCCTTGACTAGATGGACCTTTGTTGGCAAAGTAATGTCTCTACTTTAAAATATGCTATCTAGGTTGGTCATAACTTTTCTTCCAAGGAGTAAGCATCTTTTAATTTCATGGCTGCAGTCACCATCTGCAGTGATTTTGGAGCCCCAAAAAATAAAGTCTCACAGTGTTTCCCCATCTATTTGCCATGAAGTGATGGGACCAGATGCCATGATCTTCGTTTTCTGAAGATAGGCAAGCAAAAGGGGATATGGAAGGAAAAGGTGGTCAAGACTGAATGTGATACCTTGTCACATTCCACCAGCTGAGTGCCACTTGCTTTAAGTCTCACCAAAAGCTGGTATAGTCAATCTTTCCAAGTTTACCTACTCTAGTATGTGTGTAGTAGTAGCATATTATAGTTTTAATGTACCTTTCCTTAACCACCTATTATATTAAGCACCTTGTCACATGTTTACTGGCTATTTATATAACTTCTTCATGAAGCATTTATTCAAATGTTTGTTGCTTGATTTCATGTAAAGATTTGATTTCTTATTATTTAAGTATAATATTTCTTTGGACACTATGAATACAAGATCTCTGACAGACATAAGCACAAGTAATATTTTCTCTTAATCTATGGACTGTCTTTTTATTTCATTTATAGTAATTTTTGATAAATGTTTATATTTTTAAAGAGTCAAACTAATCAATTATTTTTCTTTTGTGGTTCCTTCCTTTCAGGCTAAGAAATTTTTTTAATACCCAAAAGTTGTATAAATTTTCTCTTAGTTTTTTTCCTGGGTTTTTATATTTTTAGCTGTCATATTTAGAGCTATCATTCATCTTGAGTTAATTTTTATGAATGATAAAATTTTATTATATTTTCAGTTTGATATTCATAACATTCCAGCACCATTTGTTGAAAGATTTTCTTTCCCTACTGAAATTCCTTTGCTCATTTGTAGAAAATAATAGGCTATATCCGTGTGTGATTCTATCAGGACACTATTCTATCCCATTTTATTGATCTCTATATATCCTATCTGAAAACCACATGGTCTTTGTTACCACAGCTTTATATTAAATATTGAATTCAGAAAATATGTCTTCCACATATATCTCCCTCTTTCAAGATTGAGTCTAGATTATGAGCACTGTCAAGATCAAACCACTCAATCGTAGAGGAAATGGGTCATGAATATTCACTGGAAGGACTGATGTTGAAGTTGAAGCTCCAATACTTTGGCCACCTGATACGATAAACTGACTCATTGGAAAAGAACCTGATGCTGGAAAAGATTGAACACAGAGAAGGAGAAGGGGATGACAAAGGATAAGATGGTTGGATGGCATCACTGACTTGATGGACATGAGTTTGAATAAGCTCTGGGAGATGGTGAAGGACAGGGAGGCCTGGTGTGTTGCAGTCCATAGGGTCGCAAAAGTTGGACAAGACTGAGCAACTGAAGTGAACTGAACTGAACTGATCTATAGAGACAATGAAACCTTAACAAATTCCTGCATCTCTAATAAACTAATTCTTAAATTTGTACCAGTTCAGTTCACTCGCTCAGTCATGTCTGACTCTTTGCAACCCCATGGACTATGGCCCACCAGGCTTCCCTTTCCATCAACTCCTGGAGCTTGCTCAAATTCATGTCCATCGAGTCAGTGATGCCATCCAACTCTCTCATTCTCTATCATCCCCTTCTCCTCCTGCTTTCAATCTTTCCCAGAATCAGGATCTTCTCCAAGGAGTCAGTTCTCATCAGGTAGCCAAAGTTTTAGAGTTTCAACTTCAGTATCAGTTGATACTGATTGAATATACCCACTGAATATTCAGGACTGATTTCCTTTAAGATTGACTGGGTTGATATCCTGCAGTCCAAGGAACTCTCAAGAGTCTTCAATACTACAGTTCAAAAGCATAAATTCTTTGGTGCTCAGCTTTCTTTATACTCCAGCTCTCACATCCATACATGACTAATGGAAAAACAATAGTTTTGACTAGATGAACTGTTGTCAGCAAGGTAATGTCTCTGCTCTTTAATATGCTATCCAGATTGGTCATAGCTTTTCTTCCAAGGAGTAAGCATCTTTTAATTTCATGGCTGCAATCACCATCTGCAGTGATTTTGGAGCACCCAAATAAATAAAGTCTGTCACTGTTTCCACTGTTTCCCCAACTATTTGCCATGAAATGATGGGACTGGATGCCATGATCTTCATTTCTTGAATGTTGAGTTTCATCAGGAGACCCTTTCATTTCTTGAATGTCACTTTCATCAAGAGACCCTTTAGTTTCTCTTCGGTTTCTGCCATAAAGGGTAGTATCACGTGTGAATCTGAAGTTATTGATATTCTCCTGGCAATCTTGATTCCAGCTTGTGCTTCATCCAGCCTGGCATTTCACATGATGTACTCTGCATGTACGTTAAATAAACAGAGTGACAATATACAGCCTTGAAGTACTCCTTTCCCAATTTGGAACCAGTCTGTTGTTCCATGTCTGGTTCTAACTGTTGCTTCTTGACGTACATACAGATTTCTCAGGAGGCAGGTCAGGTGATCTGGTTTTACCATCTCTTGAAGAATTTTCCACAATTTGTTGTGATCCAGAGTCAAAGGTTTGAGCATAATCAATAAAGAGGAAGTAGATTTTTACTGGAATTCTCTTGCTTTCTCAATAATCCAAAAGATGTTGGCAATTTTATCTCTGGTTCCTATAGAGATCTATGGTTTCTATAGATCTCTCTATATATCTGTATATAGTTCTCTGAAAATTGACCAAGGGTAAATTGATACCTTTAAAAGTTTGATTCTTGTATGCATAATCATCACATACAATTTTAACTATTAGGCTCTCTTTAATATCCCTCAGCAACATTTTGTGATTTTTCTATTAAAAATGTTACATTTTTGCTTATACCTGTTTCTTCAGTTCAGTTCAGTTCAGTCACTCAGTCCTGTCCGACTCTTTGTGACCCCATGAATTGCAGCATGCCAGGCCTCCCTGTCCACCACCAACTCCCAGAGTTCACTCAAACTCACTTGCATCAAGTCAGTGATGCCATCCAGCCATCTCATCCTCTGTCGTCCCCTTCTCCTCCTGCTCTTAATCCCTCCCAGCATCAGAGTCTTTTCCAATGAGTCAACTCTTCACATGAGGTGGCCAAAGTACTGGAGTTTCAGCTTTAGCATCATTCCTTCCGAAAAACACCCAGGACTGATCTCCTTCAGAATGGACTGGTTGAATCTCCTTGCAGTCCAAGGGACTCTCAAAAGTCTTCTCCAACATCATAGTTCAAAATCATCAATTCTTTGGGGCTCAGCTTTCTTCACAGTGTAACTCTCACATCCATACATGACTACTGAAAAAACCATAGCCTTGACTAGATGGACTTTTGTTGGCAAAGTAATATCTCAGCTTTTGAATATGCTATCTAGGTTGGTCATAACTTTCTTTCCAAGGAGTAAGCATCTTTTAATTTAATGGCTTCAGTCACCAACTGCAGTGTTTTTGGAGCTCAAAAAAATAAAGTCTGACACTGTTTCTACTGTTTCCCATCTATTTCCCATGAAGTGATAGGACTAGATTCCATGATCTTAGTTTTCTGAATGTTGAGCTTTAAGCCAATTTTTTCACTCTCCTCTTTCATTTTCAAGAGACTTTTTAGCTCCTCTTCACTTTCTTCCATAAGGGTGGTGTCATCTGCATATCTGAGGTTATTGATATTTCTCCTGGCAATCTTGGCCTGTTGCTTATAGTCTAATAAAGATTTTACATTTTTAACATAATTTTGCTTATAAATATAGTGTATTTGTGTATACTGCTCTTGTTTCATTTGACTTTGCTAATTTCACTATTTTCTTACTTTTATTAGTAAATTTTAGCATTATTACACGTACACAGTCTATTTCTGCTTTATTGACAATGCCAAAGCCTTTGACTGTGTGGCTCTCAATAAACTGTGGAAAATTCTGAAAGAGATGGGAATACCTGACCACTTGACCTACCTCTTGAGAAAGCTGTATGCAGGTTAGGAAGCAACAGATAGAACTGGACATGGAACAACAGGCTAGTTCCAAATAGGGAAAGGCATACATCAAGGTTATATATTGTCACCCTGATTATTTAACTTACATGCAGGGTGCATCATGAGAAACTCTGGGCTGGATAAAGCACA
>SJYX01008672.1:0-19218 GCA_006410675.1 Oreotragus oreotragus | reverse complement strand
CTGAGGGGCGCAAGCTCTCAGCTTCAGCCCTGTTCCACACCCCTACTACGGAGAGCCCAGTGGGACCCTGGTTGTCCTGGGGCTGGGTAAGGAGGCAAACCAGGACCCCATCCCTCCAGATGGGTGATGTAAGACTGACGGGGACAGGTGGGTGGATGTTCAAGCCTCAGCCATGAAGTAAGGAGTAGTCACTGACCCCGTGGGCACCTCGTGGGCACCCACTCAAGGCATACTGCTGTCTCTAAGCACAGGGTTCAGGACTCTGTGTGGAAAGACAAACACAGATGGGGTTGTGTGTCTCAGGGGAAACCCCAGTCCTCTCCCAGTTGCTCAGAACAGGCTTCCTGGAGGTTGACAAACTGCAAGGAAGGTTGAGTGTGAACGCAGAAGAAGTCATCAGATATTTGAGAGGCTGTCTGGTGGGGGACACTTCCTCTGAGTAAAGGAATCCAGGAACATTGTTTAAGATCTTTTGAAGTCTTAAGCCTCTAAAGGTATTTCTTGCCCACCCTCTCCCCAAAGGTAATACAAAATTAAGCATCTAATTACTAAAAACAAGTATAAAGAAGTCCAATAAAGTTCTGAGTTTTCTCATGAACCACTTTAGTGCTTTTTTTCCCTTCTCTTTTTAAAAAATAGTTATTATGTATCAGTGTCCCTTGAAATTGTGTTTATGCTTTCAGATGCCTCCACTTTGCTGTTCTAACAGCCCTGGTGGTTGGCCTGTTGGATAATCCTGCCCTGGGGACAGTGGATGGGTGTCACTGGGCCACGTGTGCTATCAATTAGAGGGAAGAGCTTTCTCACCGTGTGAGTTGTATGACCACTGAGTGGGCTACCCAGGAAAGGAGTGCCTGGTCTTGGCGTGTTCCCACCCACACGAGGTCAGAAGTCCCCATGACGAGGATGGGTTGTGTGGGAGAGGGAGTCTGGAAAGGGTACTCTAAGGTCTCTCCCAGTCCAGTGATGCTAGGGTGGGAATTCCAAGCACCTTGGAAAGAAAGCATTCATGAGACTTGCTTCAGGCTAGTGGTCAACCCAGATGTGGGTTGGCCTCCGAGGTCCTATTGGGGACTTTGAGGAGAAGAATTTCTCTTCCCACAAGGAAGGCAAGCTTAGACTTGCCTTGGAAATTTTGGGACCAACCCTGCAGGAGCATCTGGAAAACTGACCACTGCCACAGATGGTGCTAGTGGTGGGTGTGCCAGGACCAAATGGGCGAGACTATGGGGCATCTGGGCCACCAATCCAAGCTCTCTGTGTTTAATGCTTTTTAGGCAAATGCTGCCCTGAGTCCTTCTGATTCATAAAAGCTCCTTGAAAGTCACAGCTGCTTTATTGGGTCCTTGTATGCCAGGCACCAAGGCTTCCCTGGTGGCTCAGATGGTAAAGAATCTCCCTGCAATGGGGCAGATCCACCTTCGAGCTCTGGGTCAGGACCCCTGGAAAAGGGCAACCCACTCCAGTATTCTTGCCTGGAGAATCCCATGGACAGAGGAGCCTGGCAGGCTGCAGTCCATAGGGTGGCAAAGAGTTGGACACAACTGAACAACTTTCACTTTCACTACGTGCCTGGTACCAGCTTCCAGTTAAATTAATTGAATGACTAGAGTCAGGAGAAATGAGATGGCATATTTCTTTTAGGCTGTACACAAATGCACATTCTACAGACAATAAATAAAATGCCTTCTGATTGTTTAGTGACTTTGCAGAGGGTACACAGAAAACTTGTCATGGCATTTGCCCCTGGAAGGGGAGTCCAAGGGATGAGGTCTGGGGGTGGGAGGGAGACTCTTGGTCACTTAATATTATTTTTATCATGTGCAATTATTAGTAACATAAACTAACAAAAAACGCTGGCTTAAAAATTTCCGAAGTGCTTTCAGCAGCCACAGCAGATGGTTTAAGAGGTGGAAAGAGGTACTAGATGTTGTAGGTGTGAGACTCTCCCTAGAAGGGGCTCTTGACATTTTACTCAACTTTATTGACTTTCAATTTACAATTTTCACAACACTGAAATGTTTCTTGTCCAGGATACAGCTCATTAAACACCCTTGGTTAAAAGTGGGTTTGTGGTGAGGGCAGCCCACAGAACAAGGGTACCTCAGTCAACAGCCACCAAAATGACCAGGAGTTACTGGCAAAAGTGGGGGCCACATCCCATGGCATGCGGGACCTTAGTTCCCAACCAGTAATGGAACCTACCCACTGCAGTGGAAGCACTGAGTCTTAACCGCTGAACCGCCAGGTAAGTCCCTGTAGTCTCTGTTTAAAGTGAGTCATAATACTTCCTTGTTAAAATCAGTTATTCCAGACAAACTGTGCCTTGAGAGTAAACTGGTGAACCCAGCTAAATTCTAAATTCTCAGAAGGCTTTCTTAAAGTCTACCGAGTTTATTTCACTGCACCAAGAAGTTTTCACTGACACTGTCCATGAAAAAGAGGGGATTTCCACCTCAAGGACCAGTGCTGGCCACAGAGCCCTTCCTTGACCTCCAGCTCACTTCAAGGTAAAAATCTGCATTTCCTTTTATCATCTTTGTAAATAAGCACTGGACACCTTGACCTTGGAGAACTGCTCAAACTCTCTGGGATGTAGTTGTACGACATCCAATTAGAAATTAAAATTTTTATACTACATTCTGTGTTCTGATTGTGATGCTATCAGCATGGATCTATACGTTTTTAAAATGCATAGAACTTCACGTACACCCGTGACGGATTCATGTCAATGTATGCCAAAACCAATACAGTATTGTAAAGTAAAATAAAGTAAAAAAATAAAATAAAATGCATAGAACTGTGTACTAGCAGAATCTACTGTACAATAATTTTAAAACAAACAAGAAAACTTAATCCTATGCTTTAAGTAAGACACTCATATGGCATTCTTTTTACCTGTTTATTCCTGGCAAGGTCTAGTTGTTATTTATCGAATGAATGAATATTGGAAAGAGCAGAATATTGATGGCAGGCAGGCACTCAATAGTTGTCTGTTCTCATCACCTTCCCTTTAGCCATTTCAGATAACAGGACACAGTGCAGGTCTCCAGAAAATACTAATGCCTTGAACGTTTCTCAGCCACTTGGGCAATGTTTGACCCGAGAAGAGGCAGCTGCTGGCACAGACAGTCCCTGTGGCCATGGGTACATTCTCTATCAACAAAGTGACTTCTTCCTGCCAAGCCCGTGGCAGAATAGAATAGAATTCAAAAAAATCAATTTAGGCACATCCCTTTCCTTGAGCTTCTTACATGATGGAAACAGTATTTATCTCAATGCCCTGGGTTAACACATGCTGGGGAGTTGCCCAGTTAAGAACTTCACTTACTTTACATGGTTTCAACCTCACAACATCTTCCGAGTGAGGAAGTGAGAGCTCAGACACAAAGATAATGTCCAAAGTTGCGCAGCTACTACAGGGTCCAGTCTGAGTTCCAACTGAGGCTTGTCTGATTCTTAATCCAGGCTCTTACCCACAAGCTATACTGCCTCCAGCAGTTCCAGACAGCCTTTGGAACGAGAACATTCTATGTCCCTAGAGAATCAAAACAAGCCTAAGGTAGGTATGGGGTGAGTTCCTTGATGTGTGGGCCCCTCTTCCTTTGGATTTCAAAGGCTCACTTCAGTGAAGTTCTGTTAAAGTCAAAAGGTGACATCCTTCCACGGACAGTTGGCCAAGTCTGAGTCCAGCTCTGGCACCTCAAGGGCTTGTTGTTAAGGCAACTCTGGATCACTCTGTGGTTCTATAGTTATCCCCTCTTTTTCTTTCTTGTTCTTCCGCCTTTTCAAAACAATACTTGAGAAATGGCAGCTCTAAGTGGCCCACTTGTTACTAACTGAAGGAGATGCTGACCTAAATAAAAACAGTTCCCAGGACCTTCAGGGCCCCAAATAGAAAGAGCTATATTCTCTAAACACTTTGATTGCAGAAGCTGATTCACAGCTGTATCCAGAGCCTTACGGTGCCAGGAACAAGGTGGTACTCAGCAAATGTTGAAAGTGAAAGTGAAAGTGAAGTTGCTCAGTCGTGTCCGACTCTTTGCGACCCCATGGACTGTAGCCTATCAGGCTCCTCTGTCCATGGGATTTTCCAGGCAAGAGTACTGGAGTGGATTGCCATGTTGAAGGTACTAATAATGAAAAGTGAAAGTGAAGTCTCTCAGTCGTGTTCAACTCTTTGCAACCCCATGGACTCTACAGTCCATGGAATTCTCCAGGCCAGAATACTGGAGTGGTAGCCTTTCCCTTCTCCACGGGATCTTCCAAACCCAGGGATCAAACCTAGGTCTCCCACATTGCAGGCAGATTCTTTACCAGGTGAGCCACAAAGGAAGCCCAATTATGAAAAGAATTCCCTAAAGAAGTCAGCTAGAAAACTGGGATAGAAAGATGGGCTAAGATTTGTAGTGACGATTGGAATAAAAGTACAGGAGTGTATGTGCATGTACCCCAGAGCAACGGTTCAGCAACCCGTGATGAGGAGAGACACCACCGTGTCTGTCCACTTCTCCTCCATATCTTGTGAACTAGCGCTGTCAGTGTAGACGCTTCCGGCCCACCCAGGCTTCTGACCTGAGGAATGAATCAACCTCTCTCTCTCTCTCGGTAAAATACACATAGTATAAAACAACATACAACATCTTCCAATCTGTCCCTTTAGCCTTGAGTTGTGTCATTTTTACCTGCTATCTTGGGTTTTGGGCTTCCCTGGTAGCTCAGCTGGTAAAGAATACACCTGCAATGCAGGAGAACCCGGTTCAATTCCTGGGTTGGGAAGTTCCCCTGGAGAAGGTATAGGCTACCCACTCCAGCATTCTTGGGCTTCCCTGGTGGCCCAGATGGTGAAGAATCTGCCTGCAATGTGGGAGACTTTGGTTCAATCCCTGGGTTGGAAAGATCCTTAGAGAAGGGAAGGGCAACCCACTCCAGTATTCTTGCCTGGAGAATCCCATGGACAGAGGAGCCTGGCAGGCTGCAGTCCATAGGGTGGCAAAGAGTTGGACACAACTGAACAACTTTCACTTTCACTACGTGCCTGGTACCAGCTTCCAGTTAAATTAATTGAATGACTAGAGTCAGGAGAAATGAGATGGCATATTTCTTTTAGGCTGTACACAAATGCACATTCTACAGACAATAAATAAAATGCCTTCTGATTGTTTAGTGACTTTGCAGAGGGTACACAGAAAACTTGTCATGGCATTTGCCCCTGGAAGGGGAGTCCAAGGGATGAGGTCTGGGGGTGGGAGGGAGACTCTTGGTCACTTAATATTATTTTTATCATGTGCAATTATTAGTAACATAAACTAACAAAAAACGCTGGCTTAAAAATTTCCGAAGTGCTTTCAGCAGCCACAGCAGATGGTTTAAGAGGTGGAAAGAGGTACTAGATGTTGTAGGTGTGAGACTCTCCCTAGAAGGGGCTCTTGACATTTTACTCAACTTTATTGACTTTCAATTTACAATTTTCACAACACTGAAATGTTTCTTGTCCAGGATACAGCTCATTAAACACCCTTGGTTAAAAGTGGGTTTGTGGTGAGGGCAGCCCACAGAACAAGGGTACCTCAGTCAACAGCCACCAAAATGACCAGGAGTTACTGGCAAAAGTGGGGGCCACATCCCATGGCATGCGGGACCTTAGTTCCCAACCAGTAATGGAACCTACCCACTGCAGTGGAAGCACTGAGTCTTAACCGCTGAACCGCCAGGTAAGTCCCTGTAGTCTCTGTTTAAAGTGAGTCATAATACTTCCTTGTTAAAATCAGTTATTCCAGACAAACTGTGCCTTGAGAGTAAACTGGTGAACCCAGCTAAATTCTAAATTCTCAGAAGGCTTTCTTAAAGTCTACCGAGTTTATTTCACTGCACCAAGAAGTTTTCACTGACACTGTCCATGAAAAAGAGGGGATTTCCACCTCAAGGACCAGTGCTGGCCACAGAGCCCTTCCTTGACCTCCAGCTCACTTCAAGGTAAAAATCTGCATTTCCTTTTATCATCTTTGTAAATAAGCACTGGACACCTTGACCTTGGAGAACTGCTCAAACTCTCTGGGATGTAGTTGTACGACATCCAATTAGAAATTAAAATTTTTATACTACATTCTGTGTTCTGATTGTGATGCTATCAGCATGGATCTATACGTTTTTAAAATGCATAGAACTTCACGTACACCCGTGACGGATTCATGTCAATGTATGCCAAAACCAATACAGTATTGTAAAGTAAAATAAAGTAAAAAAATAAAATAAAATGCATAGAACTGTGTACTAGCAGAATCTACTGTACAATAATTTTAAAACAAACAAGAAAACTTAATCCTATGCTTTAAGTAAGACACTCATATGGCATTCTTTTTACCTGTTTATTCCTGGCAAGGTCTAGTTGTTATTTATCGAATGAATGAATATTGGAAAGAGCAGAATATTGATGGCAGGCAGGCACTCAATAGTTGTCTGTTCTCATCACCTTCCCTTTAGCCATTTCAGATAACAGGACACAGTGCAGGTCTCCAGAAAATACTAATGCCTTGAACGTTTCTCAGCCACTTGGGCAATGTTTGACCCGAGAAGAGGCAGCTGCTGGCACAGACAGTCCCTGTGGCCATGGGTACATTCTCTATCAACAAAGTGACTTCTTCCTGCCAAGCCCGTGGCAGAATAGAATAGAATTCAAAAAAATCAATTTAGGCACATCCCTTTCCTTGAGCTTCTTACATGATGGAAACAGTATTTATCTCAATGCCCTGGGTTAACACATGCTGGGGAGTTGCCCAGTTAAGAACTTCACTTACTTTACATGGTTTCAACCTCACAACATCTTCCGAGTGAGGAAGTGAGAGCTCAGACACAAAGATAATGTCCAAAGTTGCGCAGCTACTACAGGGTCCAGTCTGAGTTCCAACTGAGGCTTGTCTGATTCTTAATCCAGGCTCTTACCCACAAGCTATACTGCCTCCAGCAGTTCCAGACAGCCTTTGGAACGAGAACATTCTATGTCCCTAGAGAATCAAAACAAGCCTAAGATAGGTATGGGGTGAGTTCCTTGATGTGTGGGCCCCTCTTCCTTTGGATTTCAAAGGCTCACTTCAGTGAAGTTCTGTTAAAGTCAAAAGGTGACATCCTTCCACGGACAGTTGGCCAAGTCTGAGTCCAGCTCTGGCACCTCAAGGGCTTGTTGTTAAGGCAACTCTGGATCACTCTGTGGTTCTATAGTTATCCCCTCTTTTTCTTTCTTGTTCTTCCGCCTTTTCAAAACAATACTTGAGAAATGGCAGCTCTAAGTGGCCCACTTGTTACTAACTGAAGGAGATGCTGACCTAAATAAAAACAGTTCCCAGGACCTTCAGGGCCCCAAATAGAAAGAGCTATATTCTCTAAACACTTTGATTGCAGAAGCTGATTCACAGCTGTATCCAGAGCCTTACGGTGCCAGGAACAAGGTGGTACTCAGCAAATGTTGAAAGTGAAAGTGAAAGTGAAGTTGCTCAGTCGTGTCCGACTCTTTGCGACCCCATGGACTGTAGCCTNTCTCTAAACACTTTGATTGCAGAAGCTGATTCACAGCTGTATCCAGAGCCTTACGGTGCCAGGAACAAGGTGGTACTCAGCAAATGTTGAAAGTGAAAGTGAAAGTGAAGTTGCTCAGTCGTGTCCGACTCTTTGCGACCCCATGGACTGTAGCCTATCAGGCTCCTCTGTCCATGGGATTTTCCAGGCAAGAGTACTGGAGTGGATTGCCATGTTGAAGGTACTAATAATGAAAAGTGAAAGTGAAGTCTCTCAGTCGTGTTCAACTCTTTGCAACCCCATGGACTCTACAGTCCATGGAATTCTCCAGGCCAGAATACTGGAGTGGTAGCCTTTCCCTTCTCCACGGGATCTTCCAAACCCAGGGATCAAACCTAGGTCTCCCACATTGCAGGCAGATTCTTTACCAGGTGAGCCACAAAGGAAGCCCAATTATGAAAAGAATTCCCTAAAGAAGTCAGCTAGAAAACTGGGATAGAAAGATGGGCTAAGATTTGTAGTGACGATTGGAATAAAAGTACAGGAGTGTATGTGCATGTACCCCAGAGCAACGGTTCAGCAACCCGTGATGAGGAGAGACACCACCGTGTCTGTCCACTTCTCCTCCATATCTTGTGAACTAGCGCTGTCAGTGTAGACGCTTCCGGCCCACCCAGGCTTCTGACCTGAGGAATGAATCAACCTCTCTCTCTCTCTCGGTAAAATACACATAGTATAAAACAACATACAACATCTTCCAATCTGTCCCTTTAGCCTTGAGTTGTGTCATTTTTACCTGCTATCTTGGGTTTTGGGCTTCCCTGGTAGCTCAGCTGGTAAAGAATACACCTGCAATGCAGGAGAACCCGGTTCAATTCCTGGGTTGGGAAGTTCCCCTGGAGAAGGTATAGGCTACCCACTCCAGCATTCTTGGNCTTGGGTTTTGGGCTTCCCTGGTAGCTCAGCTGGTAAAGAATACACCTGCAATGCAGGAGAACCCGGTTCAATTCCTGGGTTGGGAAGTTCCCCTGGAGAAGGTATAGGCTACCCACTCCAGCATTCTTGGGCTTCCCTGGTGGCCCAGATGGTGAAGAATCTGCCTGCAATGTGGGAGACTTTGGTTCAATCCCTGGGTTGGAAAGATCCTTAGAGAAGGGCATGGCAACCCACTCCAGTATTCTTGCCTGGAGAATCCCCACGGACTAAAGAGCCTGGAGGGTTACAGTTGATGGGGTCACATAGAGTCGGACATGACTGAGCAACTAAGCACACACACACACATATCTTGGGTTTTAGCCATAAATACAAGGACACTGGGCTTCAAACTCTTCATTAAGTCTTACTGTGGTATAGTACAGTATTGGTACCAATAAATGTTCGCTGGGTAATTGATCTTGCTCTGCTTTATTTTTTTGCTATACTTCAGTCTTGTAGTTTAAGAGCAATTTTGGCTTTTTGACACACACAACAATTGTATGTGAAATGCTGGTCTGGATGAAACACAAGTTGGAATCAAGATTGCTGGGAGGTTATCTCAATAACTTCAGATATGCAGATGACACCACCTTTATGGCAGAAAGCTAAAAAGAACTAAAGAGCCTCTTGATGAAAGTGAAAGAGGAGAGTGAAAAAGTTAGCTTAAAACTCAACATTCAAAAAACTAAGATCATGGCATCTGGTTGCATCACTTCATGGCAAATAGGTGGGGAAACAATGGAAACAGTGACAGACTTTATTTTCTTGGGCTCCAAAATCACTACAGATGGTGACTGCAGCCATGAAATTAAAAGATGTTTGCTCCTTGGAAGAAAAGTTATGACTAACCTAGACAGCATATTCAAAAGCAGAGACATTACTTTGCCAACAAAGGTCCACCTAGTCAAAGCTATGGTTTTTCCAGTGGTCATGTATGGATGTGAGAGTTGGACCATTAAAGAAAGCTGAGCACTGAAGAATTGATGCTTTTGAACTGTGGTGTTAGAGAAGACTCTTGAGAGTCCCTCGGACTGCAAGGAGATCCAACTAGTCCATTCTGAAGGAAATCAGTCCTGAACATTCACTGGAAGGACTCATACTGAAGCTGAAGTGCCAATACATTGGCCACCTGATGCGAAGAACTGACTCCTTAGAAAAAACCCTGATGCTGGGCAAGATTGAAGGCAAGAGAAGGGGATGACAAAAGATGAGATGGTTGGATGGCATCACCAACTCGATGAACAGGAGTCTGAGTAAGCTCCGGGAGCTGGTGATGGACAGGGAAGCCTGGCTGTGCTGCAGTCCATGGGGTCTCAAAGAGTTGGACACAACTGAGTTACAGAACCGAACTGAATAATTATAAGTGCTTCTTGTCTGCCCTCTAGTGGGCATGGTGAAGAAGTGAAACTCAGAACAACGTACATCTTTTCTGCTAGAAAAAAGTAGTCCTTCTTTTCCCTAACTCACTGGACTTCACATTACTCAAATTGTAATCAACCCTACACACCACCAAATGTGTAAAAGAGATAAACAACAAGGATTTAGACAAGCACAGGGAACTATATTCAATATCTTGTATAACCTATAATGGAAAAGAATCTGAAAAAAATATATGTATATATTTATAACTGACCCATCCCTGGGTCAGGAAGATCCTCTGGAGTAGGAGATGGCAATCTGCTCCATGTTCTTGTCTGGAAATTTTCATGGACAGAGGAATCTGGCAGGTTATAGTTCTGACTGAGCAACCAAGCATGTAACTGCATCACTTTGCTGTATGTCTGAAACTAACTCAATACTGTAAATCACCAATACTTTAGTAAAAAAAAATAATAATAATGGGATGAATGATTCCGACTCGGCCAAAGTCCTGCATCTTGATGACATCAGTAGTAATCAAATCAAAGATGAGCTCATGGACTGATATAGTCCAATCAGAGTGGACCCCAGAATGTTTTCTGGAAATGCTAGGATAAAGACGCTCACTATCTTTCACTGAATTTCAGCATAGAAAGATGCTACTCCAGGAGCTGATGACATCATCTTTCAAGCCTAAAAAGGGAACTGCCAAGAATGGAGACAACGTCAAGGCAACACAGCTGAGAAAGGTAAAGAGAAAACTAAATTTTGGAAACATGGTTTGGGCCCTGAGTCAAGTCATATCTGAAGCTGATGTCTTTGAATTGCTTGATTTACAAGAGCCAATAAATACTTTTCCATACTTAAGCCAAAAAAGAAAAACAAAATTGTGATCCATCCAAAGTTAGTAGTTTATCTTCATGTTATATATGAATTTGATACGTAGAATGGTGCTTCTCAAACCAAATGTGGTGAAGGGCCAGTTTGTATATTTTTTTGATATGTTGAGAATCATTCCATTTGTAAAATTCAATAAAAATGAATTACTGAATAAATTACATTAAAAACCAAAGACATACAAAATAACAACTTAATTGTTATTATTGGTTTCAACAGACAATATTACATTTCATTAAACATAATCAGAACAAATAAAGGGAAAAAATAAAATAATTGCAAAATCTGTATGTGTTGTTCATTGAATGTACATGTTATAAGTGATTAATAGAGACAACTGCTTTTATACTAACAATTTTTTGTCATTCTTCAGTCATAACTAAACAAAAATTGTAAGTAAAATATAATGTTATTTTACTTATAAAATTATAAGTAAAATATGAATGAATACTATTCATATCAATATTGTTTTTAGTGGAACAATATGCTTATAAGGGCTTGCTAAGTCTAGCTAAAGCAGGCAGAATGGAATATAAGGCTACTCACAAGGTATAATGACTGTTGAAACTGTTTTTATGTTTTGTTTTAGTGAAAGCTCTAGAGGAGAAACCAGTATTACAGTGGGTTGTTAACAGGAATAAAAGAAGAAATTTTAAAGCCATTCCAGGAAGCTCAAGATTTTCATCTTTCACTTTTATCCAAAATAAAGCAAGTGATTCTGATGTTCAAAATCCACAATCCATTGGCATTTCCACCAATTTATTCTTTAAGTTTATAAAGTTGAAAAGCTTCCTTTCAAGGAAAGCAATAGTTTCTGGACCTGTAAATTTCCCGTGCATGGATCTTCTTTTGATGGATATAAAATGTAAACAGTCTGTCAAATCTGTAAGGCATTTGGCCATAACACTTCCCAGATGTGCAATATCAAGATCATCACCTACTTTACTGATAATTTTGTTAAATTAAGGAGCTTGTTACATACTCTATGGAAACCCTCTTTCTTCAAGATTCTTGCTTTCATTTTTGCTCTTTGATCCTATCTGCCATTTTAATCATATCTCAGTCTTTGCTTGCTTAGAAGTAGCAAGATCATAAAAAATGGTCAAAATATCACAGATAAACAAATCTGTCATCCAAACCACATTTTTAAAAGGCAGAGGCCTTATGAAAGTGTTTTTCACTTTCTAGGAACCCTGCAAATTTGTTTCACATTTAGACATTGCTAATAGAACGTTCCACTTCAGTTACCGCTTCAGTCAGCATGGAATCTCATGCCTCCTACCATATGCAACAATAGGTGTTTCCATGTTATCACATAATAAAGAGAAAAATCTCAAACTTAATACAGTGGTTTTTGCATAATTCACAATTTTTTACTGAATAACTTAACACCGTTTAGTTCAGCTAAAATCTTTTCAGTGCAAAGCTATCTTGATGAAGGAAGCTGTATGTTGATTTATACACTCATGTAAGCTCTTTAATTTGAGTAATGACTTCAGAATGTTTTTCTGTCAATGCAGCTGCACCATTAGAACATATTCCTATACTAAATTTAAACCACATTCCTTAAGAGTGTAATACTTCATAGATTTATGCGGTTCAGATTTAGTCGTGTTTGTCATCAATGAAGCTGAAAAAAATTCTTCCTCATATCTCTACTGCGTTCAAATTGCATATGCATGAGTGCTAAGTTGCTTCAGTTGTGTCTGATTCTTTGTGACCTATGGACTGTAGCCCACAAGGCTCCTCTGTCTATGGGATTCTCCAGGCAAGATTACTGGAGTGGATTGCCATGCCTTCCTCCAGGAGATCTTCACCTAGGGATTAAACCCTAGTCTTCTGCATTGGCAGGCATATTCTTTACCACTAGCGCCACCTGGGAAGCCCCAAATTGCATATACATATTTCAAATTAATTGTCATGTTAGCAGTATGTGTGCATTCAACAATTTGAAATGAAGAAAAACCAAAAATACCTTGCTACCTGTATTTTTGTGTTTGAGTTAATCTGTCACCATCTTGAGCTAGTTGCTAAATTTGTCCAACTATGAAAAATGATATTTGATATACCTACTNTAGGTATGGGGTGAGTTCCTTGATGTGTGGGCCCCTCTTCCTTTGGATTTCAAAGGCTCACTTCAGTGAAGTTCTGTTAAAGTCAAAAGGTGACATCCTTCCACGGACAGTTGGCCAAGTCTGAGTCCAGCTCTGGCACCTCAAGGGCTTGTTGTTAAGGCAACTCTGGATCACTCTGTGGTTCTATAGTTATCCCCTCTTTTTCTTTCTTGTTCTTCCGCCTTTTCAAAACAATACTTGAGAAATGGCAGCTCTAAGTGGCCCACTTGTTACTAACTGAAGGAGATGCTGACCTAAATAAAAACAGTTCCCAGGACCTTCAGGGCCCCAAATAGAAAGAGCTATATTCTCTAAACACTTTGATTGCAGAAGCTGATTCACAGCTGTATCCAGAGCCTTACGGTGCCAGGAACAAGGTGGTACTCAGCAAATGTTGAAAGTGAAAGTGAAAGTGAAGTTGCTCAGTCGTGTCCGACTCTTTGCGACCCCATGGACTGTAGCCTATCAGGCTCCTCTGTCCATGGGATTTTCCAGGCAAGAGTACTGGAGTGGATTGCCATGTTGAAGGTACTAATAATGAAAAGTGAAAGTGAAGTCTCTCAGTCGTGTTCAACTCTTTGCAACCCCATGGACTCTACAGTCCATGGAATTCTCCAGGCCAGAATACTGGAGTGGTAGCCTTTCCCTTCTCCACGGGATCTTCCAAACCCAGGGATCAAACCTAGGTCTCCCACATTGCAGGCAGATTCTTTACCAGGTGAGCCACAAAGGAAGCCCAATTATGAAAAGAATTCCCTAAAGAAGTCAGCTAGAAAACTGGGATAGAAAGATGGGCTAAGATTTGTAGTGACGATTGGAATAAAAGTACAGGAGTGTATGTGCATGTACCCCAGAGCAACGGTTCAGCAACCCGTGATGAGGAGAGACACCACCGTGTCTGTCCACTTCTCCTCCATATCTTGTGAACTAGCGCTGTCAGTGTAGACGCTTCCGGCCCACCCAGGCTTCTGACCTGAGGAATGAATCAACCTCTCTCTCTCTCTCGGTAAAATACACATAGTATAAAACAACATACAACATCTTCCAATCTGTCCCTTTAGCCTTGAGTTGTGTCATTTTTACCTGCTATCTTGGGTTTTGGGCTTCCCTGGTAGCTCAGCTGGTAAAGAATACACCTGCAATGCAGGAGAACCCGGTTCAATTCCTGGGTTGGGAAGTTCCCCTGGAGAAGGTATAGGCTACCCACTCCAGCATTCTTGGGCTTCCCTGGTGGCCCAGATGGTGAAGAATCTGCCTGCAATGTGGGAGACTTTGGTTCAATCCCTGGGTTGGAAAGATCCTTAGAGAAGGGCATGGCAACCCACTCCAGTATTCTTGCCTGGAGAATCCCCACGGACTAAAGAGCCTGGAGGGTTACAGTTGATGGGGTCACATAGAGTCGGACATGACTGAGCAACTAAGCACACACACACACATATCTTGGGTTTTAGCCATAAATACAAGGACACTGGGCTTCAAACTCTTCATTAAGTCTTACTGTGGTATAGTACAGTATTGGTACCAATAAATGTTCGCTGGGTAATTGATCTTGCTCTGCTTTATTTTTTTGCTATACTTCAGTCTTGTAGTTTAAGAGCAATTTTGGCTTTTTGACACACACAACAATTGTATGTGAAATGCTGGTCTGGATGAAACACAAGTTGGAATCAAGATTGCTGGGAGGTTATCTCAATAACTTCAGATATGCAGATGACACCACCTTTATGGCAGAAAGCTAAAAAGAACTAAAGAGCCTCTTGATGAAAGTGAAAGAGGAGAGTGAAAAAGTTAGCTTAAAACTCAACATTCAAAAAACTAAGATCATGGCATCTGGTTGCATCACTTCATGGCAAATAGGTGGGGAAACAATGGAAACAGTGACAGACTTTATTTTCTTGGGCTCCAAAATCACTACAGATGGTGACTGCAGCCATGAAATTAAAAGATGTTTGCTCCTTGGAAGAAAAGTTATGACTAACCTAGACAGCATATTCAAAAGCAGAGACATTACTTTGCCAACAAAGGTCCACCTAGTCAAAGCTATGGTTTTTCCAGTGGTCATGTATGGATGTGAGAGTTGGACCATTAAAGAAAGCTGAGCACTGAAGAATTGATGCTTTTGAACTGTGGTGTTAGAGAAGACTCTTGAGAGTCCCTCGGACTGCAAGGAGATCCAACTAGTCCATTCTGAAGGAAATCAGTCCTGAACATTCACTGGAAGGACTCATACTGAAGCTGAAGTGCCAATACATTGGCCACCTGATGCGAAGAACTGACTCCTTAGAAAAAACCCTGATGCTGGGCAAGATTGAAGGCAAGAGAAGGGGATGACAAAAGATGAGATGGTTGGATGGCATCACCAACTCGATGAACAGGAGTCTGAGTAAGCTCCGGGAGCTGGTGATGGACAGGGAAGCCTGGCTGTGCTGCAGTCCATGGGGTCTCAAAGAGTTGGACACAACTGAGTTACAGAACCGAACTGAATAATTATAAGTGCTTCTTGTCTGCCCTCTAGTGGGCATGGTGAAGAAGTGAAACTCAGAACAACGTACATCTTTTCTGCTAGAAAAAAGTAGTCCTTCTTTTCCCTAACTCACTGGACTTCACATTACTCAAATTGTAATCAACCCTACACACCACCAAATGTGTAAAAGAGATAAACAACAAGGATTTAGACAAGCACAGGGAACTATATTCAATATCTTGTATAACCTATAATGGAAAAGAATCTGAAAAAAATATATGTATATATTTATAACTGACCCATCCCTGGGTCAGGAAGATCCTCTGGAGTAGGAGATGGCAATCTGCTCCATGTTCTTGTCTGGAAATTTTCATGGACAGAGGAATCTGGCAGGTTATAGTTCTGACTGAGCAACCAAGCATGTAACTGCATCACTTTGCTGTATGTCTGAAACTAACTCAATACTGTAAATCACCAATACTTTAGTAAAAAAAAATAATAATAATGGGATGAATGATTCCGACTCGGCCAAAGTCCTGCATCTTGATGACATCAGTAGTAATCAAATCAAAGATGAGCTCATGGACTGATATAGTCCAATCAGAGTGGACCCCAGAATGTTTTCTGGAAATGCTAGGATAAAGACGCTCACTATCTTTCACTGAATTTCAGCATAGAAAGATGCTACTCCCGGAGCTGATGACATCATCTTTCAAGCCTAAAAAGGGAACTGCCAAGAATGGAGACAACGTCAAGGCAACACAGCTGAGAAAGGTAAAGAGAAAACTAAATTTTGGAAACATGGTTTGGGCCCTGAGTCAAGTCATATCTGAAGCTGATGTCTTTGAATTGCTTGATTTACAAGAGCCAATAAATACTTTTCCATACTTAAGCCAAAAAAGAAAAACAAAATTGTGATCCATCCAAAGTTAGTAGTTTATCTTCATGTTATATATGAATTTGATACGTAGAATGGTGCTTCTCAAACCAAATGTGGTGAAGGGCCAGTTTGTATATTTTTTTGATATGTTGAGAATCATTCCATTTGTAAAATTCAATAAAAATGAATTACTGAATAAATTACATTAAAAACCAAAGACATACAAAATAACAACTTAATTGTTATTATTGGTTTCAACAGACAATATTACATTTCATTAAACATAATCAGAACAAATAAAGGGAAAAAATAAAATAATTGCAAAATCTGTATGTGTTGTTCATTGAATGTACATGTTATAAGTGATTAATAGAGACAACTGCTTTTATACTAATAATTTTTTGTCATTCTTCAGTCATAACTAAACAAAAATTGTAAGTAAAATATAATGTTATTTTACTTATAAAATTATAAGTAAAATATGAATGAATACTATTCATATCAATATTGTTTTTAGTGGAACAATATGCTTATAAGGGCTTGCTAAGTCTAGCTAAAGCAGGCAGAATGGAATATAAGGCTACTCACAAGGTATAATGACTGTTGAAACTGTTTTTATGTTTTGTTTTAGTGAAAGCTCTAGAGGAGAAACCAGTATTACAGTGGGTTGTTAACAGGAATAAAAGAAGAAATTTTAAAGCCATTCCAGGAAGCTCAAGATTTTCATCTTTCACTTTTATCCAAAATAAAGCAAGTGATTCTGATGTTCAAAATCCACAATCCATTGGCATTTCCACCAATTTATTCTTTAAGTTTATAAAGTTGAAAAGCTTCCTTTCAAGGAAAGCAATAGTTTCTGGACCTGTAAATTTCCCGTGCATGGATCTTCTTTTGATGGATATAAAATGTAAACAGTCTGTCAAATCTGTAAGGCATTTGGCCATAACACTTCCCAGATGTGCAATATCAAGATCATCACCTACTTTACTGATAATTTTGTTAAATTAAGGAGCTTGTTACATACTCTATGGAAACCCTCTTTCTTCAAGATTCTTGCTTTCATTTTTGCTCTTTGATCCTATCTGCCATTTTAATCATATCTCAGTCTTTGCTTGCTTAGAAGTAGCAAGATCATAAAAAATGCTCAAAATATCACAGATAAACAAATCTGTCATCCAAACCACATTTTTAAAAGGCAGAGGCCTTATGAAAGTGTTTTTCACTTTCTAGGAACCCTGCAAATTTGTTTCACATTTAGACATTGCTAATAGAACGTTCCACTTCAGTTACCGCTTCAGTCAGCATGGAATCTCATGCCTCCTACCATATGCAACAATAGGTGTTTCCATGTTATCACATAATAAAGAGAAAAATCTCAAACTTAATACAGTGGTTTTTGCATAATTCACAATTTTTTACTGAATAACTTAACACCGTTTAGTTCAGCTAAAATCTTTTCAGTGCAAAGCTATCTTGATGAAGGAAGCTGTATGTTGATTTATACACTCATGTAAGCTCTTTAATTTGAGTAATGACTTCAGAATGTTTTTCTGTCAATGCAGCTGCACCATTAGAACATATTCCTATACTAAATTTAAACCACATTCCTTAAGAGTGTAATACTTCATAGATTTATGCGGTTCAGATTTAGTCGTGTTTGTCATCAATGAAGCTGAAAAAAATTCTTCCTCATATCTCTACTGCGTTCAAATTGCATATGCATGAGTGCTAAGTTGCTTCAGTTGTGTCTGATTCTTTGTGACCTATGGACTGTAGCCCACAAGGCTCCTCTGTCTATGGGATTCTCCAGGCAAGATTACTGGAGTGGATTGCCATGCCTTCCTCCAGGAGATCTTCACCTAGGGATTAAACCCTAGTCTTCTGCATTGGCAGGCATATTCTTTACCACTAGCGCCACCTGGGAAGCCCCAAATTGCATATACATATTTCAAATTAATTGTCATGTTAGCAGTATGTGTGCATTCAACAATTTGAAATGAAGAAAAACCAAAAATACCTTGCTACCTGTATTTTTGTGTTTGAGTTAATCTGTCACCATCTTGAGCTAGTTGCTAAATTTGTCCAACTATGAAAAATGATATTTGATATACCTACTTAGACATGATTTATCCATAATTTCCAAGATTCTTGAGAGTTTTGCACTATTTTTTAAATCTTAGCATCCCTACTTTATCAGGCACAAAGGACAATGCTTATATGGGAAATTGTGAACCTCCATGTCTATCAATTTTTTTAAATTCAATAATCTTTCAGAGTGCTCTTTAAGTTTTAAACTTATTCTGCTATCTTCTTTGTAAACGCTACCTACATTTGATGTTTATTTATTATGCAATTTTTACAGACTACACTTCACTTATATTATTACAAAACACTGGCTACATTTCCCATGTTGTACAATATATCTTGCAGCCTATCTTACACCCTGTACCTTCTACTACTCCTGGTGGCTCAGAGGTTAAAGCATCTGCCTGGAATGCCAGAGATCCGGGTTCGACCCCTGGGTTGGGAAGATCCCCTGGAGAAGGAAATGGCAACCCACTCCAGTACTCTTGCCTGGAGAATCCCATGGAGGGAGGAGCCTGGTAGGCTACAGTCCATGGGGTCGCAAAGAGTCAGACACGACTGAGCGACTTGACTTGACTTGACTTTAGCTTCTACTACCCCACCTTTATATTGCCCTTTCCTCATTTCCTCAACAGTAAACACTAGTTTGTTCTCTTTATCTGTGAGTCTGTTTCTTGTTACATTCACTAGTTTGTTGTATTTTTTAGATCTCACACATAAGTTATACATTGTCTTTGTCTGTCTAACGTTTCACTTAGCATGTTGTGTGTGTCCTGTGTGCGTTTAGTTGTTAAGTCCTGACTCTTCTGAGACCCTATGGACTGTAGCCTGCCAGGCTCTTCTGTCCATGGGATTTCCCAGGCAAGCACACTGGAGTGGTTTGCAGTTTCCTCCTCCAGGGGATCTTCCCAAACAAACCTACATCTTCTGTA
>SJYX01008671.1:70173-86610 GCA_006410675.1 Oreotragus oreotragus | reverse complement strand
CTGTTACTCCAAGTGTTTCTTGCCTTCCTACTTTTGCATTCCAGTCCCCTATAATGAAAAGGACAACTTTCGGGGGTGTTAGTTCTAGCAGGTCTTGTAGGTTTTCATGGAACCGTTCAACTTTAGCTTCTTCAGCGTTACTGGTTGGGGCATAGACCTGGATTACCATGATGTTGAATGGTTTGCCTTGGAAATGAACAGAGATCATTCTGTCATTTTTGAGACTGCATCCAAGTACTGCATTTTGGACTCTTTTGTGGACTATGATGGCTACTCCATTTTTTCTAAGGGATTCTTGCCCGCAGTAGTAGATATAATGGTCATCTGAGTTAAATTCACCCATTCTGGTCCATCTTAATTTGCTGATTCCTACAATGTTGATATTCACTCTTGTCATCTCCTGTTTGACCATTTCCAATTTGCCTTGATTCTGGGTCCATGACTTCATGGCAAAATGATGGGGAAACAATGATAACAGTGACAGACTTTATTTTCTTGGGCTCCAAAATCACTGCAGATGGTGACTGCAGCCATGAAATTAAAAGACCCTTGCTCCTTGGAAGAAAAGCAATGACAAACCTAGACAGCATGTTAAAAAGCAGAGATATTACTTAGCTGACAAAGGTCCGTGTAGTCAAAGCTATGGTTTTTATAGTAGTCATGTATGGATTTGAGAGTTGGACCATATAGAAGGCTGAGTGCTGAAGAATTGATGCTTTTGAACCGTGGTGCTGGAGAAGACTCTTGAGAGTCCCTTGGACTGCAGGGAGATCCAACCAGTCCATCCTAAAGGAAATCAGTCCTGTATATTCATCGGAAGGACTGATGGTGAGGCTGAAACTCCAATATTTTGGCAACCTGATGTGAAGAGCCAATTCATTGGAAAAGACTCTGATGCTGGGAAAGATTGAAGGCAGGAGAAGGGCCGACAGGATGAGATGATTGGATGGCATCACTGACTCAGAGGACATGAGTTTGAGAAAGCTCCAGGAGATAGTGAAGGACAGGGAAGCCTGGCGTGCTGCAGTCCATGAGGCTGCAGAATTGGACAGGACTTAGCAACTGAACAACAAGAAGAGCAACTACTCTGGAGTCCCCGGTCCTGACTAGAAGTATCCTCTTGTCCAGTCAGAAGTTTTCCATCCACTGTACCTTCATCTTTGATGAAGGGAACTAATATAGAACCACAGGGTCTTTCCTCTGCAGAGAGGAAATGCAAAGGAACGGAGAGGGACTCATGACCTTCACTCAGGCAGACATTCTAGAACCTTGGCATTGGGAGATTCACTGCTCAACGTGCTTTAGGGAGGCACGGTTCTACAAACGGCCAAATGGCCTAGCCCCATGGACACTGTCTCAGCTTCAACACGCCTGCAAGAAAAAGATAGGCCTGTACAGGGTTAGGGGCCCAGTGGACAGTGAAACTAGAGAGGGACACTGGGAGGCTTCTTCTTCCCTCTCACTGGCGCCTGAACCCACGACCACACCCACTACTGGATTACACAGCAAGGTAGGTGGGCTTGCCAGGGGTACAGGGGGCAATGTCTCCAGAAATGCCCTGTGAAGACATTTCCAAACCAAACTTGGATCCACTTGCTGCCTGCACGCTGTGAAGCCAATCGACCCCAGATTGTGGTGAAGTAAAGTGCAGCCCTTAATTCAGGCGCCAAGCAAGGAGTCCAGGACAGCTAGTGCTCAAAAAACCCAAACTCCTTGATGGGTTTCAGCAATGCACTTTTTGAAGCTTTAATAAGAATATTTTAAAATTAATGTTTATTAGAGTATAGTTGCTTTATGATATTGTCTAGTTTCTGTTGTACAGCAAAGTGAATCAGCCATGCATATACCTATATTCCCTCTTTTTTTGATTTCCTTCCCATTTAGGTCACCACAGAGCAGTGAGTAAGAGTTCCCTTTGCTAGAACAGTAGTTTCTCATTAGTTATCTATTTTATATTAATACAAAGGACTTCCCAGGTGTCGCTAGTGGTAAAGAATGTGCCTGCCAATGCAGAAAATGTAAGAGCCTTGGGTTCGATCCCTGTGTTGGGAAGATCCCCTGAAGGAGGGCATGGCAACCTACTGCAGTATTCTTGCCTGGAGAATCCCATGGACAGAGGAGCCTGGTGGGCTATGGTCCATGAGATCAAAAAGAGTCAGACAGGACTGAAGCGACTTAGCACACATGTCATATTAATAGTATATATGTGTTGATCTCCATCTCCCAATTCACCCCATCCTCTTTTCCCCACTTGGCATCCGTATGTTTCTTCTCTATGTCTGTGTCTCTGTTTCCACTTTAGAGCCAAGCGTTCGTTTTTTTCCACTTTATTTTTTTGGAGGCTAATTACTATACTAATGACTATATTGTATTGGTTTTGTCATACATTGACATAAATTCGCCACAAGTGTACATGTGTTCCCCATCCTGAACCCCCTCCCACCTCCCTCCCCATGAGCCAAGCATTTTTAAAGGCNTAATTACTATACTAATGACTATATTGTATTGGTTTTGTCATACATTGACATAAATTCGCCACAAGTGTACATGTGTTCCCCATCCTGAACCCCCTCCCACCTCCCTCCCCATGAGCCAAGCATTTTTAAAGGCCAGGTGAGGGAGGGGAGTCTTGGCGTGTGGGCTCTGGTTGATGGTGGGGTAATAGGGCTGTGTCACAGGAGTTAATCCATGATCAACTCTCAGGCTCATGGTCACCAAATAGTTAAATTCTTCCCTTTGGTGGGGGTTGTAGCTGTAAGACAACTCAGGAAATGTGCATCAGATACTGTTATCTAGGTACTTCAGAGAGATGCTACAGCCAAGAATTTGGTGGAGGGGTCTGTCCCCGAGAAGTCCCCGCAGGGTCCTGCCCAGTTAAGACACCCAGGTATTGGTTAGCAGGAGGCTCGCATCCACAGAAGGAAAACTGCATCCCTCTAGCAGGTAGAGTATCCCGGCCCTGCTCACAGGCCTCGCTCATGACACCCACAAATATGTTATCAGTGCCACCACCTGCTGCTGGGCCTGACTCAGAGCCCAACAGAAATGGTCTGTGCTGCTTCTCCTTGGTGCAGAAGGATGCTTAGAGGAAGTTGGTTTAACGATGGAAGCACCTCTTGGGTTCGTGTGCATGCGTCCTAAGTCACTTCAGTTGTGTCCAACTCTTTGTGACCCCGTGGATGTAGCCCACCGCGCTCCTCTGTCCATGGGATTCTCCAGGCAAGAATACTAGAGTGGGTAGCCATTCCCTTCTCCAGGGGATNGTGCAGAAGGATGCTTAGAGGAAGTTGGTTTAACGATGGAAGCACCTCTTGGGTTCGTGTGCATGCGTCCTAAGTCACTTCAGTTGTGTCCAACTCTTTGTGACCCCGTGGATGTAGCCCACCGCGCTCCTCTGTCCATGGGATTCTCCAGGCAAGAATACTAGAGTGGGTAGCCATTCCCTTCTCCAGGGGATCTTCCCGACCCAGGGATCAAACCCTTGCATTGTCTTGCATTGGCAGGTGGGCTCTTTACCACTAGCACCACCTGGGAAGCCTCTTGAGTTAGTACTTCATTTGAAATAAAGCCAAATACTTGTTGCTGATTTCTGAAAGAACCAATAGGGAGCAAGAGAAGAGAGAGGAAACTTCGGTCCACTGTATCATTTTCTCTGGCTTCACACAGCATCCCCAAGACCGATTCGGAAACTCTCAGAGCTCATTTCCTGGGCAGCCGACAGTGAGGGGAGGAGGCAGGAAGCTCGTCCCCGCTGACCATGGTGGAGGACACGTCTGCAGGGGGGCATCTCGTGGGTGCCATCACCCCTAGGTGGTCTCGCAATCCTTGACCCCCAGAGTCTTCCTAGCCTCCCACAGGGAGACCAGGAGTGGAAGCCAGACTGTCCAAGGCCAGCATCCTGCGTGAAAGGGGTCTTGCCGGGTCCTGTGGAAACTTCAGAAAAAGGTCATAGTGCTCCTCCCTCTGCAGTTCCCAAACCATCCTTAAATGCAGAAACGTGACCTCAGGACGCAAGGCAAGCACAGACCCTGTACAGAATCCAGGTTGAGATCAAATGTCATCCTCCCAGCCCTGTGGCCAAGTGCCAACAAGGCGCTTCTATTGTGGGTCTAGTTCCAGGGGTCCGTTCTCCTGAAAGGAAAGAACACAGTTGGTCCAAAGAAAACCAGGTTTCCTGCCGGCTGACTGCTCCTGCCCTGCCAACTGCTGTTTGCTCTCCCCACCCTGCCCCGGCCACCCTGAGCCCAGTCTCCCAGACCATGTGATCCTTTTAAACAGAGATTGGGTGGCCCTCTCCCCATGTGACAGCATGGCAATGGGCTGCCTGGGCCTCTAAGGTTCTGCAGGATCTGACCTCCCACCGGCTGCTTGGGGTGACCTCAAAAGCCCATCCACCGCAGGGAGAGCCTCTGGAGTCCTTGCTTCGTCTGCCTGAGTTGTTCTTTCTCCAGCTCTTTGTAGTCACTCTTTCACTTTGTTCAGATTTGGGCTCAAATATGGGTCGGGAAGATCCCCTGGAGAAGGGAATGGTACCCACTCCAGTGTTCTTGCCTGGAGAGTTTCATGGACAGAGGAGCCTGGTGGGCTACAGTCCATGGGGCCACAGAGAGTCAGACACAACCAAGCAACTAACAAATGCACACACCTCATCTCCTCACAACATGCTCCCCAATGACACTCTTCTCCCTTCTGCACCCCCACCTGGGTGAGATCACAAATGACAAATGACCACAAACTCCATGGCTTCAGACAACACACATTTATTCTCTCACAGTTCTGAATGTCCGAAGTCCCCCAAACCAGTTTCAACTGGGTGAAAAGCAAGGTGTCAGCAAGGCCACAGTCCCTGCAGAGGCTCCCAGGGCTCAGCTGGGCCTGCCTTTTCCAGCTCCCAGCGCTGCCTCCTGTGTGCTCTGCAGCTCGGGGCCCCTTCCTCTGGCATCAGAGCCAGCACGGTGGCATCTGGGTTCGTGGCCACATCTGTCTCTGCTGTAGTCAACCCTCTCTCTGCATCTCTCTAATGAGGACACTTGTGGTTACACTGGGGGGGGCGGGGGGCGGGGGACCCAGATCTCTCAGGGTAATGTAAGGGAACATACAAGTGTAAACTAAGAAAAACATTCTAATTCTCCCTGGTGCGAAAAGGGGGAAAAGTCCCCCTCCCACGCTATCCCTAGGGGCATCTTCTTTAGAAAACTTCTAATCGGAAGTTCTTTCTCTGTGCCTTTGAGGTGTATGTAAATATTTTGAAAAGCTCACTAAGCCTCTTGCCAGATTTACACCCAGGACTGTGTTTCTTGAGGACCTGGGAGCCATCTCTTCAGGACAGCAAACATCAAAGTTACAGCAGCCATGTCCCCTCCCCTGGGAGGTGGGAACCTAACTCAGCAGCGCCCGGCTCCAAGATACCAGCCTCCTCCCATCGTCACTGAGATCCGGGAAATGTGTGCTTCCTTTGCATGAAGACAGTTAGCTCTCCCGGGTGGCCGCCAGCTCCAGGTGAATGCAGGGCGAACTCTGTGTGATGAATGGTGCTATCAGGTCCCTTCACCCAGAACCAGTTATGCTTCCCCTCAAGAGCACATGCGTAGTGGAGTCGCATCTGCTGCGTTACAAGATAGCAAGACATTTCTGTCTTTGCCATCTTTTTGTGCATCACCTGTGATGTGCATCTTGCTGGCTTAATGTTTATCCAGTAATAAAACTGTTTTCTTTCTCCTCTACCTTGGTGCAGAGCTTTCCGGGGCAGGCAGGAGATTTTGTTTTTAATTTTATTTCCCCAACATAATCTCCTCATCTCAGAATTCTTGGCTTAATCACATCTGCCATCCTTTTTGCCATCAGTTCAGTTCAGTTCAGTTCAGTCGCTCAGTCGTGTCCGAGTCTTTGCGACCCCATGAATCGCAGCACGCCAGGCCTCCCTGTCCATCACCATCTCCCGGAGTTCACTCAGACTCAAGTCCATCGAGTCCGTGATGCCATCCAGCCATCTCATCCTCGGTCGTCCCCTTCTCCTCTTGCCCCCAATCCCTCCCAGCATCAGAGTCTTTTCCAATGAGTCAACTCTTCGCATGAGGTGGCCAAAGTACTGGAGTTTCTGCTTTAGCATCATTCCTTCCAAAGAAATCCCAGGACTGATCTCCTTCAGAATGGACTGGTTGGATCTCCTTGCAGTCCAAGGGACTCTCAAGAGTCTTCTCCAACAGCACAGTTCAAAAGCATCAATTCTTCGGCGCTCAGCTTTCTTCACAGTCCAACTTTCACATCCATACATGACCACAGGAAAAACCATAGCCTTGACTAGGCGGACCTTAGTCGGCAAAGTAATGTCTTTGCTTTTGAATATACTATCCAGGTTGGTCATAACTTTTCTTCCAAGGAGTAAGTGTCTTTTTGCCATAGGAGGTAACATTTCCAGGTTGTAGGGATTAGGGCTGGGCAGGGATTAGGGTCTGGGCAGGGATTAGGGTCTAGGAAGGGATTAGAGCCATGATTCAGCCCACCGCCCACTCCTACCCCGTCCCCTTCTAGCCCCCTACTCAGTTTTATTGCTCTCATAGGTTTGATCACCTATCTGACATTATTTGGACATGTGTTCAGTTAAATAGGGATCTTCCCTGGTGGCTCAGATGGTAAAACATCTGCCTACAACTCCGGAGACCTGGGTTCGATCCCTTGGTCTGGAAGATCCAGGAAGGACAGAGGAGCCTGGTGGGCTACAGCCCATGGGGTCACAAAGAGTCAGACATGACTGAGCAACTTCACTCACTCACTTCAGTTGAATAACTCTTGTTTAGTTACCCAGCACAATATAAGCCACATGAAGTCAGGGATTTGACCTTTTTTATGCACTACATGAAAAGTGAAAGTGTTAGTCGCTCAGTCATGTCCAACTCTTTGCCCTCCAGGCTCCTCTATCCATGGATTCTCCAGGCAAGCATTCTGGAGGGGATTGCCATTCCCTTCTCCAGGGGATTTTACCCACCCAGGGATTGAACCTNGAAGTCAGGGATTTGACCTTTTTTATGCACTACATGAAAAGTGAAAGTGTTAGTCGCTCAGTCATGTCCAACTCTTTGCCCTCCAGGCTCCTCTATCCATGGATTCTCCAGGCAAGCATTCTGGAGGGGATTGCCATTCCCTTCTCCAGGGGATTTTACCCACCCAGGGATTGAACCTGGGTTTCCTGCTCAGCAGGCAGATTCTTTACCGTCTGAGCCACTAGAGAATCCTCTAGACAGCCAGCCCTTAGAAAGGTGCCAGCCGCTGGCAGGAACTCCATGAGTGTTTGTGAACCAAATGAAAGAGGAAATGTGAGTTCTCGACTCCATGGTGAGGCGAGTTTGGATTAGACCCCTCAGAGCAGCCAAAGAGCACCCCCAGCTGTCAACCAGTGACCTTCAAACCTCCTCCCCTGGCTACTCCTTGTTAAGCAGTCGATGGAGTTGGACAGATCTTTTAGTGAGAGAGGAAAAAAAAAACAAAACTTTTTTTTTCCTTGCAGAAAAATTCCAATCAGTATGTGAGTGAGGCAAAGAACAAGAAAGCTGGGAGAAAACCAGTTTGTAGCTTTCCCACTGGAAGGGATCTGATTGTTGGTAGGTGCTGTGAATGTATTCTTTTATCTGCAACATTATTGCAGAGTAACTGGAGGGCAGGAATCCTTGAAGAACCTCTGGCTCCAAGGGGGATGAAAGTGGCCAGAGTCAACCATTCAGCGGGGAGGAGGGTGCTCCACATCCTGGCGACCACTATTACCCCCGTTAAGGGTCTGGTCCAGGCATCACACATTGCCAGGAAGAACTGCCATGAATCAATCACCTTGGTGTCTCAGCCAAGAGAGAAAGTACTTGATTTCCTCTAGAAATTGACATTTTTGCGCTTTAACTGTCAAATCTCATCTATATCTGTTTTTTTGGTTGGTTGGTTTTTTTTTTTTTTTTTTTTTCCGGCAGCACCAAGTAGCCTGGGGGATCTTAGTTCCCCAACCAGGCATCAAAACTGTGCCCTCTGCATTGGGAGCTCAGAGTCCTAACCACTGGACCACCAGGGAAGTCCCTTATCTATGTCTTTTTCTATTGCAGACTGGCATCAGGCTCTGTCTTCTTCAACTAAATTCAAAAGATGGATTCAGAGGCCGGGGTGTATCCATTCTTGGCTTGAACGTGAACCTGAAAGTCGCTCAGTCGTGTCCAACTCTTTGTGACCTCATGGACTATATAGTCCATACAATTCTCCAGGTCAGAATAGTGGAGTGGGTAGCTTAAAGCCAAGCTTGATTTGGAAGAGTGACCATGTGGCTGCTCGCTGCTCAAAAGCCAATAAACAGCCCAGGCTGGTGTAAAGGAAAATTTGCTTTATTTCAGCTGCCGGCAACTGGGGGCAGGGGAGGGCGGCCGTCTGTCCAAAGGCCGACTCCCAGCTCCCTCCGGTAACCAGCTGGGCAAGAGGTTTTATAGACAGAAGGAGGGGGCTACATGCAGGAACAGAACAGTCAGCTGTGACAGTCATCTTCAAATTGGTCACTGGTGGTCTGACCTGCATCATCTTGGTTGTTTTAGGTACAGTTAATCTTTAGGTCCAGGGCCCATTTGTTCCCATTTCTTTGCGGCCAGTTCTCAGAATCGTGGCAGCTTCTGTACAGTCTGGACATCATGTAGTTAACTTCTCCACCTGTTGTTTTGGTATCTATAAGACAGCTCACAGGATATGCTCAGAAAGTCCTTGAGAAAGAGCTAAAGGTCCTCAACTATGCTTAATGACTACATTATTATTTTTTTTATTTTTATTTGGTCTCCTTTGACTGTTTTCCTTTGTTTATGTATGTTCTCATTTCTCTGGTTCAACTTTTTCTTTGACTAAAGTTTTCTGAAGACAAAAGGCAGGCAGAGGACAGGGAGGGGGAGCAAGGACCACAGGGTCCTGCTCCATTTCAGAAGCACAAGACAACCCTCTGGGAAGCCTGCAACTTAGAAAAGCAGCTGTATTTCCAAGTGTTTTGTTTCCTGTGAATGCCCCGTACTGCTGTTTATGAATACCATCTGTACCTGTTTCGGTTCAGTTCAGTTCAGTCCCTCAGTCGTGTCTAACTCTTTGTGACCCCATGAATCGCAGCACGTCAGGCCTCCCTGTCCATCACCAACTCCCGCAATTCACCCATACTCATGTGCATCGAGTCGGTGATGCCATCCAGCCATCTCATCCTCTGTCGTCCCCTTCTCCTCCTGCCCCCAGTCTCTCCCAGCATCAGGGTCTTTTCCAGCGAGTCAGCTCTTCAAATGAGGTGGCCAAAGTATTGGAGTTTCAGACCAAATAACAAAAATGTTGCCTCTAACCTCGGCTCATTCCTACTCAGCTCCTTTTGAATAAAGCCACTTGAGTCAGAGGAATCAGAGTGTAAACTTGACTTCAACTTGGCATCTTTCCTCTCAGCTCCAGATCAAATCTGGGTCACAGATAAATTTGGTGCCTCCAGAGCTGGCCAGAGAAGTCTCTGATAGTCTCAGAACTTGTTTGCCTTCTCTGTCTCAAAACATGAGAAGGAAGTTTCCCCTTAGCAGGATTTAGTAAGGCTTATTTTGGAAATGTTATTAGACATTAAAACACTGTAACATGTTGCATTACTACATGGTAACATTCTATCAGCATTAAATTACTACATTCAATAAATAATATACCAAGTAAAATTCATTTCAAAAAGAACAGTTGGCTGATTTGCGTTGATGTTTGGTAGAAACCAACACAATTCTGTAAAGCAATTATCCTTCAATTAAAAATAAATTTAAAATTAAATTAATAAAGCAAGCTTTCGCTCCATTAAAAAAAGAACACTTGAAAAGTATTGCATTTCATAGCATCTCAAGTACCCTAAGTGCTTTTCACTCACCAAGATGCCGCTTACAATATTATCCTTGCTGTGTGCCCGTTTACAGTCATAACAGACATGTTATATCTATATACATAACAGAAAGTCATATACAAAATCATTGCAACAAATTGGCATGGTTTATGAGTCAGATGGAGTTATGAGAAGTCCTTAGGGTTAAATTCAGTTCCGTTCAGTCCAGTCGCTCAGTCGTGTCTGGCTCTTTGAGACCCCATGGACTACAGCACACCAGTCTTCACTGTCCATCAACAACTCCCAGAGTTTGCTCTAACTCATGTCCATCGAGTTGGTGATGCTATCCAGCCCTCTCATCCTCTGTCGTCCCCTTCTTCTCCTGCCATCAATCTTTTCCAGCAAACCCGGCGTCAAAACGCAATGATAGGGTACCCCAAGGATGTAGGAAAAATAATTCCACAGCCTTGTTATTTGAAAAAAAAATAGGGAACTCAAAAAGTGCAGACCCAGCTTGTGCTCACCATCGCCCTCTAGTGGTAGATCCTGGGGTGCGTTTAACGGGCTCATTGGGAACTTTTGGACAAACAACCTCCTGACCATTTGATTTAGGAAAATATTTTGCATTCATCAAGCTGACTTTTTAAATGCACTTGATAAAGGTGCAATCAGTTTGCTGAATTTCCTTGAAAGAGTCATCATAATGGTAGGTTACATTAATGGTAAGGTGCATCCACTGATTAAAATCCAGGTTTAGTTTCCAGCCACGTGAAAACTTTAAAAATGGCACCCTGATTTCTTACCCTTTCATACGTTTATTCTAAAGCAGGAGATTTTTATTTTTTCAGCTTATCCATCCTAGCCTTGCTCTTTCTATCACAAAGATACCTGATTATAGAGTCACAGACCAAAACTTGGCTTTGCCAAATATCTGGTTGAGTGCGTAGCACCAACTTTTAGGACCTGGACTCTGCTGCAGACTGGAGGCTTTGCTCTGTAAAAACAGAATTGGTACCTAGAGGAGTGTGCGAGGTCTGGCTGCTCGCTGCACAAAAGCCAATAAACAGGCCAGGTTGGGGGAAAGGAAATTTTGCTTTATTTCAGATGCTGGCAACTGGGGGGAGAGAGTGGCAGACGTCTGTCCAAAGGCNTTTTTTTTTTTTTTTTTTTTTCCGGCAGCACCAAGTAGCCTGGGGGATCTTAGTTCCCCAACCAGGCATCAAAACTGTGCCCTCTGCATTGGGAGCTCAGAGTCCTAACCACTGGACCACCAGGGAAGTCCCTTATCTATGTCTTTTTCTATTGCAGACTGGCATCAGGCTCTGTCTTCTTCAACTAAATTCAAAAGATGGATTCAGAGGCCGGGGTGTATCCATTCTTGGCTTGAACGTGAACCTGAAAGTCGCTCAGTCGTGTCCAACTCTTTGTGACCTCATGGACTATATAGTCCATACAATTCTCCAGGTCAGAATAGTGGAGTGGGTAGCTTAAAGCCAAGCTTGATTTGGAAGAGTGACCATGTGGCTGCTCGCTGCTCAAAAGCCAATAAACAGCCCAGGCTGGTGTAAAGGAAAATTTGCTTTATTTCAGCTGCCGGCAACTGGGGGCAGGGGAGGGCGGCCGTCTGTCCAAAGGCCGACTCCCAGCTCCCTCCGGTAACCAGTTGGGCAAGAGGTTTTATAGACAGAAGGAGGGGGCTACATGCAGGAACAGAACAGTCAGCTGTGACAGTCATCTTCAAATTGGTCACTGGTGGTCTGACCTGCATCATCTTGGTTGTTTTAGGTACAGTTAATCTTTAGGTCCAGGGCCCATTTGTTCCCATTTCTTTGCGGCCAGTTCTCAGAATCGTGGCAGCTTCTGTACAGTCTGGACATCATGTAGTTAACTTCTCCACCTGTTGTTTTGGTATCTATAAGACAGCTCACAGGATATGCTCAGAAAGTCCTTGAGAAAGAGCTAAAGGTCCTCAACTATGCTTAATGACTACATTATTATTTTTTTAATTTTTATTTGGTCTCCTTTGACTGTTTTCCTTTGTTTATGTATGTTCTCATTTCTCTGGTTCAACTTTTTCTTTGACTAAAGTTTTCTGAAGACAAAAGGCAGGCAGAGGACAGGGAGGGGGAGCAAGGACCACAGGGTCCTGCTCCATTTCAGAAGCACAAGACAACCCTCTGGGAAGCCTGCAACTTAGAAAAGCAGCTGTATTTCCAAGTGTTTTGTTTCCTGTGAATGCCCCGTACTGCTGTTTATGAATACCATCTGTACCTGTTTCGGTTCAGTTCAGTTCAGTCCCTCAGTCGTGTCTAACTCTTTGTGACCCCATGAATCGCAGCACGTCAGGCCTCCCTGTCCATCACCAACTCCCGCAATTCACCCATACTCATGTGCATCGAGTCGGTGATGCCATCCAGCCATCTCATCCTCTGTCGTCCCCTTCTCCTCCTGCCCCCAGTCTCTCCCAGCATCAGGGTCTTTTCCAGCGAGTCAGCTCTTCAAATGAGGTGGCCAAAGTATTGGAGTTTCAGACCAAATAACAAAAATGTTGCCTCTAACCTCGGCTCATTCCTACTCAGCTCCTTTTGAATAAAGCCACTTGAGTCAGAGGAATCAGAGTGTAAACTTGACTTCAACTTGGCATCTTTCCTCTCAGCTCCAGATCAAATCTGGGTCACAGATAAATTTGGTGCCTCCAGAGCTGGCCAGAGAAGTCTCTGATAGTCTCAGAACTTGTTTGCCTTCTCTGTCTCAAAACATGAGAAGGAAGTTTCCCCTTAGCAGGATTTAGTAAGGCTTATTTTGGAAATGTTATTAGACATTAAAACACTGTAACATGTTGCATTACTACATGGTAACATTCTATCAGCATTAAATTACTACATTCAATAAATAATATACCAAGTAAAATTCATTTCAAAAAGAACAGTTGGCTGATTTGCATTGATGTTTGGTAGAAACCAACACAATTCTGTAAAGCAATTATCCTTCAATTAAAAATAAATTTAAAATTAAATTAATAAAGCAAGCTTTCGCTCCATTAAAAAAAGAACACTTGAAAAGTATTGCATTTCATAGCATCTCAAGTACCCTAAGTGCTTTTCACTCACCAAGATGCCGCTTACAATATTATCCTTGCTGTGTGCCCGTTTACAGTCATAACAGACATGTTATATCTATATACATAACAGAAAGTCATATACAAAATCATTGCAACAAATTGGCATGGTTTATGAGTCAGATGGAGTTATGAGAAGTCCTTAGGGTTAAATTCAGTTCCGTTCAGTCCAGTCGCTCAGTCGTGTCTGGCTCTTTGAGACCCCATGGACTACAGCACACCAGTCTTCACTGTCCATCAACAACTCCCGGAGTTTGCTCAAACTCATGTCCATCGAGTTGGTGATGCTATCCAGCCCTCTCATCCTCTGTCGTCCCCTTCTTCTCCTGCCATCAATCTTTGCCAGCAAACCCAGCATCAAAACGCAATGATAGGCTACCCCAAGGATGTAGGAAAAATAATTCCACAGCCTTGTTATTTGAAAAAAAATAGGGAACTCAAAAAGTGCAGACCCAGCTTGTGCTCACCATCGCCCTCTAGTGGTAGATCCTGGGGTGCGTTTAACGGGCTCATTGGGAACTTTTGGACAAACAACCTCCTGACCATTTGATTTAGGAAAATATTTTGCATTCATCAAGCTGACTTTTTAAATGCACTTGATAAAGGTGCAATCAGTTTGCTGAATTTCCTTGAAAGAGTCATCATAATGGTAGGTTACATTAATGGTAAGGTGCATCCACTGATTAAAATCCAGGTTTAGTTTCCAGCCACGTGAAAACTTTAAAAATGGCACCCTGATTTCTTACCCTTTCATACGTTTATTCTAAAGCAGGAGATTTTTATTTTTTCAGCTTATCCATCCTAGCCTTGCTCTTTCTATCGCAAAGATACCTGATTATAGAGTCACAGACCAAAACTTGGCTTTGCCAAATATCCGGTTGAGTGCGTAGCACCAACTTTTAGGACCTGGACTCTGCTGCAGACTGGAGGCTTTGCTCTGTAAAAACAGAATTGGTACCTAGAGGAGTGTGCGAGGTCTGGCTGCTCGCTGCACAAAAGCCAATAAACAGGCCAGGTTGGGGGAAAGGAAATTTTGCTTTATTTCAGATGCTGGCAACTGGGGGGAGAGAGTGGCAGACGTCTGTCCAAAGGCCGACATCCCCCCACTGGCAATCAGTGGGGCAAGAGCCTTTATAGACAGCAGAGGCGGGGAGGTGGCGGGGGAGGACCTACAAGCAGAAGCGGCAGTCAGCTCTGGCAGTCACCTTCAGATTGGTCCTCGGTGGTCTGATCAGTGTCCTCTTTCGGTCCAGTTAATCTTCAGTTCCAGGGTCCACTGGTTCTCATTTCTTTGAGGCCAGTTCTCGGAACTGTGGCAGCTTACGTTGCGGGAACAGTCTGGTCTTTGTTTAGTTAGCTTCTCCACCTGGGGTTTTGGTATCCATCAGACAGCTCCCAGGGTATGACTCAGAATATTCTCTATAGCCCTTGAGAACTCAAGGTCCTTGACTGTGCTTAACGACTACATTATTATTATTTACTCTCCTCAGACTGTCTGCCTGTGTTTCCACATGTCTGTCTTCTCTGATTAAACTTATTCTTTGTCTAAAGTTTTCCACAGACAAAAGGCACGCAGAGGACACGGAGCGACAAGGACCACAGGGTGCTCAGAATCAGGTGAGTGGCCCAACCGCGAGTGGAAAGGGCAAGTCGGAGTCCCTGTGCCAATGACGGCGCTTGGCCCCTGGCCCCACCGGGCACCCAGAACACAGCCAGCCAGCGACCCCCGCCACACGCAAGAACTCAGAGGACTCTTGGAAAAATTGGATGGCAACAAAGAAAAGACCTATGAATAATTCCAGTACTGGGAATCATTCAAACAGTAATAAAACTTCAGGCTTACCACCTGATTACCCTATAGGGCAGCCCACCAGTGGACAAGGCCTCAAACTTCCCACAAAACTTTCATTTGAGGAATGCTTTCGACATGAAAGACCAAAACTATGTACTGAAATAATGAGCAGATGGAACTTTTGTAAAGAAATCCTATCATTACAGGATGGTATTTTTAAATACGAAAGAGTTTTGGATGCTAAAAAACACAAATGAAATTTTAACTTAAAAGCACAATGAAAAGTTTAAAAGATAGTCAAGAATATCTCCCACATTACTAAAATCAGAAATGAAAGTGGAGACATTACTACTGATTGTGCAGAAATAGAAAGTATTATGAGATTACTATGAAGAATTGTATGCCAACAAATTGGATAACTTAGATGAAATGGACAAATTTCTAGAAACACAAAACTTACCAAAAGTAAATCACAAAGAAATAAAAAATCTGATTAAACCTATAACTACCAAGAAGATTAAGTCAGTAATCAAAATTATCCCAACAAAGAGTTCAGGATGAGATGGCTTCACTGGTGAATTTTATCAAATATTTAAAGAAGTAATATGAGTAATACTCATACTCATACTTTTGCGAAATATTGAAGGAGAGGGAACAATTCCTAAATAAGTCTATGAAGGCAGCATTGCCTTGATACTAAAGCCAGGAAGAAAAAAATATATATATGAGAAACCTATAGACCAATATCCCTCATGAACACTGATGCAAAAGAAAAACCTCAACAAAATATTAGCAAACAAAATTCAGCAGCTATTAAAAGGATTATACATCACGACCAAGTGAGATTTATTCTTAGAATGCAAAAATATTGGGTTGGCCAAAAAGTTTCTTTGGTTTTTAAGTAAAAAATAAAAGAGACATTTTTCATTTTTACCAAGCACTTTATTGAACAACGGATTCACCAAAATGGTGGTGGAATCATTTTTTTCCACTATCTTCTGCCATTTTTCAGGCAACTTCATTATTCCATCTTCCCAAAACTTTTTATCTTTTTGAGCAAAGAACTGTTCCAGGTGGTTTTTTACAGTCTTCCAGGGAATTGAAGTTTTTCCCATTAATAGAATTTTGTAAAGACTGAAATAAACGGAAATCTGAAGGTGAGATGTCTGGTGAGTACGGTGGATGAATCAGAACTTCCCAGCCAAGCTGTAACAGTGTTTGCCTGGTCATCAAAGAAGTGCAGTCCTGAGTTCCCTGATGGAAGTCAGCATTTTCTGTTAACTAATTCCAGACGTTTTTCTTTCAGATGGTCTAACTGGGAATAGTACTTACTGGAATTAATCGGTTTTCTGGAATGAGCTCACAACAGAAGATTCCCTTGCAACCCAGCCCTATACACAACACACCTTCTCTGGATGAAGACTGGCCTTTGGTGTGGTTGGTGGTAGTTTATCTCACTCGCCCCACGATCTCTTCTGTTCCACATTATTGTACATTATCCACTTTTCATTGCCCGTCAGAATTTGTTTTAAAAGTGGAACATTTACATTTAAGTAGAGAATCGCATGTGGAAATACAGTCAAGAAGGTTTTTTTCTGCTTAACATGGAAGCCAAGCATCAAAGCAGTGAATGAACATCATCAGTTCAGTTCAGTTCAGTTCAGTCGCTCAGTCGTGTCCAACTCTTTG
>SJYX01008671.1:51540-66635 GCA_006410675.1 Oreotragus oreotragus | reverse complement strand
AAAAAGATGTCCTTTTCATTATAGGGGACTGGAATGCAAAAGTAGGAAGTCAAGAAACACCTGGAGTAACAGGCAAATTTGGCCTTGGAATGCGGAATGAAGCAGGGCAAAGACTAATAGAGTTTTGCCAAGAAAATGCACTGGTCATAGCAAACACCCTCTTCCAACAACACAAGAGAAGACTCTACACATGGACATCACCAGATGGTCAACACCGAAATCAGACTGATTATATTCTTTGCAGCCAAAGATGGAGAAGCTCTATACAGTCAACAAAAACAAGACCAGGAGCTGACTGTGGCTCTGATCATGAACTCCTTATTACCAAATTCAGACTTAAATTGAAGAAAGTAGGGAAAACTGCTAGATCATTCAGGTATGACCTAAATCAAATCCCTTATGATTATACAGTGGAAGTGAGAAATAGATTTAAGGGCCTAGATCTGATCAATAGAGTGCCTGATGAACTATGGAATGAGGTTCGTCACATTGTACAGGAGACAGGGATCAAGACCATCCCCATGGAAAAGAAATGCAAAAAAGCAAAATGGCTGTCTGGGGAGGCCTTACAAATAGCTGTGAAAAGAAGAGAAGCGAAAAGCAAAGGAGAAGAAAGATATACGCATCTGAACATCATCAAGCTGGTGCAAATGATTTTCAGTGCTTGGTTTGCATATTTCAAGTATGTCAGCTCTCTCCCAAGTTGTATAACGTTGATTGCTTTCAATCAATGTCTTGATTTGATCAGTATCAACATCAACTGACCTACTTGACCAGGGAGCATCATCCTGTATAAAACTTTGCAAACCACTTTTGACACTTTGAATCAGTCACAGCACCTTCTCCATATACTGCACAAATCTTTTATTTTTGCATTTTTACCTTTCTTGAAATAATAATAAAGCATAATACACCAAAATATTGCTTTTTTTCTTCCATCTTCCATATTAAGATGGCTACACAAAAATTCAGCATTTTTGGTAAGTTTCTTTTTTAAATGCATGCTGATAAGACAGCTATCACAATACAACCTAACAAAATTGTTTCAAACGAAGTTAAAAACAATTCAGTGCTCTTAGAACTATCTTACGCGGCGGGGGTGGTGGTGGTGGTGAACAAATTTCTTGATCCATCCAATATTTCAACATATGAAAATTCATCAATGTAAAAACCATATTAACAGAATAAAGGGAAAAAAAACACATAGGGAATCCCCTGGAGGTCCAGTGGGTAGGACTCTGTGCTTTCACTGCAGAGGGCACAGGTTCAATCCCTGCTCAGGGAACTGACATCCCACAAGCCTCACAGTGCAGGGAGAAAAAAATTTTTTTTCAACTGAAACAGGAAAAGCATGTGACAAAATTCAATACCCTTTCATGATAAAACCACTCAACAAACCAGTAATAGAAGGAAATTATCTCCTTAGTAAAAACCATACCTAAGAAATACATAGTGAACATCATACTCAAATGACAAAAATAGCTGAAATCTTCTCCTTTAAGATCAGAAACAAGGGAAAGAATGTCTGCTTTTACCTCTTCTAGTCAACAAAATACTGGAAGTTCTAGACAGAGCAACTGAGCAAAGAAGCAATAAGTAGATAAGCTGAACTTCGGGAAAATTAAAAGCTTATGGACACTATAAACAGAGTAGAAAAGCAGCCGATAGAATGGGAGAAAAGTATTTGCAAATCATATATCTGATGAGGGATTAACGTGCAGGACGTATAAAGAACTCCAATAACTCAACAACAAACAGACAGGTTAAAATATGGTCAAAGGAGTTGCACAGTCATTTCTCCAAAGAAGGCATACCAATGGCCAATAAGCCCAAAAGAGCAGCTGAAAGGAATAAGAAGATTTTAAAAAGAAGCAAATAGAACATCCAGAAAAATTTTAATGGAACTTAAGATGTGGAAATGGCAACCCACTCCAGTATTCTCGCCTGGAAAATCCCATGGACAGAGGAGCCTGGTAGGCTACAGTCCACCGGGTCGCAAAGAGTCGGACACGACTGAGCGACCTCACCTCACCTAAGATGTAATAGCCTGATGAAAAGCGGATCACACATAACTGGATCAGAAATCAATGCACACGGTAAATAAAGGTGAAGGATTTAACCTCCTCTGCTTTCCATCTTCACCACCCTGGTTTCTGCCACGTTCATTACCTACTTCCATCGTCTCTCTCCTGAGGGCGTCCTGCACCTGAACTCGTCTCCCCTCTTGTCTACCCTCCACACGCTGGCCAGAGTGAGTTTTCAACAACTCTATTTGCTTTGTGATTTTTAAACTTAAAAAAAAAATTATTTTTACACTGCAATCAACAAATTACCTGGATGGTATGAGACTGTACAGATACAAAGGGTGTGCTGTTTTCCTCTCTCCTTCCTCTTTCCTCTCTCGGAGCCAGACAGTTTCTCTCTTCAGAGGCAACCACTGCCACAAGCTTTTCGTTTCTCCTTCTAGAAACATTCTACACATGTATGAGCACAGGTAGACATATGTCGTTCGTGATGAGCACTTGAGATGTGGCCAGTGTGGCTGAGGCCTTGGAGTTTTCAAACAAGAGACCAATGTTTCCCATGTTGCTTCATTCCACTGAATATTGAAAATATTTGTGTTCACTTTTCTGAGCAGGCTTTATGCAAGTGTCATGGTTACAGTTAAAATCATTTAGTATTTAAGGGCAAATGCCATGAAGCATCACGGGTTTATGAGACTGTTGAAAGAAGTAAAAGACAATGGATAAGTTGTTTTGTTTTTTTTTTTGCTTGAGTCATGGAAGGGTTTTACTCAGGTTTTCAGTAATGGGGCTTCCCCAGGTGGCGGTAGTGATAAAGAACTTGTGGGAAGACCATGGCATCCGGTCCCATCACTTCATGGGAAATAGATGGGGAAACAGTGGAAACAGTGTCAGACTTTATTTTTTTGGGCTCCAAAATCACTGCAGATGCTGACTGCAGCCATGAAATTAAAAGACGCTTACTCCTTGGAAGAAAAGTTATGACCAACCTGGATAGTATATTCAAAAGCAGAGACATTACTTTGCCAACAAAGGTCCGCCTAGTCAAGGCTATGGTTTTTCCTGTGGTCATGTATGGATGTGAAAGTTGGACTGTGAAGAAAGCTGAGCGCCGAAGAATCGATGCTTTTGAACTGTGGTGTTGGAGAAGACTCTTGAGAGTCCCTTGGACTGCAAGGAGATCCAACCAGTCCATTCTGAAGGAGATCAACCCTGGGATTTCTTTGGAAAGAATGATGCTAAAGCTGAAATTCCAGTACTTTGGCCACCTCATGCGAAGAGTTGACTCATTGGAAAAGACTCTGATGCTGGGAGGGATTGGGGGCAAGAGGAGAAGGGGACGACCGAGGATGAGATGGCTGGATGGCATCACGGACTCGATGGANTTTCTTTGGAAAGAATGATGCTAAAGCTGAAATTCCAGTACTTTGGCCACCTCATGCGAAGAGTTGACTCATTGGAAAAGACTCTGATGCTGGGAGGGCTTGGGGGCATGAGGAGAAGGGGACGACCGAGGATGAGATGGCTGGATGCCATCACTGACATGACAGATGTGAGGCTGAGTCAACTCTGGGAGTTGGTGATGAACAGGGAGACCTGGCGTGCTGCGATTCATGGGGTCTCAAAGATTCGGACATGACTGAGTGACTGAACTGAACTGAATTATTGTTGGATACATATATATTTTTTTTTATTTTGTTAATGAGATTCAATAAAAAATTATGCTGCTGAACTTCAACCCTTTTCAACCTTCTTTATTCCCTGTATGCAAACTTTAATTTACAGAACATCTTACAGAATATAATTTAAGTATGTTTTACCAACATTGCTGTAATATTATCAATGACAGTCTTGTGACTGTGTCAGTAGTCATTCCTCTGCCTCCATAACTCTTTGTATTTGCAGGATTTTATTATGTGTACCACATTCTTCTTAAAAAATAATCTTGGCTTTATTACTCATTATTTTTCTATTTCTCCTAACTTCAAAGTTCCCCTTGGAGTGCAAGGAAATCAAACCAGTTAATTCTAAAGGAAGTTAACCCTAAATATTCCTTAGAGGACTGATGCTGAAGCTGAAGCTCCAATAATTTGGTCACCTGATGCAAAGTGCCAACTCACTGAAAAAGATACTGATGCTGGGAGAGACTGAAGTCAGGTGGAGAAAGGGGTGACAGAGGATGAGATGGTGGGATAGCATCATGGACTCAATGTACATGAATTTGAGCAAACTCCAGGAGATAGTAAAGACAGAGGAGCCTGGCATGCTGCAAGCCATGGGGTCACAAAGAGTCAGGCATAACTTAGAGACTGTTATGAACAGTCCTTATAACTTAGGGACTGAACAACAAAAACTTCATGGCTGAATAAAAATATTCATCAAAGTTAGTTTTTTTTACTCAGGGTCTACACTTTTAAAATGATTTTTTTTTAATTCAGTTACACAAGAAATTGTATGGGAAAGTTAATAGCTTTTTATTTTGACCAAACCACTATCTAACAAGGATTTAAAAGTTAATATATATGTATTTTTAATGCTGGTTTTGTCAGTTAGCTCAGGACACTTAGATTCAGTTGGAAATAGTATTACAGCAAGTATTACTCAGTAAAAATGAACAGAGTGTATTGCCTTGATACATAATGAAGAAAGTATAATTGTTTGATCACCTATGAAGCCACAGGTTAGCAGAGCTAGAAATTATGAAGAAGCATCACTATGAACAAATCTAGTGGAGGTGATGGAATTCCAGTTGAGCTATTTCAAATCCTGGAAGATGAGGCTGTGAAAGTGCTGCACTCAATATGCCAGCAAATTTGGAAAACTCAGCAGTGGCCACAGGACTGGAAAAGGTCAGTTTTCATTCCAATCCCAAAGTAAAGGACCTCAAAGTAAAGGATTTGTAAACCACAGGTAGTACTATTACTGATATCAACAAAAAGAAGAGCATTTGAAATAGAGAAAAACAAGAGAATGGGAAAGACTAGAGACCTATTTAAGAAAACAACAGATATCAAGGGAATATTTCATGCAAAGATGGGCACAAGGAGGGAAATGGTATGGACCTAATAGAAGCAGAAGATATTAAGAGGTGGCAAGAATATACAAAAGAACTATATAAAAACAATCTTAATGACACAATAACCACTATGGTGTGATCACTCACCTAGAGCCAGACATCCTGGAATGTGAAGTCAAGTGGACCTTAGGAAGCATCACTATGAACAAATCTAGTGGAGGTGATGGAATTCCAGTTGAGCTATTTCAAATCCTGTGAGGGGGGTTCAGGGTTGGGAACTCATGTATACCTGTGGTGGATTCATGTCAATGTATGGCAAAACCAACACAGTATTTTAAAGTAAAAAAATAAAATTAAAATATATAAATAAAAACAGACACAATTATATATTTTTATAAGAAGTCTGTTTAGGCTTAAGCACACACATATACTGAAAACAAAGGGATATTAAATAGTCTATGTAAATAGCAACCAAGAGAAAGGATACTTTAGTTACATACTTTCTGATTCACTAATGTCAGAAAAATAAACTTTAATCAAAAGATAAAGAAGGACATTATATAATGATGAAAATGTCAACCCACCGGGAAGATATAATCATTACAAATATATATGCAGCCAACAATAGAGCCTTTTCATACTGTTCATGGGGTTCTCAGAGGGACAGACTTTATTTTTGGGGGGCTCCAAAACAACTCCAGATGGTGACTTCAGCCATGAAATTGAAACACGTTTGCTCCTTGGAAGAAAAGTTATGACCATCCTAGATGTATATTAGCGGCCACAGGACTGGAAAAGGTCAGTTTTCATTCCAATCCCAAAGAAAAGCAATGCCAAAGATTGCTCAAACTACCGCACAATTGCACTCATCTCACACGCTAGTANGGCTGTGAAAGTGCTGCACTCAATATGCCAGCAAATTTGGAAAACTCAGCAGTGGCCACAGGACTGGAAAAGGTCAGTTTTCATTCCAATCCCAAAGAAAGGCAATGCCAAAGAATGCTCAAACTACCGCACAATTGCACTCATCTCACACGCTAGTAAAGTAATGCTCAAAATTCTCCAAGCCAAGCTTCAGCAATATGTGAACCGTGAACTCCCTGATGTTCAAGCTGGTTTTAGAAAAGGCAGAGGAACCAGAGATCAAATTGCCAACATTCACTGGATCATAGAAAAAGCAAGAGAGTTCCAGAAAATCATCTAGTTCTGCTTTATTGATTACGCCAAAGCCTTTGACTGTGGGGATTACAACAAACTTGGAAAATTCTTAAGGAAATGGGAATACCAGACCACCCCACCTGCCTCCTGAGAAAGCTGTATCCAAGTTAAGAAGGAACAGTTAGAAACGGACATGGAAAAATGGGCTGCTTCCAAATCAAGGAAGGAGTACATCAAGGCTGTATATTGTCACCTTGCTTATTTAACTTATATGCAGAGTACATCATGCAAAATGCTGGGCTGGATGAAACACAAGCTGGAATCAAGATTGCTGGGAGAAATATAAATAAGCTCAGATATGCTGATGATATCACCTTTATGGGAGAAAGCAAAGAGGATTAAAGAGCCTCTTGATGAAAGTGAAAGAGAGTGAGAAAGCTGGCTTAAAACTTAACATTCAAAAAACTAAGATCATGGTGGCATGGTCCCATCACTTCATGGCAAATGGATGGAGAAACAATGGAAATAGTGACATACTTTATTTTCTTGGGCTCCAAAGTCACTGCAGATGCTGACAGCAGCCATGAAATTAATAGACACTTACTCCTTGGAATAAAAGTTATGACCAACCTAGGCAGCATATTAAAAAGCAGAGATGTTACTTTTCTAACAAAGGTCTGTCTAGTCAAAGCTATGGTTTCTCCAGTAGTCATGTATGGATGTGAGAGCTGAACTATAAAGAAAGCTGAGCACCAAAGAATTGATGCTTTTGAACCGTGGTGTAGGAGAAGACTCTTGAGAGTCCCTTGGACTGCAAGATCAAACCAGTCAATTCTAAAGGAAAACAGTCCTTAATATTCAATGAAAGGACTGATGCTGAAGCTGAAGCTCCCATACTTTGGTCACCTGATGTGAAGAACTGACTCATTAGGAAAGACCCTGTTGCTGGGAAAGATTGAAGTCAGGAGGAGAAGGAGACGACAAAGGTTGAGATGGTTGGATGGCATCACCAACTCGATGGACATGACTTTGAGCAGGTTCCAGGAGTTGGTGAAGAACAGGGAAGCCTGGCATCCTGCAGTCCATTGGGTCACAAATAATTTGACATGACTGAGCAACTGAACTGAACTGAACTGATGGCTGTATTAACGTTGGGCAGCAAGGAGACAGGCCATAGTAATTTCATACATATAAAAGTTTATTATAAGAAATAGAATAATAGGCAAAGCTTAAATCATAAAATCAGGATTCGGGCTCAAAATAAGTTAAAATTTCCTCTTTGTAAAGGTCTTTAAATACTGGGAAGAATTAATTAAGAAAAAATTTTAAAATCTGAAGAGTCTTATTCCTTCAAGGATTTCTAATAAAAGGATTGGCATTAACCCTGTCTCTTATACACATCTAGATGTGTATAAGAGACAGACTGAAGTCAGGTGGAGAAAGGGGTGACAGAGGATGAGATGTTTTTCCTGTGGTCATGTATGGATGTGAAAGTTGGACTGTGAAGAAAGCTGAGCGCCAAAGAATCGATGCTTTTGAACTGTGGTGTTGGAGTAGACTCTTGAGAGTCCCTTGGACTGCAAGGAGATCCAACCAGTCCATTCTGAAGGAGATCAACCCTGGGATTTCTTTGGAAGGAATGATGCTAAAGCTGAAACTCCAGTACTTTGGCCACCTGATGGGAAGAGTTGACTCATTGGAAAAGATTCTGATGCTGGGAGGGATTGGGAGCAGGAGGAGAAGGGGACGACCGAGGATGAGATGGCTGGATGGCATCACGGACTCGTGGCCGTGAGTGAGTGAACTCTGGGAGATGGTGATGGATAGGGAGGCCTGGCATGCTGTGATTCATGGGGTCGCAAAGAGTCAGACACGACTGAGTGACTGAACTGAACTGAAGATGTATATTAAAAAGTAGAGACATTACTTTGCCAAAAAAGGTTTGTCTAGTTAAAGTTATGTTTTTCCAGTAGTCATATATGGATGTGAGAGTTGGACCATAAAGAAAGCTGAATCCTGAAGAACTGATGCTTTTGAACTTTGGTATTAGAGAAGACTCTTGAGAGTCCCTTGGACAGCAAGGAGATCTAATCAGTCCTTTCTAAAGGAAATCAATCATTAATATTCATTGGAAGGACTGATGTTGAAGCTGAAATTCCAATACTTTGGCCACCTGATGCAAAGAAATGACTGTTTGGAAAAGACCCTGATGCTGGAAAAGATTGAGGTGGGAGGCTAAGAGGACAGCAGAAAGTTGGATAGCATCACTGACTCAATGGACATGAGTTTGAGTAAACTCCGGGAATTGGTGATGGACAGGGAGGACTTGTGTGATGCAGTCGATGGGATTGCAAAGAGTTGGACACAACTGAGCAACTGAACTGAACTGAACAGTAGAGCATCTTTTTGTTGTTAAATCACTAAGACCTGTCCAACTCTTTGAGACCCCATAGACGGTAGCCTGTGAGGCTCCTCTGTCCATGTGATTTCACAGGCAAGAATATTGGAGTTGGTTGTCATTCCATTCTCCAGGGGATCTTTCTGATACCAGGATTGAATCTGCATCTCCTTCATCTCTTATATTGGCAGTCAGATTCTTAACCACTGAGCCACCTGGGAAGTATTCTTTATGCAAAAATCCTCAACAATCTAAAACTGAATCCATCAGCACATTAAAAGAATCATACATCATGAGTAAGTGGGATTTCAAGCTTCCCAGGTGGTACTAGAGGCAAAGAACCCCCTTACATCCCTAGGTCCAGGAGATCCCCTGGAGGAGGAAATGGCGATCTACAACACTATCTTTGCCTGGAGAATCCTATGTACAGAGGAGCATAGCAGGTTACAGTCCGTGGGGTTGCAAACAGTCAGACACAACTGAAGTGACTTAGCATGCACACATATATGCCTGAAATCAAAGCTGGTCTAAAATAAGAAAATTAGCTAACATGACACCAACAGAATAAAGGATAGAAAGCATATAAGCATCTCAATTTGTTCAGTTCAGTTCAGTCGCTCAGTCGTGTCCAACTCTTTCTAACCCCAGGGACTGCATCATGAGATCCATGTCCATCATTAACTCCTGGAGCTTACTCAAACTCATGTCTATAGAGTAGGTGGTGCCATCCAACCATCTCATCCTCTGTCATCCTCTTCTCCTCCTGCCCTCAATCTTTCCCAGCATCAGGGTCTTTTCAAATGAGTCAGTTCTTCACATCAGGTGGCCAAAGTATTGGAGTTTCAGTTTCAACATCAGCCCTTCCAATGAATATTCAGGACTGATTTCCTTTAGGATGGACAAGATGTATCTCCTTGCAGTCCAAGGGACTCTCAAGAGTCTTCTCCAACACCACAGTTCAAAAGCATCAATTCTTCGGTGCTCAGCTTTCTTTATACAACAACTCTCACATACATACATGACCACAGGAAAAACCATAGGTTTGATTAGACAGATCTTTGTTGGCAAAGTAACTATGCTCTTGCGAGTCCCTTGGACTGCAAAGAAATCCAACCAGTCCATCTAAAGGAGATCAGTCCTAGGTGTTCAGTGATAGGACTGATGTTGAAGCTGAAACCCCAATAATCTGTCCACCTGATGCAGAGAGCTGACTCATTTGAAAAGACCCTGATGCTGGGAAAGATTGAGGGCAGGAGGAGAAGAGGATGACAGAGGATGAGATGGTTGGATGGCATCACTGATTCAATGGACATGGGTTTGGGTGAACTCCAGGAGTTGGTGATGGACAGGGAGGCCTGGCAGACTGTGGTTCATGGGGTTGCAAAGAGTCGGACAGGACTGAGCAACTGAACTGAACTGAGATGAGTGCAATTGTGTGGTAGTTTGAACATTCTTTGGCATTGCCTTTCTTTGAGATTGGAATGAAAACTGATCTTTTCCAGTCCTATGGCTACTGCTGAGTTTTCTAAATTTGCTGGCATATTGAGTGTAGCACTTTCACCGCATCATCTTTTAGGATTTGAAATAACTCAACTGGAATTCCATCACCTCCACTAACTTTGTTCATAGCGATGCTTCCTAAGGCCCACTTGACTTCTCATTCCAGGATGTCTGGCTCTAGGTTAGTGATCACACCATCTTCATTTTCTGGGTCCCAAAGATCTTTTTTGTATAGTTCTTCCATGTATTCTTGCCACCTCTTCTTAATATCTTCTTTTTGTGCTAGGTCCATACCATTTTTGTCCTTCTGCACCCATCTTTGTATGAAATGTTCCTTTCAGATCTCTAATTTTCTTGAAGAGATCTCTAGTCTTTCCCATTCTATTATTTTCCTCTTTTTTTTTTTTTTTTGCATTGATCACTGAGGAAGACTTTCTTATCTCTCCTTGCTGTTCTCTGAAGCTCTGCATTCAAATGGATATATATTTCCTTTTCTCCTTTGCCTTTAGCTTATCTTCCTTTCTCAGCTGTTTGTAAGCCCTCCTCAGGCAACCATTTTGCCTTTTTGCATTTCTTTTTCTTGGGAATGGTCTTGATCACTGCCTCCCATACAATGTCACAAACCTCTGTCCATTGTTTTTCATATAAGAAAGCATCTCAATATATGAAGAAAAAACATAATTAACATCCTTTCATGTTATAGCTCTCAACAAAATAAGAATGGAAAATGTACCTGAACACAATAAAGGTCATATATGAAAAGGCCACAGCAAACATGATACTAATTGATGAAAATATTAAACCTTTCCGGTTACATTCAGGAACAAAGATGCTCATTCTTGCCAAATCTGTTCAACAGATTATTGAAAGACCTAACAAGAAAAAATAGAGAAGGAAAAGAAAACTCATTCAAATCAAAAAGAAAAAAAGCAAACTTGTTCCTGTTTGCAGTCAACAAGATTTAACACATAGAGAACATTAAGGTCTCCATTTTAAAAAGGAAAAACAAAACCATGTTAGATATTAGATAAAGGGGGTGGTCCCAACATAGAAAAGGAACAGGACAGGGAGACTACTTTCTCCCCGACAAATTCATCAAAAGATCATTTGAATGCTGAGCAGCTTTACAAAGCAATTTCTGAATGCTGGTGTAGGACATCAGGCCCCCAGAAGAGCAGGTCATTCTCTTCAAAAGGTGGTAGGACAAAATATAAAAGACAAAAAGAGATAGAAAAGAGGGACAGAGACCCCGTCCTGGGGAGGGAGTCTTGAAGGAAAAGAAGTTTCCAAACAGTAGGAAACCCTCTCACAGGTGGGTATGTGGGAATTTTGGAATCTCAGAGGGCAACATAACCACTAGGAAACAAAACAAAACAGAAAACAACCACAGAATACACACTTAACTGCAACTCCTAGAGGAGAAGCAGCTCCGATGCTAGCTTCTGCCACCAGCAAGCAGGGGCTGAACAGGGAGGTGCGGGTTGCATTGCTTAGGGTAAGGATCAGGCCTGAATGCCTGGAGGACAATCTGAGGGAGCTAACATGAGATAGCAATCCAAACTGTGGGATAGCCAGAGAGAGGGAAAAAAGAGAGAGAGAAGTTTCCAGTGAAAGGCTCTAATGAACAGCCTGGCCTGCTCATAGAACAAAGATTGAGTGAATACCAGAGGAAAGCTAGTTGGCGGCGGACCAGCCCATCCCCCACTGAAGGCAGGGAGGCAGGTGGGCGACAGCCAGAACCAGAAGGCGATGAGCAATCTCGGCCCCAGAGACAGCGCCCTCTACCAAACTGTGAACGGGCTCCAAGTTGCTAACCAAGACTTCCTGGGATCCTGGATAGTTGACATGCACCAGTACAGTCGGCAGAGATCAGCTCCCCAGAGGAGACACACAGCACACCTGAGATGGTGCTCCCACAGCAAACCCAGGAATCAGAGCAGCCAGGACCTGGGAGGTGATCACATGCCAGTGATATTTGTTTGCAGTGTCCCTCCCTTCCCACAGCACAACTGAGCAAGTGAGCCTAAATAAGTGCCCACCTTCTCCCCCTTGTGTCAGGGCAGAAATTAGACACTGAAGAGACTTGCAAATGGAAGAAGCTAAAATAAACAAAGAAGAGAGAACCACTCTGGAACTGACAGGTGCAACAGATTAAAACCCTGTAGTTAACTAAGAATTGGAGGGGGCCTATATAACTGTGGTGTTGGAGAAGACTCTAGAGAGTCTCTTGGACTGCAAGGAGATCCAACCAGTCCGGTTTGAAGGAGATCAGCCCTGGGATTTCTTTGGAGGGAATGATGCTGAAGCTGAAACTCCAGTACTTTGGCCACCTCATGTGAAGAGTTGACTTGCTGGGGTCCAGCCCCGGCGGATCCAGGGTAATTCGAAGATGAGATGGAGTTGGCATCCTAGGAAAAAACTTATTTCATTACAGATATATAGAGAGATTAGAAACGGATAGTGTAGTAGGAAAATTAGTGGAGAAAAAAGAGGCTGAATAACTTGGTTTACGTGGAATACCAATCACCACCTACGTAGGCCACAGGCGCCTTTCCGTTCTCCCAAAGGAGAGGAGGCACTGAAGCCTCCCTGGTCCAATCTTAGAAGCCCAGGAAAAATTAGCAGCCTTCGTGAGTACCCACATTAATTCAGCCAGAAAAACGGGGAGCAAGAAAGAAATGACGTGGGGGAATCAGTCTTTCCAGAAACTGATCCCCTTTCTTTATTTTTTCAGGTTTCTTTATATACCTTTTGTTACACATAAGGATGAATACAGAGTCACGTGGGAGTCAGCAGTCCTGACCTTTATCAAAATCAGGTGCTTTACATAAAAAAAAAAGTCGTAGGAGTTTTACATCATCTTCTGGTCATGAGGCCTGCTGATATTTTACCACCCTTTCTTTCTGATAACCAAAAAACTTATTTTTTCCAAGGGTGTTTTTTCTTAAACCAGGCACCACCCTCCAAATAAAGTTGCATTCCTATAGGGTGAGGTTGTAGTGAGTTACAATTGAGAAAGGAATTTATTTATTCCAAGGTTAACATGATTAATCTTAAAGGTTAATACTTTAAAAATAAATAAATAAATAAATAAATAAAGGTTAATACTTATTTCTCCTATATGCTAGTTATATTCATTATAAGGGCAGGGAATATGGAGATTTAGCAGCAAACATCAGCCCAACAAATGACAATCCTTTCACCAATGTTCCCCTTAAGATCTATTTAGTCTTAAGATAGTGATAAAGTTACATTTTTACATAGCAAGGACACAGTGATTTATAAAAAAGTACAGTGATCTATTACAAAAGAGAAAATTCATTAACTCAAAAAGTCTAGTATTGCTAACCTTAAAAACTACTATATTTCCTTTTCTATATTCCAAATACATTGATTAATTTATTCCCAGGTGCATAAGGATATGGAGGCTTGGCGGCAATCATTGACTCAAAAAGAGAAAAGCCCTATGCTAATTAAGACTCTCAAAATACTCCAAAACTCTCTGTGCTGTTTATGGTTGAGAGGTAGTAAACAATCGTAGTGGCAGGAGTATGGATAATCTTGTCACACAAGCTAGTTTGCCAGCAGAGAGGTTTGACCTGACACTCTTGTCCTACCCAGGGCAGGGAATTAGCAGCAATTATCGGCACAACAAATGAAAAACCTTCACCAATATAATTCCTAACCAACCCACTATATTAATAATTTCTAACTTCCCAAAGGAATCTGCCTTTCAGTTCAGTTCAGTTCAGTCACTCAGTCATGTCCGACTCTTTGCAACCCCATGAATTGCAATACACCAGGCCTCCCTGTTCATCACCATCTCCCGGAGTTCACTCAGACTCAGGTCCATTGAGTCCATGATGCCATCCAGCCATCTCATCCTCTGTCATCCCCTTCTCCTCCTGCCCACAATCCCTCCCAGCATCAGAGTCTTTTCCAATGATTCAACTCTTCTCATAAGGTGGCCAAAATACTGGAGTTTCAGCTTTAGCATCATTCCTTCCAAAGAACACCCAGGGCTGATCTCCTTCAAATGGACTGGTTGGATCTCCTTGCAGTCCAAGGGACTCTCAAGAGTCTTCTCCAACACCACAGTTCAAAAGCATCAATTCTTCGGTGTTCAGCTTTCTTCATAGTCCAACTCTCACATCCATACATGACCACAGGAAAAACCATAGCCTTGACTAGAGGGATCTTAGTCGGCAAAGTGATGTCTCTGCTTTTGAATATACTATGGCCTCTCATGGTTGGGAGGCTGTAAACAATCACTTGTGGCCAGACGAACCTATATAGGCAGGCTAGATAACCTTCAGAGGAGTTTGTAAGTTGAAACACTCTTGTCACGCCCAGAAATTTTTATTGACTTTGAGCTGCAAGTTAATTCTTTCTCTGAGAGAAATGGTGAGGGGGGAGGGCCTCCCGTAAAGTCAGAGGTGTAGGTGAGAGCATAAAACAGACTCTGGTTTTGGGGGTAGATGCTCGGGAACAGGGGGTTTCCTGAGGCTTGATCACGCCTTTGAATATGCCAAGCCTCCTTCCTCATGATCTTTGCCATGGGTGGAGTTCCTCCTGTTGGCTCCTGGCATCGATTCATTGGAAAAGACTCTGATGCTGGGAGGGATTGGGGGCAGGAGGAGAAGGGGATGACAGAGGATGAGATGGCTGGATGGTATCACCGACTTGATGGGCTTGAGTTTGAGTGAACTCCGGAAGTTGGTGATGGACAGGGTGGCTTGGCGTGCTGTACTTCCTGTGGTCACAAAGAGTCAGACACGACTGAGTGACTGAATTGACTGACTGACTGATAGACCTTGAGAAGAAGTACAAGCTGTAACAAGGAACTATCTGAAACTGAACTGAATACACACTGGCCACAACAGCTCCAGAGAAATTTCTAGATATATTTTTACTATTATGACTTTTTTTTTTTAAATTTAAGTTATTTACTTGTTTTGCAGATTCTTTTTTTTTTTCTTTTCCTTCTCCCTCCCCCCCA
>SJYX01008671.1:15595-29034 GCA_006410675.1 Oreotragus oreotragus | reverse complement strand
GCAGCACTGTTTATAATAGCCAGGACATGGAAACAACCTAGATGTCCATCAGCGGATGAATGGATAAGAAAGCTGTGGTATATATACACAATGGAGTATTACTCAGCCATTAAAAAGAATACATTTGAATCAGTTCTAATAAGATGGATGAAACTGGAACCAATTATACAGAGTGAAGTAAGCCAGAAAGAAAAACACCAATACAGTATACTAACACATATATATGGAATTTAGAAAGATGGTAATGAGGACCCTGCATGCAAGACAGCAAAAAAGATACAGATGTGTAGAGCGGACTTATGGACTCTGAGGGAGAAGGAGAGGGAGAGGGAGAGGGAGGGATGATTTGGGAGAATAGCATTGAAATATGTATACTATCATGTAAGAAATGAATTGCCAGTCTATGTTCAATGCAGGATGCAGGATGCTTGGGGCTGGTGTATGGGGATGATCTGGATGGATGATGTGGGGTGGGAGGAGGGAGGGGGGTTCATGTTTGGGAGTTCGTGTAAAAAAATAAATAAATACAAAAAATAAAAAAATTAAATTAAAAAAAAATTATAAATGAAAATGCAGTCAAAACAGACAACACAGAAATACAAAGGATTATAAGAGACTACTATCAGCAACTATATGTCAATGAAATGGACAGCTTGGAAAAAAATAGACAAATTCTTACAAAAGTATAACTTTCCAAAACTGAACCATGAAGAAATAAAAAATCTTAACAGACCCATCAAAGAACAAGAATAGAAACTGTTATCAAAAATCTTCCAACATATGAAAGTCCAGGACCAGATGGCTTCACAGGTGAAATCTACCAAAAATTTAGAAAAGAGCTAACACCTATCCTACTCAAACTCTTGTAGAAAATTTCAAAGGTAAGCTCCCAAACTTATTCAATGAGGTCAGTTCAGTTCAGTTCAGTCGCTCAGTCATGTCTGACTCTTTGTGACCCCAGGCCTCCCAGTCCATCACCAACTCCTGGAGTTCACTCAAACTCACCTCCATCGAGTTGGTGATAGCGTCCAGCCATCTCATCCTCTGTCGTTCCCTCTCCTCCTGCCCCTAGTCCCTCCCAGCATCAGAGTCTTTTCCAATGAGTCAACTCTTCGCATGAGGTGGCCAAAGTACTGGAGTTTCAGCTTTAGCATTATTCCTTCCAAAGAAATCTCAGGGTTGATCTCCTTCAGAATGGACTGGTTGGATCTCCTTGCAGTCCAAGGGACTCTCAAGAGTCTTCTCCAACACCACAGGGCAAAAGCATCAATTCTGCAGCACCCAGCTTTCTCCACAGTTCAACTCTCACATCCATACATGACCACTGGAAAAACCATGGCCTTGACTAGACGGACCTTTGTTGGCAAAATAATGTCTGCTTTTCAATATGCTCTCTAGGTTGGTCATAACTTTCCTTCCAAGGAGTAAGCGTCTTTTAATTTCATGGCTGCAATAATCGTCTGCAGTGATTTTGGAGCCCCCCCAAAAAAAGTCTGACACTGTTTCCATTGTTTCCCTATCTATATCCCATGAAGTGATGGGACCAGATGCCATGATCTTAGTTTTCTGAATGTTGAGCTTTAAGCCAACTTTTTCATTCTCCTCCTTCACTTTCATCAAGAGGCTTTTTAGCTCCTCCTCACTTTCTGCCATAAGGGTGGTGTCATCTGCATATCTGAGGTTATTGATATTTCTCCCAGCAATCTTGATTCCAGCCTGTGCTTCTTCCAGCCCAGTGTTTCTCATGATGTACTCTGCATATAAGTTAAATAAGCAGGCTGACAATATACAGCCTTGGTGTACTCCTTTTCCTATTCAGAACTAGTCTGTTGTTCCATGTCCAGTTCTAACTTTTGCTTCCTGACCTGCATATTGCTTTCTCAAGAGGGAGGTCAGGTGGTCTGGTATTCCCATCTCTTTCAGACTTTTCCACAGTTGATTGTGATCCCCACAGTCAAAGGCTATTCCTTCCAAAGAAATCTCAGGGTTGATCTCCTTCAGAATGGACTGGTTGGATCTCCTTGCAGTCCAAGGGACTCTCAAGAGTCTTCTCCAACACCACAGGGCAAAAGCATCAATTCTGCAGCACCCAGCTTTCTCCACAGTTCAACTCTCACATCCATACATGACCACTGGAAAAACCATGGCCTTGACTAGACGGACCTTTGTTGGCAAAATAATGTCTGCTTTTCAATATGCTCTCTAGGTTGGTCATAACTTTCCTTCCAAGGAGTAAGCGTCTTTTAATTTCATGGCTGCAATAATCGTCTGCAGTGATTTTGGAGCCCCCCCAAAAAAAGTCTGACACTGTTTCCATTGTTTCCCTATCTATATCCCATGAAGTGATGGGACCAGATGCCATGATCTTAGTTTTCTGAATGTTGAGCTTTAAGCCAACTTTTTCATTCTCCTCCTTCACTTTCATCAAGAGGCTTTTTAGCTCCTCCTCACTTTCTGCCATAAGGGTGGTGTCATCTGCATATCTGAGGTTATTGATATTTCTCCCGGCAATCTTGATTCCAGCCTGTGCTTCTTCCAGCCCAGTGTTTCTCATGATGTACTCTGCATATAAGTTAAATAAGCAGGCTGACAATATACAGCCTTGGTGTACTCCTTTTCCTATTCAGAACTAGTCTGTTGTTCCATGTCCAGTTCTAACTTTTGCTTCCTGACCTGCATATTGCTTTCTCAAGAGGGAGGTCAGGTGGTCTGGTATTCCCATCTCTTTCAGACTTTTCCACAGTTGATTGTGATCCCCACAGTCAAAGGCTTTGGCATAGTCAATAAAGCAGAAATAGATATTTTTCTGGAACTCTGTTGCTTTTTTGATGATCCAGTGGATATTCTATGAGGTCACCATCACCCTAATACAAAAACCAGACAAAGGTGCCACACTCACAAAAAGAAAACTACAGACCAAATCACTGATGAACATAGGTGCAAAAATCCTCAACAAATTTTTAGCAAACAGAATCCAACAACATACTAAATAGTTAATACATCATGACCAAGTGGGAGTTATTGCAGGGATGCAAGGATTATTCAATATTCACAATCAATGTGATACACCACAATATCAAATTGAAAAATAGCAACAATATGATTATCTCAATAGATGCAGAAAGTCTTTGACAAAATTCAACACCCATTTATGATAAAAACCCTTCAGAAAGCAAGCATAGTAGGAACATAGCTCACCATAATAAAAACCATTTATAATCAACCTACAACAAATTTTATCCTCAATGGTGAAAAATTGAAAGCATTTCCCCTAAAGTCAGAAACAAAACAAGGTTCCCCACTCTCACCACTACTATTCAACATAGTTTTGAAAGTTTTAGCCACTGCAATCAGGTGTATGGGGATGATCTGGAGGGATGATGTGGGGTGGGAGGTGGGAGGGGGGTTCATGTTTGGGAGTTCGTGTAAAAAAAGAATAAATAAATAAATAAATTAAATTAAATTAAATTAAAAAAAAGGACATTTGAAAAAAAATAATAAAAAATAAAAATTAAAAAAATTAAAAAAAATTAAAAAAAAAAGAAAAATAAAGAAAAGGAATTCAGATTGGAAAATAACAAGTTAAACTCTCTGTTTGCAAATGACATGATCCTCTACATAGTAATTTTCATGTGGTCTAAAGACACCACAAGAAAATTACTAAAGCTAATCAATGACTATAGTAATGTGGGAGGATATAAAATTAATATACAGAAATCCTTTGCATTGCTATACACTAATAATAAGAAAACAAAAAGAGAAATTAAGGATGCAATCCCATTAACCATTCAGATGAAAATAATAAAATACATAAGAATCAGATCAGTTCAGTTGATCAGTCGTGTCCAACTCTTTGCGACCCCAAGAATCGCAGCATGCCAGGCTTCCTTGTCCATCATTAACTCCCGAAGTTCACTCAGACTCATGTCCATCGAGTCGGTGATGCCATCCAGCCATCTCATCCTCCGTCGGACCCTTCTCCTCCTGTCCCCAATCCCTCCCAGCATCAGAGTCTTTTCCAATGAGTCAACTCTTCGTATGAGGTGGCCAAAGTACTGGAGTTTCAGCTTTAGCATCAGTCCTTCCAAAGAAGGAAGGGCTGATCTCCTTCAGAATGGACTGGTTGGATTTCCTTGCAGTCCAAGGGACTCTCAAGAGTCTTCTCCAACACCACAGTTCAAAAGCATCAATTCTTCAGTGCTCAGCCTTCTTCACAGTCCAATTCTCACATCCATACATGACCACAGGAAAAACCATAGCCTTGACTAGACGGACCTTAGGGGGCAAAGTTAAATCTAACTAAAGAAACAGAAGTCTTATGTATAGAGAACTATGAGACACTGATGAAAGAAATCAAAGATGACACAAATAGATGGTGAAATATACCATGTTCATGGATCGGAAGAAGCAATATAGTGAAAATGAGTATACTATCCAAAGCAATCTATACATTCAATGCAATCCCTGTCAAGCTACCAACAGTATTTTTCACAGAGCTAGGGCAAATAATTTCAAAATTTAAATGGAAATACAAAAAAAAAAAAAAAAAACTTGAATAGCCAAAGCAATCTTGAGAAAGAAGAATGGAACTGGAGGAATCAACCTGCCTGACTTTAGACTACAAGACAGTATGATATTGGCACGTAGACAGAAATATAGATCAAAGGAATAAAATAGAAAACCCAGAGATAAATCCATACACCCACGGACACTTTATCTTTCATAAAGGAGGCAAAAATATACAATGGAGAAAAGATAATCTCTTTAACAAATGGTGGTGGAAAAACTGGTCAACCACCTTTAAAGAATGAAACTGGAACACATTAACACCATACACAAAAATAAATTCAATATGGATTAAAGTTATAAATGTAAGATCAGAAACTAATAAACCTTCTACAATAAAACATAAGCAAAATACTCTCTGACATAAATCACAGTAGGATCCTCTGTGACCCACCTACCATAGTAACGGAAATAAAAGCAAAAATAAGCAAATGGGACCTAACTAAACTTAAAAGCTTTTGCACAACAAAGGAAACCAAAAGCAAGGTGAAAAGACAGCTTTCAGAATGGGTGAAATAATAGCAAATGATTCAAATGACAAAGAATTAATCTCAAAAATATACAAGCAATTCATGCAGCTCAATTCCAGAAAAATAAATGACCCAATCAAAAAATGGGCCAATGAACTAAACAGACATTTCTCCAAAGAAGACATAAAGATGGCTGCTGCTGCTGCTGATAAGTCACTGATGCTCAGCATCACTCATTATCAGAGAAATGCAGATCAAAACCACAATAAGGTGCCTTCTCACGCCAGTCATAATGGCTGCTATCAAAAAGTCTACAAACAATAAATGCTGGAGAGGGTGTGGAGAAAAGGGAACCCTCTTATGCTGTTGGTGGGAATGCAAACTAGTACAGCCACTATGGAGAACAGTGTGGAGATTGCTTAAAAAACTGGAGAAAGAACTGCCATATGACCCAGCAATCCCACTGCTGGGCATATACACCAAGGAAACCAGAATTGAAAGAGACACATGTTCCCCAATGTTCATCGCAGCATTGTTTATAATAGCCAGGACATGGAAGCAACCTAGATGTCCATTGGCAGACGAATGGATAAGAAAGCAGTGGTACATATACACAATGGAATACTACTCAGCTATTAAAAAGAACACATTTGAATCAGTTCTAATGAGGTGGATGAAATTGGAGCCTATTACACAGAGCAAAGTAAGTCAGTAAGAAAAACACCAATACAGTATATTAACACATATGTTGGAATTTAGAAAGATGTTAACAATGGACCTATATGAAAGACAGCAAAAGAGACACAGATATAAATAACAAGAGTTTGGACTCTGTGGGAGAAGGGAAGGGTGGGATGATTTGAGAGAATAGCATTAAAACATATATATTTTTATATGTGAAATAGATCACCAGTCCAAGTTCAATGAATGAAACAGAGCACTCACAGCCACTGCACTAGGATGAGCCTAAGGGATGGGATGGGGAGTGAAGTGGGAGGGGAGGTCGGGATGGGGGACACATGTACACCCATGGCTGATTCATGTCAATGTATGCCATAACCACCACAATATTGTAATAATCTTCCAATTAAAATTAATTAATTAATTTTTTAAAAAGTTTAAAAAAGGGAAATTATTAAATTCCCTAAAGGTACAGAATACAAAATTGAATACAAAAAAATAGTTTTGTTTCTATACACTATGCACTATCTGAAAAAGAAATTAGGACAACAATTCTATTTACAATAGCACCAAATATAATCATATACCTTGAAATTAACTAAGAATGTGAAAGATTGATATACTGATATTTATAAAACACTGATGATATAAATTAAAGATACAAGTGGAAAGACATGTTCATAGATAGAAAATTTCATATTGTCAAATTGTCCATACTACCCAAAGTGATCTACTGGCTCAATGTAATCTCTAACTAAATCCCTATAGCATTTTTTACAGAAATAGAAAAAATAATTTTCAATTTATGTGTAGCCACAGAAGTCCAGGAAGAGACAAATCAATCCTGAGAAAAAAATAAAGCTGGACGCAACATACTTATTGATTTCAAAATATATTACAAAGTTTCAGTAATCAAAGCAATGTAACACTACATAAAAATAGACATATAGATAATGGTACAGATTAGAGCGTTCAAAAATAAAACCATGCATATGCAGCCAACTTATCTTTGTTAAGGGAACTTCCCTGGTGGCTCAGATGGTAAAGCATCTGCCTACAATGTGGGAGACCCGGGTTCAATCCCTGGGTTGGGAAGATCCTCTGGAGAAGGAAATGGCAACCCACTCCAGTACTCTTGCCTGGAAAATCCCATGGACAGAGGAGTGTGGTAGGCTACAGTCCATGGGGTCGCAAAGAGTTGGACACGACTGAGTGAATTCACTTCACATCTTTGTTAAGGGCACCAAGAACACAATAGAGAAAGGATTGTTTTTTTCAATAAACGATCCAGGGAAAATTGGATATCTCTGTGCATGAAAGTGAAACACTGGATCTCTACCTTATATCACCTACAAAAAATCAACCTGAAATGAATTAAAGATTTAAATGTAGGACTGTATATAATAAGAAATCATAGGGAAAAATTTCTTTGACATTGCTCTCAACAATTATTTTTTGGATATGACATCAAAAACATAGACAATAAAAGAAAAATAAAGACAAGTGAGATTTGTACAACATCATACCTGTAGTCAGCAGTAATGTACACCATTCCCTGGTGGCTCAGATGATAAAGAATCTGCCTGCAATACAGGAAATCCAGGTTCAATCCCTGGGTCTGGAAGATCCCCTGGAGAAGAGAATGGAGTGGTTACACACTCTAATATTCTTGACTGGAAAATTCCACGGACATAGGAGCTTGGAGGGCCACAGTCCACGGTATCACAAAAAGTCAGACACGACTGAGTGACTAACACACACACACACTTAAAAAATCATTAGAAGAGTAAACCTCGAGTTGTGTTCTTACTATAATAAAATAAAATTTGAAAATAAAACAATGCCTGGAATTTGGAGCTCACTAATTGTTAGATATTATTGTTTAGAATTTTTTAAAATATTAGTTTTTTTCTTTTAAATATTAGCATTTATACTTTTTGTACTTTAATACCCTTTTCCTTTACTTTAACTTTTAATCTCTAATTATCACTCTAATTTCACTACCAGCTCTTTTTGAAATTTATTTATTTATTTCACCTGGAGGATAATGGAAGTTCTACAAAACTAGAGAGTTTTAGTTAGTTCGTTTCCTCTTGGATCCCCTAGCAATAGTAGAGTCTCAAAAAGTATTTTTGTAAGTATCAAAATATTCACTATATGCACAAACCACAATATTATAATTTAGTATCAACTCATTTTGCATCTGTCAGTGAACATTTAGCAAAATCATGATATTGCTGCAGTCTTCATCTTATTTTTAAGCCCCCTTAAATTAATTTGAAGGATACAAAAGCCTCATATGCTGCAGTTTATGAGGTTTCAAAGAGTCAGTGATTAAATGACTGAACAACAAATCAAAAGGCAAGAGATGGCCTCCTTCATATAAGAATTATTGCATATTACTCACAGATAAAATTAAGTTCCTTCAAATGTCAATTCAAGATTGTTTTCCAAAATCCCATTTACTTTCATCCATTTTCACATTTGTCATATAACACTTGAGAGCAATATTTGAAAATATATTGTTGTACTCCCCTTGATTATATTTCCTTTATTTTTCACAGATGAATCTAGATAGAAAGAAACATTTTCATTTCAATCACGAAAGAGCAATACAATATTCTCTGAATATGTTCATTTATCAACATCCTTTGAAGAGAACATATCACTTTCAACATCATGAAAAAGAGTTGGGAAGGACAGGCTGGGAAGAGGGAGCAGAAGGATGCAACTGAGTGCTTCTGCAGAGAGGAAAAAGAAAACAGAAAGAGTGGTGAGAGTTAAAGGGTGCTTACTGATCATGGCTTTCAACAGCTTATTCCAAAACCTTTGGGGAAAGGTGATCAGATTTCCAAACACTTAAGGGACAAGAGGACTACCTTGTGAATAGATACACTAAGCTATTTTTTTTTTTATTTTTTGCTTTATATTTTTGTGAAAACCATTTCCTCCCAGCTGTAATTTTCAACATGAAAATCTTTGAGATTTCTGTCACAGCCCTTATTTTGATATAATGACACAACCAGGAAATACTCAGTGATTTCTGTTACATATTAGCCTCTGTGATTCCAAATGATTTGAATTTCCCTAAACAGTAGATTTAAACCTTTTTTTTTTTAATTCAAATGCTGTTTGAATGAAATAAAATGACTTCAAATCTATTTACAGCTTTCCTTAAGCAAGTTTAGATGAATTTCCGTACCCCAAAATGACAGGGAAGCAATATAGATTTCTCACTATATATGTTCAGAAATAATCATAACAAAGACTGGATGAAGTCCAAAGTGGCAATTAAGATATGCAAATAAGAATCATACCTTTATTTTCATTTTGCAGTAAATTAAAGGGCCTGCCCATGCACTCACACAGCTTTGTATTATCATTGCTAGTATTCATAACCTTAATTCATCTCACTTAATTTATCTACTGCTTTATTCTTACTCCCTTGGGCATCACAATCATGAGCTCTGATTTCTCTGAAGCACCAGTGATAGTTCTTAAATTTCTCTTCCCTGATTTCTTCCTGACACCCATCCAAAGCCCAAGAACACTTAATCTAAAAAGGTTTTTGTTATTCATTTTCAACTCTATCTTTCAAAACTGTTAAAAATTTTTGCTGACTGATTCTCTCCCTAATACCATATATTTCTTCACCCATCTTCCATAACTATTACTTTGCAAACACTGTATAAAATGAAAATACATGTTTTTATGCAAGCACATTTATTTCAAAATCAGAGGAATCAAAAAGACACTGAATGCAAAATTAGAAAACCTGAGTTTGAAGTCCAAGTTTGCCGTTTACTAAGAGATTGGACTTAATTTTCAAGCCTCTCTGAATTTTATCCTACTCATCTGAAGCCTGGAAATGATAATAACTGTCCTCCCTGTGTGACAAGATTTCCATCAGCACCATATTAAGAAGTACGCAATAATGGTCGTGTGCGTGCACAACAGAGTGGGAAGGAATCCTCTCTTCTTACATCATTGCATGAAATGAAGCTACTTCATGATGGATTATTTTCACATATATTTGTAGATTAAATTACATATATTTGCATGTGTGCATACACACACACACACACACACATCTCTATCCATCATCTAGCTGTATCTTTTTTTAAGAGAGAGCAATTGTCAAATATTTTCCCAGAAAGCTCACTTAATCATGTGTCTATATTTGCCAAGGACTTATTTCTGCAATCCAGGACTGATTAGTCAAGATTTAATGTTATGGAAGCCAAAGTAGTCACTCCAGTGGATGTTTCAGAAGTCTACTGTGTCTCAAAGTACGAGTTTTGGACCCTGAAATCCTGGGCCCGGGGGAACCTAGGATTTGACCTATAGAATTATCTGAAGCCATACATGTCCACTTTCTCCTATGTAACTTTAATTTAATATGAAATCTGTCAGCCATATTTCCAATATGCAAAATTTTTTTCAAAATGAGATATATGAGGTCACACTTTATTGATTATGACAAGTTATACATTTACTGTTCTAACAGAAATGGAAAGTGAGAATATACAATTAAAATTATAAAAGCTAGCCTTATAGAAGGCAGTGGCACCCGACTCCAGCACTCTTGCCTGGAAAACCCCTGGACGGAGGAGCCTGGAAGGCTGCAGTCCATGGGGTCTCTGAGGGTCAGACATGACTGAGCGACTTCACTTTCACTTTTCACTTTCATGCATTGGAGAAGAAAATGGCAACCCACTCCAGTACTCTTGCCTGGAGAATCCCAGGGATGGGGGAGCCTGGTGGGCTGCCGTCTATGGGGTCACACAGAGTCGGACATGACTGAAGTGACTTAGTACTAGTATAGAAAAGATAACTTTGCTTAACAATTTAGGCAGAGAATAACCTAATACTGATAAAATTAAGGTACAGATATACACACATATATATTTTTGGGTGCACCATGCAGCTTTTACAATATTAGTCTCCCAACAAAGGATCGAAACTGAGCCCTTGGCAGTGGAAGTTCAGAGTCCTAACCACTGGACTGACAATAATTCCTAAAATATATGTATGTTTTCATGTTTGCACTTTGTCCCTGCAGGACGTAGAGGTGCTGACTCTGATCAGCTTATCAATATGAAATACATTTTCTTTATTCCCTTGGATAGTGTTATTTCTGAAGCTTTTTGTCTTTCTAAAGTCTGCATTGACATGATTTGACTTTATCCAAGGGTTTTTGTCACTATGAGAACACTGGGTTTTATTCATGGAGCTAAAACAAAGTTTTCCATAGGAGGAGGAAATGAAGGAATAGAGGTATATATTGAGTTAAACTGTACAATCCAATACTATATAGCTCACAGCAGATGTGCAAGATAACTTTCAAGGGACAGGGTGTTTGCTCTGCATAAAAAGATTCACTAACATATTTAACACAAATTTAAAGAAAAAATGTGTAACAAATAGATTATTTGAAAACACAATAAAAGGGGAGGCATGGTCTTTGCCTGTATACAACTAGTGTCTAGGAGAGAAGCCCCCATAGTTAAAGGTCTTTAATGATCCAAGCAGCCCATCCATTCCCACTGTGAGACTACACAGTGTTATATTTAGAACAAACTCCTTGCAAGGAAAGTTATGACCAATCTAGACAGCATATTCAAAAGTAGAGACATTACTTTGCCAACAAGGGTCTGTCTAGTCAAGGCTATGGTTTTTCCAGTAGTCATGTATGGATATAAGAGTTGGACTGTGAAGAAAGCTGAGCACCAAAGAATTGATGATTTTGAACTGTGGTGTTGGAGAAGACTCTTGAGAGTCCCTTAGAATGAAAGAAGATCCAACCAGTCCATTCTAAAGGAGATCAGTCCTGGGTATTCTTTGGAAGGAATGATGCTAAAGCTGAAACTCCAGTACTTTGGCCACCTCATGAGAAGAGCTGACTCATTGGAAAAGACCCTGATGCTGGGAGGGATTGGGGGCAGGAGGAGAAGGAGACAACAGAGAATGAGATGGCTGGATGGCATCACGGACTCGATGGACATGAGTTTGAGTGAACTTCGAGAGTTGGTGATGGACAGGGATGCCTGGCGTGCTGAGATTCATGGGGTCGCAAAGAGTCGGACACGAATGAGCAACTGAACTGAAGCACTGTTCTAAGTATTTCATGCACTCATCATGCTGTCTCTTATACACATCTCATGAAGTTGATGCTGGGAGGGATTGGGGGCAGGAGGAGAAGGAGACAACAGAGAATGAGATGGCTGGATGGCATCACGGACTCGATGGACATGAGTTTGAGTGAACTTCGAGAGTTGGTGATGGACAGGGATGCCTGGCGTGCTGAGATTCATGGGGTCGCAAAGAGTCGGACACGAATGAGCAACTGAACTGAAGCACTGTTCTAAGTATTTCATGCACTCATCATGCATGAGATGTTACTATTGTAGCATATGTGTTGTTGAGTCTGGTTCTTTGTGACTCTATGGACTACAGTCTGCCAAGCTTCTCTGTCCATGGGATTGTCCAGGCAAGAGCACTGGAATGGCTCAACTTCTTTATCCATTCGTCTGTCGATGAAATCTAGGTTGGTTCCTTGTCTTAGCTATTGTAAATAACGATGCTATGAACATTGGGGTACATGTGTCTTCCAATTTTGATTTTCTTAGGGTATATGCCTAGTAGTGGGATTGCTTGGTCATATAGAAGTTTTATTCCTGATTTTTTAAGAAATTTCCATACTGTTTTTCATAGTGGCTCTATTAATTTACATTTCCACCAACAGTGCAAGAGGGTTCCCTTTTTTCCACACCCTCTCCAACCTTTATTGTTTGTAGATTTTTGATGATGACCATTCTGGCCAGTCTGAGTTGATATCTCATTGTAGCTTTGATTTACATTTCTCTAGTAATGAGTGATGTTGAGAATCTTTTAGTGTGTTTATTAACCATCTGTATGTCTTCTTTGGAGAAATGTCTGTTTAGGGCTTTTACCTACTTTTTGATTGGATTGTTTACTTTTCTGTTACTCAGCCATAAAAAGGAATGCATTTGAATCAGTTCTAATGAGGTGGGTGAACCTAAAGTTTATTATACAGAGTGAAGTAAGTCAGAAAGAGAAAAGCAAATATCATATATTAATGCATATATATGAAATCTAGAAAGACAGTACTAACGGACCTATTTTCAGGGTGGCAATGAAGATGCAGACACAGAGAACAGACTCATACATGGGGTGGGGAAGGAAGGAAAGGGTGGGACAGATGGAAAGAGTAACAGGGAAGTATAAGTATCTTACTTATCCTTTTACCATGTAAAATACATAGCCACTGGGAATTTGTAGTATAACTCAGTTCAGTTCAGTTCAGTCGCTCAGTTGTGTCCGACTCTTTGCAACCCCATGAATCTCAGCTCGCCAGGCCTCCCTGTCCATCATCATCTCCCGGAGTTCACTCAGACTCACGTCCATCGAGTCCGTGATGCCATCCAGCCATCTCATCCTCGGTCGTCCCCTTCTCCTCCTGCCCCCAATCCCTCCCAGCATCAGAGTCTTTTCCAATGAGTCAACTCTTCGCATGAGGTGGCCAAAGTACTGGAGTTTCAGCTTTAGCATCATTCCTTCCAAAGAAATCCCAGGGCTGATCTCCTTCAGAATGGACTGGTTGGATCTCCTTGCAGTTCAAGGGACTCTCAAGAGTCTTCTCCAACACCACAGTTCAAAAGCATTGATTCTTCGGCGCTCAGCTTTCTTCACAGTCCAACT
>SJYX01008670.1:121678-156336 GCA_006410675.1 Oreotragus oreotragus | reverse complement strand
ATATCCCTTCCCTCTTGGACCTCCCCCCAACCCCCATCCCACCCCTCTTGGTCATCACAGAATACCGAGCTGAGCTTCTTGTGCTTTACAGCAGCTTCCCGTTAGCAGTCTGTTTTACACTGTGTCAATCCCAGTCTCCCAGTTTGTCTCACCCTCCCATTCTCCTCCTCACCCCCACACCCCACCCCCCGTCCACATATCCGTTCTCCACATCTGTGTCTCTATTCCTGCTCTGGAAATAGGTTAATCTTCACCATTTTTCTAGATTCCACATATATGTGTATTTGAATTTTAAGAACTATTTCACAAGTACTTTTCAGTCCTGGTTTTACATTTTATATCTTTTATAACCTATTCATCTAAAGTGTTTTGTGTTCACAAGAGAAACTTTAGTAGCTGTATGGAGTTAAAAATACACCTCTAGAAAATATACAATGATTTTTTTTAAATTTTATTTTATTAGAGTATGATTGATTTACATTGTTATGTTCCAGATGTATAGCAAAGTAATGCAGTTACACATATATTCATTCTTTTTTTAGATTCTTTTCTCATATAGATTATTGCAGAATATTGAGTAGAGTTCCTTGTGCTATACAGTAATACCATGATATTTTCTGAAATGATTTTTTAATATACAGTTTGGCATATTGACTGACCCTTTTAAAAATATTTTAAGGTTTATTGTTTTCTTATTGTAAAAAGCAGTACATACTCTTTATAATAAATTTAGGTAATAGTAAAAATACTAAAAAAAAAAAAGACACCCATAATTCTATTAACTGCAATTAAAACATTTGGTATATTTACTGTAGTAATTTTTGATCTATTTATAGCATATATAAAATTTTTTTAAGAAATTATTTATTTTTATTTTTTGACCACATCACACAGCATACAGGATCGCAGTTCCCCAGTCAGGGATTCCCATGTAGTGGAGGCATGAAGTCTTAACTGTTGGACTGCCAGCAAAGTCCCTGTAGCATGTACATAAATGCATCTATACATAAATGCTACCAATTTGTAAATAAAATTGGCTAACATTTTAATCTCCAATGTTTTTATTGTTCTCAATCTGATGTTCCCTTTTCTATTCAGAAACATTTTTCCTTAGGCCTGGTGGTTTTGTTTTTTAGTTTGCTTTTCTCCATCCTTAGTTTGCTTTTCTCCATCCTTCAGTACCTATTTTCCATCTTTCATTGTTAGCATGTACGCTTGCTTGGTGTTGCTCTTAACGTCTCTTCTTTTCACTTGGGTGCTTGTTGAATTGCCAAGGTTTATAATTAGATATTGTGTGTTTATAGAAATCCTAGTCTAGTTGTCTAATCTAAGCCAAAAAATTAAGATTTATGGCCAGGGTAGCTCTGCTGAGCTAAAAAAGGATCATGGGCTTGTCTTCTTCCTTCATCATCTAATTTTCTTAAGATTGAGAAGATGGAGTATGTGAAAAACTGACCCTAACTTAGGATTCTCTTGGGAGTTTTAAAAATATGGTTTTATTTCCCAGGAAGTGGTATGTCCTCTTTACCACTCCCGACTTTCTAATCCTTTGTTTTCTGAAGATTGTAGTCTTTCTTTGGATCTAGAACAGTGCCAATGGAATGGTTATGTCAAAAAAGAAGACACAAAGGAGAGATGCCATTTTTTCAAATTGATGAGAGCTTGTGTTTCTGATTCAGAGGGACAGGGGAATAACCACTACTCTTTACATCTCCTTTCAGACAGGCATGGACCATTGATTGAGTTTTTCTAATTTAGTTAGATGTTTGGGTAAGGCTGCATCAGGAGCTGCTAGTCAGGTGCTATTTTAAACCTGAACACAAAATCATTAGTGTTGGAAACCACAAAAATTTAGAGTTCTTACAATTTGAAATAAACTGCCAGACTGTTCGGGGAGGCAATGGCACCCCACCCCAGTACTCTTGCCTGGAAAATCCAGTGGACGGAGTAGCCTGGTGGGCTGCAGTCCATGGGGTCGCTAACAGTCGGACAGACTGAGCGACTTCACTTTCACTTTTCTCTTTTATGCATTGGAGAGGAAAATGGCAACCCACTCCAGTATTCTTGCCTGGAGAATCCCAGGGATGGGGGAGCCTGGTGGGCTGCCGTCTGTGGGGTCACACAGAGTCGGACACGACTGAAGTGACTTAGCAGCAGCAGCAGCCAGACTGTTGATTCCATAAATTTGATTATAGATTTTAATGGATGTTATAGGGTCGCACAGAGTCGGACACGACTGAAGCGACTTAGCAGCAGCAGCACCTTCCAAAAGTAGATTGAACTTCATATATACGTATTACATGATCTTTGGCTTGCAGGTTTTTTAAGTATGAATTAGTCATATTTAACCAAATGTCCTTGTACTTGGCCTTTGGTAATGTGGTCCATAGAACCCATGAGCGCTCTTAGAAGAACTAATAGGAAGAAATTATGAGGAAAACAGATACTTGGAGATGGAAACTGTTGCACAATGGTCACTTTAAAATGAAGCTTCAAAGTCTCAAAAATTGAGTGTGCTATGGTATCATTCATTTGCCAAAAGAGTAGACATCTTTTGTTTAACACAAGAGTAAACTCAGGAGTTGCAAGTCAAAATTGACCTGGGGTTAGTGGTTCTTTGCTTCTCTGTTATTGTAGGAGTCTTGAATCTTTCAAAGTATTTAGCCCACCCTTCTGACCACAGCTAAATCAACTGTGTATTTACATTCTGGTTTTCTTGAACCAAGACCTTGTGTTCAGCTTGTTTGTTAGTTCCATCTTATGTGGGCATGGGTGTGCCTGGCTTCTCTGGTAAGAAACATTTATGTAAATCCATGTTTCTTCTTTGGAAGGAAGAACAGAAGAGCAACAATTGAACATAAAGAACATTATGTGTTGTTTTTTTGGTAGTGCTTATTCACCCTTTGTAAGTATTTAAATGCTTACAAGTGCTATTTATATGAATTCTAAACATCTCATTCATGATAGATTTTTTCTTTTATTTTCTGACAGTATTAGCATGTGTGGGGTACTGGATTTATCTGTAACTGGCTTTGGGGAGGAGTAAAGTATGACCAGTAGAAAAACATCCTAAGTAACAGAATTCATCTTTAATAAATGATAAGTTTATTAAAAGAAAATCAAGGAACAAAGTATTTACCTTCTTTTTTTTAAAGACATTCTTACTCTTACCTCTTTAAATCTCAATTTTGCTTATAATTTAACAAAAGAAATGCTTTTCAGACTCCCTAGAAACTGCTTTTGTATTAATCTGTCTTCCTTGGAGCTAATTTAAGGAAATTTTTTCCACTGAAGGCCAACTGTGATTTGAGACGGCAGATTGATGAACAGCAAAAGATGTTAGAGAAATACAAAGAACGATTAAATCGATGTGTGACAATGAGCAAGAAACTCCTTATAGAAAAGGTAAGTGATAATGGCCTCAACTCTGTATCCCAAGATGCTTAGGGTGTGCCATTGTTGTGACTTCTAATGTTTTACCTGAAATGAAAGTATTTCAAAGTAGGGAAGGACTGACCACAGCTTTAGTTCTCTGTCTTATGTGGGCATGGGTGTGCCTGGGTTCTTTGGTAAGAAACATTTATCTAAATCCATGTCTATTCTTTGGAAAGAAGAACAAAAAACCAACAAAGGGCTTTTGGGTTTAGGAAAGGGCTACTGGGGTTGCCATAGTGTTAAAGACCCCACCTGCCAAATGCCAATGCAGAAGACTCAAGAGATTTGATCCCTGGATTGGGAAGATCCCCTGGAGTAGGAAATGGCAACCTATTTCAGTATTCTTGCCTGGAAAATTCCATGGGCAGAGGAGCCTGGTGGGCAACAGTTTATGGGGCTGCAAAGAGGCAGACACGACCAAGTGACTGAGCACATAGCACATCCTATTACTAACACAGACACTTAGCAATAGTTTTATGTCCATTTCAGATATGGTATTTAGAATAATTTATTTATGTAATAATGTGATAAGTATTTTGTATTTTTAAAAACTAGTTGGCAGTTACTTGTATATGATTATATAATTGGCTGATGCCTCCTTTATTATATTAACTAACTGATTAGTTGCAATTTGCCTTTAATAATTATTTATAATTATTATAATAAATATTTAATTGTTTATTATATATCATAAATAATTAATGTCTTAAAATTTGTAAAACATATCTCTAATACTTATTTATCTTACAGTGAAAGTTTGAAGATGACAGTACTTCCTAATGAAATGATTATAAGCTAGAGGTTTGAGACAGACTAGTGGTTTGTTTTTTTGCTGAAATCTTTGAAATGCTTTAAAGGGACAGGGAACACTGATAAAAAGTGAAATTAATTATTTTATTAATGGTAGAGATACTGAGGAGAACTTTGCTTCATCTCTTAATTCATTAATTTTATAGAAGGGAAATTCCACATTTATAACAAATATATATGTTAGTATATGTTAATGTAGAATGCTTATGGGTTATATAAAATGTAGCTTTAGGGTACTTCCTGAAATCAGTGTAGATTTAGCCAGTTGTCCTAAACTTTGAGCAGTATAGTACAGAAAACAAACATAGTGCTGCCTCTGAGTTCTCATAGGAAAATACAATTATTTTCTATTTGTCCTTTTCCCCTAAGTCAAAACAAGAGAAGATGGCATGTAGAGATAAAAGCATGCAAGATCGCTTGAGACTGGGCCACTTTACCACTGTCCGACACGGGGCTTCGTTTACTGAACAGTGGACAGATGGTTATGCTTTCCAGAACCTTATTAAGTAAGTGAATTGTGATGATAAAGTTGAGAATTGAAAAGTTGGTTTGGATTTTTAAATTTTCTCGTAATTGTAGTCATTAATATCTTAGTAGTGTTAGTCTTCTTTTCATTCAGTTTTGTCTCCACATGTGTAAAGAATTGTAAGGAATGAGATAAAGTTCTGAAAAAATGGGAAATAATCAGAGGAATAAAAAAACAAGTTCTATATTAAAGCGTAAAAAAATCAGAATTGCCAAAACTAAGGAAGAAAAAGCTAAGACTTGACTTGATATCATTTTAATTATGTAATAAGTTTTCATGAGGAGTCTGCCCACTCCCAGCATTTATTCTGAGTCCACAGAAGACTGAAATAGGCAAAGACCCAAGGAAGGATTTCCTGAGTTTGGTATAAAACAAAACCTTGGAAGAACGGGGCTCTTTAAGGAGAGAATATCCAGTCAGCAAAGATAGTCACCTTCTTCAAGGTGAGCATTGAGCCAGCGGTCAGGCTGGTGAGCAGTCCCACTGCCTGTGCCTGTCAATAACTTGGAATCTTGAGCTCTCCTTCACTTTATTATAACTTTGCTTTAAAACATTCGAGTATTTACTCCAAGGAGGAAATTAACATTTAAAATCCTAAAATTCCAACTGCATAAATAGCTAATATCAGCTCGGGACTTTAAAAAGGTCTTAAAAGTTGTGATAGCTTTTGGTGTATCTTACTTATTTTGATTTCGTAGATCGTTTCCGTTTGAGACTGGGTTGTGGTGGGTGGCACATTGTATTTTTAATCATGGGCTCTCACACTTCTGATCTGTAGTTTACTGTAGGTTCAAGGGTTCCATAGACTGCCTATCCTACCTTTTTTTCCTTGGTGAAACAACACTGGACATTGATTGGAGAGGATAGAACTACTTTTGAATACTAATGAAACATAAATAACAAATTTGAAAGAAAAGTACAGATACTGGTACTATCAATAATATTTTGTTAATGGGAATTCCTTGGCAGTCTTGTGGTTAGGACTCAGTGCTTTCACTGCCATAGCCCAGGTTTGATCCCTGGTTGGGTTTCGAAGATCCTGCAAGCCGCCCCATGTGCTATGGCCAAACTAAAAACAAACAAACAAACTTTGTGGAAACCTACCTCTGGATTATAGTTAGTGCTTTATGTGTGATACATGTGGTATCCACGCTGGGCTGTCTGCTCAGGTGATAGCTCAAGTTAACAGAGTTGCACTAGGGCAGTATAAACAGCTGCTGCATAGAGGTATGATGTCTATTCCTCAACACCCTGACCGTGATGAGCAAATAGCCCTGGAAGTGGCTCTCCAGCCTATTTTGTCAGAATGGGATGGAAGATAAAACATACCCCCCATGACTGGCCAAAGTCACTTAATGCTCACACTGAGTCCCAGATGTGATGATGACTCCTACTGGTCCATGACAGTGGTTACTCCTCAGATGGCAGTTTTTAAAACGTCTGAAGACTTAAACCTGAGTGGTTAGTGGATTTGTTTAGAGATATAAAATGTAATTACTTTTAAGATGTGATTGTAGTTTTTGCTGATAGTAGCAAGTATTTATCTTTTTACTCTATAAGCAGCCTGTTGCCCATGACATTCTGGAAATTGTATATAGTTAGAGTACAAAAGGAGGACTTTGCTGTAGAGCTATCGGACCAGAGAATTTGGTATTATCTACATGAGATCCCTAACCAGAGTTGTTTCTCCAAAGTGGATAGTATTTTTTTTTTTTTTTGATGATTTTAAGTAATATAAATTACAGACTGTCCATCTCTCCTCTTGGGAAGCTGTTTCTGGCTGATACCTTTTTTTATTTGCTTGTTTGTTTTTTGGCCACACTGCATAGCTTGTGGGATCTTAGTTCCCTGACTAAGAACCGAACCAGTAAAAATGCCGAGTCTTAACCACTGGACCACCAGGAAAGTCCCCTGGCTGATATCTATTAATTTTAGATATTTTAATATCTTCTAAAGTTATGCTTTAATAAACCAATTTCTTTTCTTAATTTTAATGCATAATTGAAGTTCTTTAGTTGTAGAAGGCTGTAGCTGATATCCTTACAAATGATAATTATCTGTGTATAAGAAGCTCCGTGACACATAATTTGGTGGGTAAGGTACCTGAACACCAGGTTGCAGTACTAGTTTTTCTAGAAAGAGCAAACCTCTTGACATTAAAAATTTAATCAAGTGATCAAATATAGTCTGAACAGGAGCCTCAACACAGTTCTTTTATTCTCAGCCTGTGCCTTGGCTCTATTTTGAGTGATCTTTATTAAGATCCTAAAACAGATTTGCTGTCTAATAAAAAGATCATAAAAGATTTGTAATGATTTTTGACCAAGTTAGTAAGTTTTTCTAAAAGATATTTTTGAACCTGTTGAAAAAGTAACATTTTAAAGTTCTGAGAAGTTAGTTAAAATAAATACTGTTGTTATTCAGTATGTAGCTTTTTTATTTAAACAAGTCTTGAAGTCTCAAATGGTCAATGGCAAGGCAATAAAAAAATTATTAAGATTTTCTTTATATTGATATAAACAACATTAAAGTAAATATGGGGATTTGACCTGTATACAAAACTGTGGCTGTTTAAGATGTGGATCATCAGAGGGAGTAAATTTTATAGCATCATTGTCCTACTCCATGAATATATTCTGGTGTATAAGGAATTACAGAATTCCATTTTAAAGTGATTTCATGTGAACCATCTGATTTTTGGCATATGACCCATAATAACTGATAAGCCTTTTTAAATATTTTTATTGACATATAATTGATTTACAGTATTCCAGATGTACAGCAAAGTGATTCAGTTATATATATGCATTTGTTTTCAGATTCTTTTCCATTGTGAGTTATTGTAACATACTTACTATAATTCCCGGTGCTATACTGTAGGTTCTTGTTGTTTATCTATTTTATATATAGTAGTATGTATCTGTTAACCTCAAATTCCAAGTTTATCCCCCCTTCCTTCCCTTTTGCTAGCCATAAGTTTGTTTTCTATGTCTGTGAGTCTATTTCTGTTTTGTAAAGAAGTTCATTTGTATCATTTCTTTAAAATTCCACATATAAGTGATTTAGAGAGACAACTCTGTTGATCCTGTAAGCATCAGTTCTCCCTTGGGTGGTATATAACAGTTTGCAGTAGACACAGAACATGAAATCCTGGGACTCTTTAAAAATTCTTACCTGGGATATTCAGGTACTATCTGTAGATCACCACTAAAATTACTTTGGTCAAAATAATATCTGCAAATAACGTGCATTTGTTTTTTTTAACACCTGTTCAGTTATGATACAGTTTTGCTATGGAGGGTACATAGAATCGTTTCCTGGGCTTCCCTGCTGGCTCAGAAGGTATCTGCCTGCAATGCAGGAGACTTGGGTTCGATTCCGTGGAGAAAGTAATGGCTTCCCACTCCAGTATTCGTCCATGGAGAATTTCATGGACAGAGGACTTTGATGGACTGCAGTCCATGGGGTGGCAAAGAGCTGAACATTCGGAAAACTAATATCATGGTATCTGGTCCCATCACTTCATGGGAAATAGATGGGAAAACAGTGGAAACAGTGTCACACTTTATTTTGGGGGGCTCAGAAATCACTACAGATGGTGATTGCAGCCATGAAATTAAAAGACGCTTACTCCTTGGAAGAAAAGTTATGACCAACCTAGATAGCATATTGAAAAGCAGAGACATTACTTTGCCGACTAAGGTCCGTCTAGTCAAGGCTATGGTTTTTCCTGTGGTCATGTATGGATGTGAGAGTTGGACTGTGAAGAAGGCTGAGCGCCGAAGAATTGATGCTTTTGAACTGTGGTGTTGGAGAAGACTCTTGAGAGTCCCTTGGACTGCAAGGAGATGCAGCTAGTCCATTCTAAAGGAGCTCAGTCCTGGGATTTCTTTGGAAGGACTGATGCTAAAGCTGAAACTCCAATACTTTGGCCACCTCATACGAAGAGTTGACTCATTGGAAAAGACTTTGATACTGGGAGGGATTGGGGACAAGAGGAAAAGGGGACGACAGAGGATGAGATGGCTGGATGGCATCACCAACTCAATGGATGTGAGTCTGAGTGAACTCCAGGAGTTGGTGATGGACAGGGAGTCCTGGCGTGCTGTGTTTCATGGGGTCGCAAAGAGTCGGACACAACTGAGCAACTAGCACTCATTTTAGTAATCATTTCCTAGGGCTACCATCACTAAATAGCATAAACTGGGTGGTTTAAAACAACATAAATTTAATTCTCTCGCAGTTTAGGAAGTCAGAACCCTTAAATCAAGGTGCTGGCAGGGCCGCTCCTTCTGTGGCCTCCAGGGAGGGTCCTTGGTTGGTGTTCAGTGGCGTGCAGCAGCGTAGCTCAGTCTGCCTCCGCTTCACAGGTGTTCCCCTGCGTGTCTTCTTTTCTCAGGAGGACACCAGTGAAATTGGGTTAAGGGCCCACCCTACTCCAGTATGACCTTATTTTAACTAATTAAATCTTCAGTGACCCTATTTCCAAAGATTATAATCTGAGGTACTGGGGATTAGCACTTTAATACGTCTTTTTGGGTGGCACAGTTCAACTGATAATGGTATCTAACACTGATTTTATAACTGACAATGGCTTGCTGTTTATTTATTTGGCTGTGCTCGTTCTTCATTGTGGCATGTGGAATCTATTATATTTCCCTGACCAGGGATTGAACCCAGGCCCCCTGTATTGGGAGCTTGGAGCCTTAGCCACTAGGTTACCAGGAAAATCTCAATAATGACTTTTTAGGGTTACTTAGATTTGAGTGACGTAAATTTATCTAGCCATCAATACTTTTGTAAAAGATAGTACAAATACTCTTTCTGTGGGTGGTAAAAGGTGAGCATTCCCTAAAATTGATGAAATGGAAGAAACATTGAACAGGTTTATAAAAGGCACTGTGGAGAGAACAAGATGGCAGAGGAGTAGGTGGGCGTGGAGTACATCTGTCTCCAAGGATACATCAGGAATACACCTTCAGACACAGAAGTGCATGCAGAACACCAGCTGAGAGCGGACAGGAGCACCTGACCCGAGGAAAAGAAGATATAGAACCACGCAAAACTTGGTAGGACCAAGGAACTAGGGGTAAGAAACAAGTGTTAGTAGGACCTGCCCTCGGCTGGTGGAACTGAAGCAGGAGTCTCATTCCCACATTGGGGCAGTTGTCTTGAGTCAGAGGAGAAACATTTATGGCTGAGAGTGAGCTGATCTGTGACAGCATAAATGGAATGAGAATCAGACAGTCTTTGCCACAGCCATACGTATCCCGGACAGGGACGTGGTTCCCTGGAAGGCACAGCAGCTGGGAGCTTGACTTTAGGGGTTGTGGAGCAATCCTAGGGCGAGGGCTGCTGTTGATTGTGGAGAAACAGATTTGAGGGGATATGGGGGAGGAGGTGGTGGTGGGAGATGCCTATGGAGGAAAGCCATTCAGCCATGGAAGCAAGGTGATGCTGCTGAGTCACGAGCAGTGGATGGAGCCATCGCCATAGCCTCTTTCCCTACACACCAGCATCAGCAGCTGAACAATAGAGAGGCTGGCCCGTCAAACCCTGACGTACTGAACTACAGACCTGGACCCCAGCCAGGTGGCCCTTCTCTGTACCTGACGCACTGTAACAACAGATAAGGACCCCAGGCAAGGGAGCCTTCTTAGAGCCTGAACCGGTGGAGCTATGGAGAAAGATTGGCCAAAGAGACCTTCTGATCACCAGCTACAAGAGGCTTAGAAAAAAGACTCTGATAGGGCCATAACTCCTGGGGCAGAGGCAGTCCATGTCTCTGCACACTTTGCACCACTAGGTGCAGGCCAAGCAGCTGCGTCACCTTCACGCTCAACTCTCACCAGGGCAGAGCTGCCATAGGCAAAAAAAGTCTTGCGTCTATGCGCGCAGGGTCACTTTGGTCATGTCCAGTGCTTTGCGACCCTGTAGACTGTGGCTTGCCAGGCTTCTGTGTCAGGATGGTGAGGTTCTTCAGGCAAGAATACTGGAGCATATTGGTCAATACTGGTGGCCATAACCTTCTAGAGCACTGTATTTCCTGCTGTTCTAGCCTCCAAATCCCCTGAGTACCTGGTGCTGCCAGAACCCCTGTGACCCAAACAACTGCACCACCTCCACACCTGGCCCTCATAGAGGAAAGCCCAGGTCCTCCAGGGCAGCCTCAGGGGCAAACCCCAGTGGATGACCCACATGCAGAAGTGGAAGTAAAACCACCATTGAAACCCAGGACAGTGTGGCCAAAACCTTCTTACCAGCTCTACAAACTGCAGGTTAAATCCACAAGATCAACTAGGCAGACTCTTGTCTATGGAATATATGAAAGGTCATTGAGAGCTCCCACAAAATAAAACACACCAGCTCTGATAGCCGTGGACATTGGAGACAAAAACACCCAGGAGTAGGACCAGATTAGAATCTGAGCTGCCCCCACAACAGGTCCAGAGATCAGCACAGTGTTGGAGGGCATCCTAGGGAGGTGAGGTGGACTGTGACTCCCAGCGACCCTGACAGCACTGACTCAAGAAAAATATATATTATTCTTATCTTTTGACTTGTTCTGTAGATTCTTTTGGATTTTTTTTCTTTTTGTTTCCTTTTTTACCCCCCTCTATTGTAGTTGTTGATTTTATTGGCACTCAGTTCAGTTCAGTTCAGTTGCTCAGTCGTGTCTGACTCTTTGCGACCCCATGAATCGCAGCATGCCAGGCCTCCCTGTCCATCACCATCTCCCAGAGTTCACCCAGACTCGTGTCCATAGAGTCGGTGATGCCATCCAGCCATCTCATCCTCTGTCATCCCCTTCTCCTCCTGCCTCCCAGCATCAGAGTCTTTTCCAATGAGTCAACTCTTCACATGAGGTGGCCAAAGTACTGGAGTTACAGCTTTAGCATCAGTCCTTCCAAAGAAATCCCAGGACTGATCTCCTTTAGAATGGACTGCTTGGATTTCCTTGCAGTCCAAGGGACTCTCAAGAGTCTTCTCCAACACCACAGTTCAAAAGCATCAATTCTTTGGCGCTGAGCTTTCTTCACAGTCCAGCTCTCACACATCCATACGTGACCACTGGAAAAACCATAGCCATGACTAGACGAACCTTTGTTGGCAAAGTAATATCTCTGCTTTTTAATATGCTATCTAGGTTGGTCATAACTTTTCTTCCAAGGAGTAAGCATCTTTTAATTTCATTGGCACTAGGAAATCTAATTAAGCTTTAGAGGCTCCTCAGACACATTTTTTAATGTTATTATAAACCTCTGCCTCTACATTGGACTTTTGCAGTTCTGTGGATTTTTCCTTTTTTTAATTTCGTCTTCCTGTTTTTTTTTTTTTTTTTTACATCAGTCCTTCCAAAGAAATCCCAGGACTGATCTCCTTTAGAATGGACTGCTTGGATTTCCTTGCAGTCCAAGGGACTCTCAAGAGTCTTCTCCAACACCACAGTTCAAAAGCATCAATTCTTTGGCGCTGAGCTTTCTTCACAGTCCAGCTCTCACACATCCATACGTGACCACTGGAAAAACCATAGCCATGACTAGACGAACCTTTGTTGGCAAAGTAATATCTCTGCTTTTTAATATGCTATCTAGGTTGGTCATAACTTTTCTTCCAAGGAGTAAGCATCTTTTAATTTCATTGGCACTAGGAAATCTAATTAAGCTTTAGAGGCTCCTCAGACACATTTTTTAATGTTATTATAAACCTCTGCCTCTACATTGGACTTTTGCAGTTCTGTGGATTTTTCCTTTTTTTAATTTCGTCTTCCTGTTTTTTTTTTTTTCTTTTTCTTTTCTCTTTTTTATAATTTTAATTTTTAATTTTAAAAAAACTGTTATATTTTTTCTACATTTATTCCTTTGTTTGCCTTTCCAACTGTTCTTTTCCCCTTGCAGTTAATCTTTAATGTATATAAATCTTCTTTGTCTACCTCTGTTTAACTTTGCACATCTATTCTTTCTTTTTTTTCTTCCCTTTCCGCTCAACATATTTGTTCATTTTGTTTTCATTCCTTTATTCCCCACTTGGCACCTTGCTTTAGTTTTGTTTTCCAGTTTGTGCTTTAGTTAGCTTTGTTCTTAACTAGTAAATATAATTTTTTATTTCCTTTGTTTGCCAGGTCAATATACTATATTTTTGTTGGACTGTTTTGACTTTACTCGTGGGTGTATATGTATATTCCATTATTTTAATTATTATTTGCCTGATTTTGTAACTGTCATTTGGGGTTCATCTTTGGTTTCTCGTTTTGGATATTTGTTTTAATCTCACTTAATGCCATAACAAACTACTCGTGGAATCTTCATTCCTGATTAGATATCAAGCCCTGAGCCTTTGGAGTGGGAGCACTGACTCCAAGACCCTAGACAACTTAAGAACTAACCCTAGGGAGTATTAGATCCTGAGAACTCACACAAAGGAAACCACTTGAATATAAGACCTGAATACAAACCAGATCATCAGCCGACAGGATTACCACTTCACTCAGCCTTGCCAGTCAGAGGAAAAACAAACAAACAAACAAAAACTCAGCACAAATCTCACCCTGTAAGAAGCTTACAAAAACCACTGGACCAACCTTAGGAGGGCAGAACCCAAAAGGAAGAAAGAATTCAACCTGGAAACCTGGGGAAGAGGAGACCTCAAACACAATAAGTTAAAAAAATAATAATGAAAAGGCAGAGAAATACTACACAAATGAAGGAAAAAACTAGAAACACAGAAGTCCAAATAAATGAAGAGGAAATAGGCAAACTACCTGAAAAAGAATTCAGAATAATGATAGTAAGGATGTTCAAAAACCTTGAAAACAAAATGTAGAAAATGTAAGAATCAATTTACAAAGACCTAGAAGAATTAAAAAATAAACATAGAAAAACAACATGATGACTGAACTTAAAAATACTCTAGATGGAATCAATAGCAGAATATCTGAAGCAGGAGAAAAATCAGTGAGCTGGAAGATAAAATGGTGGAAATAGCTCTGAAGAGCAGAATAAAGTAAAAAGAATGAAAAGAACTGAGGATGGTCTCGGAGCCCTCTGGGAGAATACCAAACCACCAACATTAGAGTTATGGGGGTCCCAGAAGAAGGAAAAAAGAAAAGGTATGAGAAAATTTTTCAAGAGATTATAGTTGAAATTTTCCCCAACACGGAAAAGGAAATAGTCATGCAAGTCCAAGAGATGCAAAGAATCCCACACAGGATAAACCCAAGGAGAAACATGCCAAGACACATACTAATCAAAGCAACAAGAGTAAACACAATATTAAAAGCACCAACAGAGAAGCAACAAGTAAAAAGCAAGGGAGACCCCATATGCTTAACAGCTTATCTTTCAGCAGAAACTCTGCAGGCCAAAAGGGGATGGCAGGATATATTTAAAGTACGAAAAGGGAAAAATCTACAACCAAGATTACTGCACCTGGCAAGGGTCTCATTCAAAATTGATGGAGAAATAAAAAGCTTTTCAGACAAGCACAAATTAAGGGAATTTAGTACCACCAAACCAGCTTTTCAACAAATGTTAAAGGGACTTATATAGTCAAGAAATACAAGAAAAGAATAAAGATCGAGAAAATCAATGCCAAATAATTAAGAAAATGGCAATAGGAACATATATATCAATAAATACTTTAAATGTAAATGGATTAAATGCTCCAACAAAAAGACACAGACTGGCTCTATGGGTACAAAAACAAGACCCACATATATGCTGTCTACAAGAAACCCCCTGCTGCTGCTGCTGCTAAGTCACTTCAGTCGTGTCCGACTCTGTGTGACCCCATAGACGGCAGCCCACCAGGCTCCCCCATCCCTGGGATTCTCCAGGCAAGAATACTGGAGTGGGTTGCCATTTCCCTCTCCAATGCATGAAAGAGAAAAGTGAAAGTGAAGTCGCTCAGTCTGTCCGACTGTTAGCGACCCCATGGACTGCAGCCCACCAGGCTGCTCCGTCCATTGGATTTTCCAGGCAAGAGTACTGGGGTGGGGTGCCATTGCCTTCCCCACAAGAAACCCCCTATATGTGTCTAAAGACAAAGAGACTGAGAGGGTGGAAACATACATTCCATGCAAATGGAAAACAACAGAAAACTGGAGTAGCAATCCTTATATCAGACAAAATAGACCTTAAAGAAGATTACAAGAGATAAGGAAGGACACTACATCATGATCAAGGGATCAATCCAAGAGGAAGACATAACAATTGTAAATATCTATGTACCCAACATAAGAGCACCTCAATACATAAGACAAACACTAACAGACATAAAAGGAGAAATTGACAGTAACACAATAATAGTAGGAAACTTTAACAACCCACTCACACCAGTGGACAGATCATTAAAATTAATAAGGAAACACAAGTCTTAAATGATACATTAGATGAGATGGATCTCATTGATATCTTCAGGATATTCCATCCAAATGCAGAAGAATACATCTTCTCAAGTGCACATGAAACATTCTCCAGGATAGACCACATCTTGGGTCACAAATCAAATCTCAGTAAATTTAAGAAAATTGAAATTGTATCAGCTATCTTCTCCGAACACAGCACTATGAGATTAGATATCAGTTACAAGAAAAACGCTTTAAGAAACAGAAATACATGGAGGTTAAACAACACAGTTCTAAATAGCCAACAGGTTACTGAAGAAGTCAAAAGGGAAATAAAAAAATATCTAGAAACAAATAGCAATAAAAATACAACTCAAAACCTACAGGATGCAGGAAAAGCAATTCTAAGAGGAAAGTTTATAGCAATACAATCCTACCTCAAGAAAAACATCGAATAGACAACCTAACTTTACACCTAAATCAAGTAGAAAAAGAACAACAACAACAAAAAAAAAAACCCTCCAAAATTAGTAGAAGGAAAGAAATCATAAAGATCCAAGCAGAAATAAATGAAAAAGAAATGAAAGGAACAATAGTAAAGATTAATAAAACTAATAGCTGGTTCTTTGAGAAGATAAAATTGACAAGCCTTTAGCCAGACTTCATCAAGACAAAAAGAAGAATCAAATCAAATTAGAAATGAAAAGGGAAAAGTTACAACAGACAATGCAGAAATACAAAAGATTATAAGACTATTTGACTGAACCAGGAAGAAATAGAAATTATGAACAACCCAATTATAAGCACTGAAATTGAAGCTGGGATCAAAAATTTCCCAAAAGACAAAAGCCCAGGACTAGATGGCTTCACAGGAGAATTCTATCAAACGTTTAGAGAAGAGCTAATGCCTATCCTTCTAAAACTCTTTCAAAAAATTGCAGAGGAAGGAACACTTCCAAAGTCATTCTACGCGGCCACCATCACCCTGATATCAAAACCAGACAAAGACAACACACAAAAAAGAAAACTATAGGCCATTATCATTGATGAACATAGATTCAGCAATACATCAAAATGCTCACACACCATGATCAAGTTGGGTTTATTCCAGGGATGCAAGGATTCTTCAATATATGCAAATCAATCAATGTGATACACTATATTAACAAGTTGAAAGATGAAAACCATATGATCATCTTAATAGATGCAGAAAAAGCCTTTGACAAAATTCAGCACCCATTTATGATTACAACTCTTCAAAAAGCACACATAGAAGGAACCTACCTCAACATAGTAAAGGCCATATATGATAAACCTAGAGCAAACATTATTCTCAATGGTGAAAAACTGAAAGCATTCCCCCTAAGATCAGGAACAAGTACCCATTTTCACCACTAGTCACATAGTTCTGAAAGTCCTAGATACAGCAGTCAGAGAAGAAAAAGAAAGGAATCCAGATTGGAAAAGAAGTAAAGCTCTCATCGTTTGTAGATGACATGATACTGTATGTAGAAAGCTCAAAAGATAATATCAGAAAATTATTAGAGCTAATCAGTGAATTTAGCAAAGTTGCAGATACAAAATCAATACACAGAAATTACTTGCCTTTCTATATACTAACAATGAAAAATCAGAGAAATTAAGGAATCAATCCCTTCACCATTGCAACAAAAAGAATTAAATGTCTAGGAATAAACTTACCTAAGGAGACGAACTGTACACAGAAAATTATAAGACATTAATGAAAGAAAAGATAGCGTAAACAGATGGAGAGATATTCCATGATCCAGGGTAGCAATTATCAACATTGTGAAAATTACTGTACTACCAAATGCAATCTACAGATTCTGTGTGATCCCTATCAAATTACCAATGGCATTTTTCACAGAACTGGAGCAAAAAATTTCACAATTCATGTGGAAGCACAGAAGAGCCCGAATAGCCAAAGCAGTCTTGAGAAAGAAGAAGGGAGCTGGAGGACTCAACCTTCCTGACTTCAGAGTATACTTTGTAGTAACAAAGCTATAGTCATTAAGATAGTATGGTACTGGCACAAAAACAGAAATATGGACTAATGGAGCAAGATAGAAAGCCCAGAAATAAACCCATGCACCTGTGGGTACCTTATTTGTGACAAAGGAGGCAAGAATATACAATGGGGCAAAGACAGACTCTTCAGTAAATGGTGCTGGGAAAACTGGACAGCTACATGTAAAAGAATGAAATTAGAATACTTCCTAACACCATACACAAAGATAAACTCAAAATGGATCAAAGACCTAAATGTAAGACCAGAAACTATAAAACTCTTAGAGGAAAACAAAGGCAGAACACTCAATGAAATAAATCAAAGCAAGATCCTCTATGACCTACCTCCTAAAGTAATGGAAATAAAAGTAAAAGTAAACAAGTGGTTAAACTTAAACTGATTAAACTTAAAAGCTTTTGCACAGCAAAGAAAACTATAAGCTAGGTAAAAAGACAACCCTCAGAATGGGAGAAAATAATAGCAAATGAAACAACAGGCAAAGGATTAATTTCCAAAATATACAAGCAGCTTATGCAACTCAAATCCAGAAAAACAAACAACACAATCAAAAAGCAGAAGAAACGCCTAAACAGACTTTTCTCCAAAGAATATATACAGATGACTTAACAAACACATGAAAAGATTCCCAACATTACTCATTTGAGAAATGCAAATCAAAACTACAATGAGATATCACCTCACAGCAGTCAGAACGGCCATCATCAAAAAGTCACCAAACAATAAATGCTGGAGAGGGTATGGAGAAAAGGGAACATTCTTGCACTGTTAGTGGAAATATAAATTGATACAGCCACTATTTAAAATGGTATGGAGATTCCTTAATAAACTAGGAATAAAACCACCATATGACCCAGCAATCCCACTCCTAGGCATATCCCCTGAGGAAACCAAAACTGAAAAAGACACATGTATCCCATTGTTCACTGCATCACTGTTTACAATAGCTAGAATATGGAAGCAACTTAGAAGTCCATCAATAGAGGAATGGATAAAGAAGTTGTAGTACATATACACAGTGGAATATTACTCAGCCATAAAAAGGAACACCTTTGAGTCAGTTCTGATGAGGTAAATGAACCTAGAACCTATTATACGGAGTGAAGTAAGTCAGAAAGAGAAAGATAAATATTGTATTCTAACACATATATATGGAATATAGAAAAATGGTACTGAAGAATTTATGTTCATTGAAGCAGTGAAGAAACAGACATGCAGAATAGACTTATGGACGTGGGGAGAGGGCAGGAGAGGGTGAGATGTATGGGAAGAGTAACATGGAAACTTACATCACCATATGTAAAATAGATAGCCAATGGGAATTTGCTGTATGGCTCAGGAAACTCAAACAGGGGCTCTGTATCAATCCAGAGGGGTGGGATGGGGCAGGAGATGGGCATTTCATCTTGGGTTTGACAGAAAACAACAAAATTCTGTGAAGCAATTATCCTTTGATTTAAAAAAAAGTATCATATGTGTTGGAGATACAGTGGTTAATAAGACACAGTTCTTGTTCTAAGAGAAGTTACAGTTTGACATAATCAGACTTTATATTCCCAAAATAAACCTAAATGAAATGTCACTAATAAACTACTTTAGATGACTTTTTAAAAAGTATAGATGACCGAACAGTTTCAACAACATCAAGAATTAATGTAGGAATCCATATTATATACAACAGTTGATCTTTGGTATATCAATTTTCATGTGCAATCAAGCTCTCTTATTCTCAGAATGTACAGTTGAAGATGGTCTTTTATATACAAATCATAAACCCATTGTTTATGATTTGTATATAATGGCTGTGGGGCTCCTTTCTTTGTGAATTTGGAAAACAAATGTGCAGATTCTCCCTAAAAACAATAGCAAATAAGTTTTATTTATATTTAATAAGGGTAATTGCTAAAATAACCTTCCAAAGCAGTTAGTCTCCAGTAGATAAAATGTTGTGGTACTCCTCTGGTACACTATGGATTATAATTAAACTATATATTGTATGGTTACCTTCAGAGAGTTCATGGTGCTTTGAACTCATGGCCCCTGAAGGGGTGGAAATGAGCTTAAAGATATTTTACCAATTTTTTGACTGGGACACTCATATTCAGAGAAGATACATGTTTTCCTCAAGGACATTCATTGAGTGAGAAGGAAGATTGTGATTTTACCTAAGGATTCTGTGTCTAATCCAGAAATCTTTCAAGCCATGAATTATTCATAAACATATTTTTGGAGGGAAAGGTATATCTCTAATAGTTAAAAGATTTTTTTAGACAAGCAGACAATGCTTGAATTAAAATTTCTACTGTCCCATTAGATGTCCATCAGCAGACGAATGGATAAGAAAGCTTTGGTACATATACACAATGGAATATTACTCAGCCATTAAAAAGAATACATTTGAATCAGTTCTAATGAGGTGGATAAAACTGGAGCCTATTATACAGAGTGAAGGAAGCCAGAAAGAAAAACACCAATGCAGTATACTAACACATATATATGGAATTTAGAAAGATGATAATGATAACCCTATATGCGAGACAGCAAAAGAGACACAGATGTATAGAACAGTCTTTTGGACTCTGTGGGGGAGGGCGAGGGTGGGATGATCTGAGAGAATAGCACTGAAACATGTATATTATATGTGAAACAGATTCGATGCATGAGACAGGGTGATTCAGAGGGATGGGATCGGAGGAGGGAGGGGGGCTCAGGATGGGGGAACACATGGAAACCCATGGCTGATTCATATGAATGTATGGCAAAGACCACTACAATATTGTAATTAGCCTCCAACTAAAATAAATAAACTAAAAAAAAAAAAAAGTAAATAAATTGACATCTAATCTGTAAGTCAGCTTATATTGAAGCCAAGAAAATGGTATTATCAAAAGAATTGATATTTCTTTGCAGTACTATGATTAGGTTAACCTTGCTTACTTACAGTGTTGCCCTTTTAGATGTGGCAGCATAAGTTGTATTATGGGGGTCTGCTCTGGGGTATAGTCTTGTTTTTCTGGTTGCCGTTCTTTTAAGAAAGGTATCCTGAATCTGAAAATAGTGTAGAAACTGACAACTAGCCTTCAGAGCAGAGGGTCAAGTAGACGTCATTTGAGAAAGTGAAAGTGAAGTCGCTCAGTCGTGTCCGACTCTTTGCGACCCCGTGGACTGTAGCCCTCCAGGCTCCTTCGTCCATGGGATTCTCCAGGCAAGAATACTAGAGTAAAAGCAGCTCTATCACCAGATATTTGGTTCTTCAAACCTGAAGTTAAAATCAAATCTCTACTTAGGTTTATTTTTCTGAAGTCTATCAAATATGCAGGTGACAAGCATATTTATGTTTATTCCTTAGCCATGTTCAAACAGTTTTGACCTTCCTCTGTGCAACATCTTTTGTATCTCTAGGCAACAGGAAAGGATAAATTCACAGAGGGAAGAGATAGAAAGACAACGAAAAATGTTAGCGAAGCGGAAACCTCCTGCCATGGGACAGGCCCCTCCAGCAACCAATGAGCAGAAACAGCGGAAAAGCAAGACCAATGGAGCTGAGAATGAAACGTATGTTCTTTATTAACGCAAACTGAGATACTATATTCTCCCCTGAGATACAAACCTCCTGTTGAGTGCCACTGGAAGAAGTGATAAATTATGGAGATTTCTAGAGCTTAACCTTTCTTTTTAGTTACATTAATAGATTTACTCAACTCATATAAAAGTTGTACACAATTACCTCATTTTCTTAGTCCTAATCTTATGTCATTTAACTTGATGTCATGACCTTTGTCCACTCTTAAATGTGATGTCATTAGGTATTCAAATGATGTAATTGCTTATGTGTGCTTCCAGGTGGTGGTATGTTTGTATCACCTTAACGGAATTATCTGGCTCTATTGCAGACTGAAGAATGCACAAGTGAAGAATGCTATTTAGTAGTCTGAAGAACTCTAGTTACCACTCACAAATTTAGATGTAACTTAAGAAAAAATAAGTATTATTTTAGGAAAAGAACATTTTCCCAGTAAGCCAAATCTTGACATTCCCAGTTATTGTTTATTTATTTATTTTTCTGTTCTGGGGAACTAAGGAAAACACCAGTATCTTCAGTTGCAGTGTAGTCATCTTTTTCACTGCTAGTCAACAAGTGTTCCTTAGTTACCATGAATAGGAGCAGTAGAATAGTCAGAGTACAGATGGCCTTCTTTCTTCACTCCCTCCCCATATCAGATTTCCCTAATTGACTTTTGAATTCTTGACCACTAAGAGAATCTTCCGCTAGGACAGGCAGTGGCAAACTGTTTCTCCACTGGGCCAGAGAGTAAACACTGAAGGCTTTGCACGCGGGAGAGTCTCTGTTGCCACTGCTCAACTCTACTGTCACAGCTTGAAAACACTCATAGGTAGCACGTAAGTGAATAGATGTGGCTGTTTCCAGAACAGATGACGAGCCGAGTGGCCCACGGGTTGTAGTTTGCCAAGTAGGCAGGACTGCTGAACAGTTTGAATTAGCATGGAAAATAAAACCAGCAAATTACTTACCTATTTTTAAAATTTCTTATTCATGCTTATCACCACTATCTTTAAGAGGTTTTCCAATTAAAAGGGAAGAAGAGATCTATAAATGTATAGAAAATCTCTACAGAATTGATGGTAGCCATAAAGTCAGTTTCTGAATTAGATGTTTGAATGTTTGAAATATAAAACATATTTTTCATAGAAATATTCATTGGTATTATAATCAGTATTTCCCTATTGGCCTTATTGGTTTTTCAAGGGAAAAAGATATTTCTTAAAGCTGTCATTGTGGGGTTTAACTGTAGCTACAAATGAGAGCTAATGATACCATGTAATTTATTGGCTAATATGTCTTTTGCCTTTAGTGTTTTCATGTTAGTTCACAAAAACATATTAACCCATAATCCACTTCAAGTATAAAAATACTTATTACCATTGTTAAAAGTTCATGACATCCCAGAAATGTATCTTTCTTCATTCCAGTGAGAAAGCTGGCTTAACACCAGTCCTCACCCAATATATACCTGATGTCTTGGGGAACCTTTTCCTTGATATTCATTTAGTAAGTCTATGTTAAATGCTTATTATAGGTTCGGCCCTGTTCTGGACACCAGGTTGCAGAGCTGAAGGAGACAGCCCAGCCTTAGGACTCACAGTTTATTTAGGGAAAATGAACAGATGAATAAACTAATAGTTACTTTAAGTATCGTGATAAAGGTATGCACAGTGATTAAGTTTGGAAAACGTCTTCACTAGATTCTAAGCAATATCCCCTTTCAAAAAGTCCAAGTGGGAGACTTTCCTGCCGAACCAGTGACTAAGACTCCTTGCTCCCAATGCAGGGGACCCAGGTTTGATCCCTGATCAGGGAACTAGATCCCACATACTAAGAGTTCTCATGCCACAGCTAAAGATCCCAAATGCTGCAACTAAGACCTGGAGCAGCCAAATAAATAAAAATATTTTTTTTAAAGTCCAAGTAGGAACCCAGTTTTGAAGAATTCTTTAGGCAAAAGTTGTACATGTTACTCTGATTATTGTCTTCTTTCATAACTCCTACATTTATTTTGTGAAGGAGCTCTTCAGTATTATTTGAAAATTATTTCATGCCAATGAATAAAACCATTGGCTTAGAAGTAGCAAAGTGGGCACAGGTGGTTGTGTTTTTTTGTGTTTTTTTTTTACCATAGAATAATAATTAGAATTTGGTCTAAGCCAGTAAAGTATAAGTAAGCAGTTACCATCTGGAGTCCTGAGTAAAATTCAAGCTGGAAGGCCTTTGGTCTAGTCTTTAATAATTAAAGTATCCATGGCTCATTGCCTTGGCCAGAAGCCAAAAATACTCCTCTTGTGTTGGAATGGGTTTTATTATCCTTTCTCGGTACTTAATGTGTTTTAGGTAGAGAGAATTCTAAGCTATGATTTTTTTTTATTTCTCCCTTTTTTACTGGTATGATATGGGATAATAGATGTAAGTATTTCTGCAACTATGAAAAGAAAGGTGTATGAACCCTGATGGGAGTATTTCTTGCTATTTTTATCTTCTTTTAGTCAGACCTCAGCGACTTTATTTTGTAGCTCTTCCTGGTTGATAGGATAGCTGTTTCTTCTTTCTCCTGCTATTTAGAATATATCTAAACAGTGACATCTAAAACTTTGAAGTATATGTGTGTGCTTCTAGAATGTGAAGAGGGTGAAGATGGAGGAGTAAGCTATCACTTCTTACATGCTCATTCTTGAGATATGAGGATGCGATCAGGGTAGGTAGAACATGAAATGATTATCCATGAAGTCAGCCCTTTGAGAACTGTGTTGAGTAGTATTTCACAAAGTATAGATTCCTTTCATATTCTCATTGTAATAGTCACAACAGCTTTTTTAAATAGGTATCATTGCTTGCTGTGTTTTTAGGAAATTGAGGTTAAAGTTGCTTGCCCAAGGTCACGTGGTCAGAATTGTGAACCCTAGTCCTCAGACTCCAGATCCTGGACTCTGTCCCCTAGGTTCTTCTCCTGTATCAAAGTCCAAGAGTTATCAAAAAATAACCAAATATGTTGGCTTATTAATATCCCCCTTAAAAAACTTTTAGACATATAATTTGGCTACCTCTTCCAATGGATTTTCATCTGAATAAGGTATATGACCAAACTCATTTCGTAAGTAATGTAAAAATAGAGGTCATTTATTCTTCTTATTTTTTTTTAATATAGACTTCCAGCTTTGAAGTCCTTTGTTCACATCACATCTGATAAATCATAGAAGTTTTCTGTTGTCAAAGAACTGCAAGATAATCTATCTTTTGGTCATTTTAACTAAGTTAAAGTGAATATACTGTATAGTATTCTTTGGCATTTCTCTTTAAATAGTCACACTATGATTTCAAATAATTTACTGAAATTTCTGTCACTGTTTTCCAGGTTAACATTAGCAGAATACCATGAACAAGAAGAAATCTTCAAACTCAGATTAGGTCATCTTAAAAAGGTAAGTATAATGAGAAAATGTGTCTGAAGAAATGCAGTTTTTAGTTTACATTTGGTGTTGAAGTTGTTTGGTCATTTGGGCAAATAATAGCTTCATATACATGTGGAAATCATTAATAGTTACTTTGGATCACACCTGTATTCTAATGGTGGAGTTCGTGTCTTTCAACATGCAAGTCAGCTCTAAGCCTGCAGTGAGAGTGCCTTTTTCACCAATGATGTACCGATACTTCATTCTGTATACCTCATAGGGCCCCACAAGTGATTATCTTTTTAGTAAAAAATAAATATAAAGTAAGAGCAGATGGTTCTGAAATTGAAGTTATTGTGATGTTGTAAATCACATAGAAAGTGAAAGTGAAGTTGCTTAGTCGTGTCCGACTCTTTGCAACCCCATGGACCGTAGCCTATCAGGCTCCTCCATCCATGGGATTTTCCAGGCAAGAGTGCTGGAGTGGATTGCCATTTCCTTCTCACATAGCAGCTCTTATCTCTTACCTAAACTGGCTAAGATAAGAAGGTGGTGCACCGACCGTATTATAACACAAAGGCACCCACATAGAATTTGTTGTTGACAGTGTTCACAGAGGTATCGTTGATGTAGATCACTCGTCTCTTAAATTCAGCAGTGTGTGCTTTTTGATAGGTGCTGCTTATCAGGAAGTTGATCAAAGAGTATTTAATAGATTGCTCTTAAGGTGTGCTTGTTGTCTCTCCCTGCCCTTCTCAGATCTTGTTAAATCAGTGGAATTTAAAAGCACTAAGTAGAATCGCAGTTATAGAACAGTTAGAGAACCTGATTTTAAAAACCTGATTTGTGTTTTTTAAAAAAAGAAAAAGAGATTGCATGCCTCTATGTATACATACAAAACTTTTCTGGAAACTTACACAGGAACTTAACAGTGACTGTATCTGAGGATGGAGAGGGTGGAAGCTTTTCACCTTTCCTGCTGTTCTTCTCTGTATGGTTTGAGTTTTATTTATTATTTTGCTGTGGGATCATATGTAAAATTAAAATTCCAGTTCTTAAAAAAAATCTTTTTCAGTGGAAAACATCTCAGCTTTTCATAAGAAGGATGTTTGCTTTTGCTTTTGAAATGAGAGTCTAAAAAGGTAAAGTTTCCTGTGTCCTAAGCTGTTTCTTTGCTTTTCACTTTAGGAGGAAGCAGAGATCCAGGCAGAGCTGGAAAGGCTAGAAAGGGTTAGAAATCTACATATCAGGGAACTAAAAAGGATACATAATGAAGATAATTCACAGTAAGCAACTTGGGGGTATGTTGGGTTGGAGATTGCTGAATACTTTCTGACATGAATTGTCCTGAATGATATTTTTGCTTATTGTAAATTTGGTAAACCATTCCATGGTGTATTTAACTCTGTTGTAGGTGTAATAATGTGTTTTATGAACAAAATTATGATTTGCATTGGTTTAAATCCATATAATATAGTAGGTTTATATATTAAGTATATATTTATACACACAGCATTTTTACAAACATAGAGGTCATTAAAGCAATGTAACTTTGCAGTCGCAAGTGGTTTAGGTACACTGTGTACTCAGATTTACCCTCCTAGCCTTACTGAAGGGGGAAGCATTAGGGTGACAGTGAGGTGATGTGGAAAGGCTATTGGGTTGAAAATGACACTTAGCTTCTGAATGACCTTTATAGGTCTTTAAAGTGTTGAGATATTAAAGAAAGACTCAAGTTCAGTACATTAATTAGAGATAAATGCTCATCTTTGTAAGTCATTTAGGGAATTAAAACTGTGAAAAGTAGATTGTAAGTGGCAAGTGGCTTCTAATGATAATCCTTTTATTTCTCCCACATTTTTCTAAATCTGAAACATGGAGGTTTTGGCATAGCTACAGCATGTATATTTTTGTTTGGCCAGAGTGAGCCATGGACTTTGCTTTCTATAAGTGGCAGCAACAGTAGCTGCCATTACTGTGCACTTTCTGTGTCAGGCAGAGTGCCAAGTGCCCTGCGTTCTGTCATTTAATTGTCACAGTAGCCCATTGCAGTAGGTCATCTTCAATACATAGATCTGGAAAATGGCTTAGAGAAATTAAGTTAACTTGTCTAGGAACTAGTGTGACCAAACAAAGAGCTGAGATGTGGCTCTGACTCCACAGCGAAACCCCATGCAGTGATGTCACCTCTCTCCACAGGTGTGCCCTTGTCTCAAAATCAAAATAAAGTACTTTCAGGATTATTAGTAGGGCTGATAAGGAACTAGGTAGAAACACCTAAAAGTTATTTTTGCCAGAATCTCTTATTTCTTTATCTTATTGCTAGAAAATGATACAAGATGGAATCCTATATGGGGAAAACAGTTACATCATGAAGACGTAAAGAGAGAAAATGAATGCACGTTGAACATGTGACTCACTTTATAATGAGATCTGTTTTTAAGGCCACGTAAACTGTCTTGGGATTTTCTTGTATGTTTTTGAATGGAGGGGACGTGTGGTTCTTGAGTGGTTTGCAGGACCCCAGTAGCAGTTTGGAAATCCCTGGTCCAGTGTACAGCCCTATACCCACCTCCTTTATGGCAGGGCAGAAAGAGAGGGAAGTCAACAAGGGTCACTAGTCTAATTGTGGCTGTGCTGCAGCTGGCACCTGGGTCTCACAACTCCACAGCTTATGTTGTTCATCATAGTTACACTTTCTCTTTGAACCATTGAGTTTTTCCTGTGCTCAAAATTAGCTATATTGTGATGATTGCCAAACTGTTGACAGAATCTGTAATTCTATGTATAACATGTCAGACATTCTGGAAGTTTCACAAGCAGGGAAAATTGTGTAGTCCTTGACCTCAGAATGTTGTTTTATATTCTGTTTCCACAGATTTAAAGATCATCCAACGCTAAATGACAGATATTTGTTGTTACATCTTTTGGGTAGAGGAGGTTTCAGTGAAGTTTACAAGGTAAGTTTGAGGAACTGGGTATAGGGACTGAGAGTTAAATTATTGGTTATTACAAACTTAAAAAACATTTAAAATAGTGATAGAATTGTGAGATACCTACTGGCCAAAATTCCAAACTGTTAAGAACCTGTGTATCAAAATGATCCCTTGGAGAAGGAGATGGCAACCCACTCCAGCATTCTTGCCTGGGAAATCCCATGGACAAATGGGCTATGGTCCACGCGGTTGCAAAAGAGTCCGACACAACTTAAGAGTCTAAACAACAACAATCTTTGGGAGAACTGCTTCTAGTAAACTTGTGACTAAGCAGGAGTCAATATTTTACCCTTTTTATCAAATTTGAAGAGTAATTACAGATTAAAAAAAGAAAATAGCACCATCTCTGGGTAATGGAATAGTGGTGATTTTTACTCTAGTTTTGTCCTTTCTGCCTCATCTGTATTTGTCAGAGATGAGTGCTACTTTATTCTAATAAGATTTATATATATATATAAAATGTTTAAAATAGATGTACTAAAAAGTTAATTCTTTGAAAACCTGGTTTTTGCTTTTCAAGTGTTGGCATCTTCCATGTCAGAGTGTTTAGTAACACTGGTTTTGCTGAAGGATTGTCCTGGCTTAGAGTGCTTCAGTTGGCCCAGCAAAGTGCAGGCTACTGTGCCCCCCAATTGATTTTCCGTGAATGAGAATTTCTGCCTGTTTTAAATATACCTGTAGATATATAACACGCTCACCAGCAGCACCCTCCTTAAATTTATCTATTTCTGGCACCTGGCATTTAAATGCCCAATTAGTTTATTTGTCTTTACTGTATGACTCTAGTAATTCCCTCTTTTCTAAATTGTAGCCTATACTGTTAATGATTTATGTTATGCCCATATGAATTTTTATATAGAAAATCTTTTGAGTAAAATACTTACTTCAGATAAAAACATTAGTTTTTCTTTTTTCTCTTTTTTAATGTTAATTTTTTATTGTGGTGATGTATACATGACACCTACCATTTTAACCATTTTTAAGTATGCTGAAAATTCAGTGGCATTACATATACAATGTCATCAAAGTATCATCACTTCCCATTTCCAGAATTATGATAATATTTCTAGTATACTGCTGGGTTTAATTTTCTAGTATTCTCATATTTTTAATCTATGATCATAAGTGGTATTGGCTTAGAGTGTTTTTTTATGTGCAGGCAGCATTGTCTAGCTTTGATGTCATAGTTATTCCAGAAGGAGTTGTGAAATTTCTTTTTTCCCATGTTCTGGAATGCTTTGCATTACATGTTGGCTATGTGGACGTTGTTAGTGCTAAATCATAAAGTCATCTGGGTAGTTGTCATTTTAGAGGAAAATAGCCTTTTCAGTTTCTTTTACAAATATTGACCTATTCAGACTTTCTTCCCTTTCTTAAGTCAGTTTTGATAATTCATTTTTCCTGGAAAATCATCCTATTTCATCGTGATTTGCATACTTTATAAGTTATTTCTCATCTCTTAACTAACAGGCCAGAGGTTAGTTAGTGTTTCTTTTTTCCTCTGGAGATTAACTTTTTATTTTTGTTGGTCAGATCTACTATTTGTTTTGTTTTATTTTCATTGACTTTTGCTTTCAAATCTTCCTTCTGTTTAGTTTTCATTCTTAAGTCATATACCTAGTCCATTACTTATTTGGGGTAATTTTTTAAATTGTGATAAAAAACACATAGCATAAAAATTACTAACTTAACCTGTTTTAAGTGTTCAGTTGTTGCTGTTCAGCCACGCAGTCGTGTCCAACTCTTTGTGACCCCATGGATCGCAGCACGCCAGGCTTCCTTTTCCTTCACTATCTCTGAGAGTTTGCTCAGACTCATGTCCATTGAGTTGATGATGCCATCCAACCATCTCATCCTTCGTTGTCCTCTTCTCCTCCTGCCTTCAGTCTTTTCCAGCATCAGGGTCTTTTCCAATGAGTCAGCTCGTTGCATCAGGTAGCCAAAGTATTAGAGCTTCAGCATCAGTCCTTCCAGTGGATATTCAGGGTTGATTTCCTTTAGGATTGACTAGTTTGGATTCCTTGCTGTCCACGGGGCTCTCGAGAGTCTTCTCAGTTCAGTAGTGTTATATATATTCATGTTGTTCTGAAACAAATCTTCAGAACTTTTTCGTCTTGCAGAACAGGAGCTCTACTCACTAATCAGCAGCTGTCCTTTTCCTTTTCTCTCCAGCTGCCGGTAACCACAATTCTACTTTATATTTTTATTAATTTGATTGTTTTTTGGTAATTCATGTGAGGAATCACAGTGTTTGTCTTTTTGTGACTGGTTTATTTCATTTACCATAATGTTCTCAAAGTTTATCCATGTTGAAGCATATGAAGAGATTTTCTTCTTTTTAAACTTAGATAACCCTGAGATTGTATATATATATACTTCATTTTCTTTATTCATTCATCATCTGTCAGTTGACATTTGCATTGCTTCCTCCACTTATCTATTGTGAATAGTGCTGCTTTGAGTACGCATGTGCAAATATCTCTTTGCGATCTTGCTTTCAGTTCTTCTGGGTGTATACCCAGAAGTGAGACTATTTCTTTTATAAAATCATCAAAATTGGTTCTTGGTGTTTCACTTGTTAGTGATTTCTTTATGTATTTTTTTCCTGTTCTTCAAACATTTTAACACTTCTGAAGTCTAATGCAGTACTTGGATGCAATCTCAAAAATGACAGAATGATCTCTGTTCATTTCCAAGGCAAACTATTCAATATCACAGTGATCCAAGTCTATGCCCCAACCAGTAATGCTGAAGAAGCTGAAGTTGAACGGTTTTATGAAGACCTACAAGACCTTGTAGAACTAACACCCAAAAAAGATGTCCTTTTCATTATAGGATGGACTGGAATGCAAAAGTAGGAAGTCAAGAAACACCTGGAGTAACAGGCAAATTTGACCTTGGAATGCAGAATGAAGCAGGGCAAAGACTAATAGAGTTTTGTCAAGAGAACGCACTGGTCATAGCAAACACCCTCTTCCAACAATACAAGAGAAGACTCTACACATGGACATCACAACATGGTCAACACCGAAATCAGATTGATTATATTCTCTGTAGCAAAAGATGGAGAAGCTCTATACAGTCAACAAAAACAAGACCAGGAGCTGACTGTGGCTCAGATCATGAACTCCTTATTACCAAATTCAGACTGAAATTGAAGAAAGCAGGGAAACCCGCTAGACCATTCAGGCATGACCTAAATCCTATCCCTTATGATTATACAGTGGAAGTGAGAAATAGATTTAAGGGACTAGATCTGATAGATAGAGTGCCTGATGAATTATGGAATGAGGTTTGTGACATTGTACAGGAGACAGGGATCAAGACCATCAAAAAAAAATCAAAAGAATAGTTTGTGATATGTGAAAATTACATGAAATTCTTATTTCAATGGACATAAAGTTTTACTGGAACACAGCCCTGCTCATTTGTTTACATATTACCTGTAGGTGCTTTTGTAACAGCATAATTTGAGGAGCTGTGGCACAGATCATATGGCCCGAAACTTCAAAGATCTCTCTGGCCTTGTAAAGAAAAATTTGGCTGATGCTTTTTCTAGAGAATAGTTTTACCATACTCTTGAAAAGGGCTTCTCTGGTGGCTCAGACGGTAAAGAATCTGCCTGCAATGCTGGAGACCTGGGTACAATCCCTGGGTTGGGAGGATCCCCTGGAGAAGGGCATGGCAACCCACTCTAGTATTCTTGCCTGGAGAATCCCCATGGGCGAAGGAATCTGGCAGGCTACAGTCAATGGGGTTGCAAAGAGCCAGACATGACTGAGCAACAAAGCACAGCACATACTCTTGAAAAGAATATGTTATACCATGGTTGATAAATTAAATCTTTAAACATCTATTTTAATGAGATCACTTAGGCAATTATTTTCCAGTTTTCCTACTTTCTGTAATATGGGTGAATAACTATGCTTAAATTTGACACTAAACATTTAAACATTTTCAAAACATAATTGCATTTAATTGAATGTCTTTGGAGTTAGACTCTTAGCCCAAATGAAGCAAAGATTTCTAAAAAAAGGTGATTATGTGTTTCATTAGAGATCAATAATGATGTGATTACTGGTCCATTTTTGCTGAAGTAGAGTTGTTTGAGAAATGCACAGTATATTTCAGAGAGAGTATTTTAAAAGGTAAAATCTGGCTTGAAAATCAAGGTCACTGACTTTTGATTCTGGTTAGTAGCAGTAGATCACTGTAGTCACCTCTTCAGTCATAAAAGGAATCAGAATAGAGCCGTAAAAGTATAAGACAGACTGCACTGGTTCAGACAAGTACTTTGTCTCCATGGTTTTCTGCCTCTGTGTCAGACAAGAACTTTTTTAGGAGGTAGAGGAGCCGAACTCCATGAATCTGACCTGAAAAACTCAAGTGAGTAGGTGGCTTTTTTTTTTTTTTTTTTTTTTTTGGCTAGAAACCAGCTACCTGTTAACTAGCTAAATATTTATATTGAAATACTTTGTATTTTCATCCTCTGTTACCTTATAGGGACTCAAAGTTACTTGACTTCATAGCTTAGTATTCCTATAGTTTAAGTAAAAATAAACTTCTCTAGATTTACCAATGCAAAATAGATGAAAATNTTTTTTTTTTTTTTTTTTTTTTTTTTGGCTAGAAACCAGCTACCTGTTAACTAGCTAAATATTTATATTGAAATACTTTGTATTTTCATCCTCTGTTACCTTATAGGGACTCAAAGTTACTTGACTTCATAGCTTAGTATTCCTATAGTTTAAGTAAAAATAAACTTCTCTAGATTTACCAATGCAAAATAGATGAAAATTAGGTTGTTCTCAAGTTGGTTGTTCCACCCTGGTCTTTTATTGATATTTGGCATTAACAGATCAGATCCATCAAAACTACTCAACAAGTTTTTACACTTACTTTAGTTACTTGAGTTTTTAAGGAGGGATGTGTGGGTAAGTGTATGTGTGTACATGTGTGTGATTTATATGTTTCTAAATTCAGATGTATAGTTTTTCAAAATAGTATTGATCCTTTTCGTGAGATCTTATTTTTCACCTAAGGTAAAATCATAATGGGCTTTGTCAATATACTTTGTTGTTGTTCAGTCGCTCAGTCATGCCTGACTCTTTGCAACCCCATGGACTGTAACCCACCAGGCTCCTCTGTCCGTGGGATTCTCCAGGCAAGAATACTGGAGTCGGTTGCCATTTCCTTCTCCGTCTACTTTTCTAGTGGTTAAATTTTTGAGCCTAGCAAAATGATTTCAGTACTATAGAATTAGAGAATGCAGAAAAAATGACACTTGAGATATTATTTTCTCCTGCTTATATTCCATGGTATAAAAACTATTCTCCTCCCTTGCACTTTCACTTAGTAATAATGTAGGATTAATAGGAAATAAAGTGTTTTTCATTGCTGACTTTAGTAATGCATTTAACACTTAATTTATCAAATGAGTGGCAAAGTAAGAATAAAATCCAGGAGATCAGCTATATGGTAATGGATGGAAAGTCATTTTTTGGTGGTAAACATGCTTTAGTGTATATAGAAATATGAGTAGAATGTTGTATACATGAAACTAATATAATGTTATAAACCAGCTCAATTTAAAAAAAAAACAAGTGTTCCCATATAATGACAGCTAACTAGGGCATTCTTACATACCTGGCATTCTCCTAAATGCTTAACATAAAATTTTACTTTATCCTATCAATAGTCTAATGAACCAAGTACTATTGTTATCCTCATTTTATAAGCTGGGCAAAGAGTGTAAGCTGTCTAAAGTCGCACAATGATGGTGGATTCAGGTTTCAAATTCAAACTCTTTAAATCAAAAGTCCGAGATTTTAACTACTATACTATATTACCTACCAATCATTCCTGGCAACTTTTTAATCATAAATTTTGGTTTTAGATCTTTGGAACAAAACATAATACTTAAAGCATGAATATGTTTGAGAAGATATAGTTGACATATATTGAGAGTTTATTATATGTTAGACTGTAGGCCTGTGGCATTCACTTCTTATAATTCCCTTTATTTTTCACAAGAGCATTGAAATATAAGATTCATAATTCCTGTTTATGAAATAGGAAATGGAACCTTTAGGAGGTTAACAAGTTTCCCTGAATTAAACAGGTAAAGTGACAGAATTCTAGCACAGAGTGACTCATTTCTGGATGAATCTGGCTAGGAATTTCTTTTTCCTTTATTGTCCCCTAGATAAGGATTCAAACCTTTTCACAAGCATGCTGTCAAGTCATAGTCATTCACAAATTTAAAGATTTTCATTTATAACCCAGCCACTCCACTCAGATGCTTGCCAGCTGGGAGCTTCCTACTGAGCTGAGACCCAACTGAATGAAGGTGTAATTGTGCAGCAGATATATTCCTATTTATTTGGAGACTTTGAGTCCAAAGATCATAGACTTGGATAAGCAAAGCATCTCTGTAGGCAGGAGAGAGAGGGAGCATTTTACCTGCAGAATACAGGCTGAGTTGGACATGTTAAGAGAACAATTTCATAGCTNGGTGTAATTGTGTAGCAGATATATTCCTATTTATTTGGAGACTTTGAGTCCAAAGATCATAGACTTGGATAAGCAAAGCATCTCTGTAGGCAGGAGAGAGAGGGAGCATTTTACCTGCAGAATACAGGCTGAGTTGGACATGTTAAGAGAACAATTTCATAGCTGACATTAACAATGGTTATCCAAGGAAAGGTCAAAGAGATAACCAATATGTATTGCTGCTATAGACTGAATTTTTGTGTTCCACCCTGCCACCGGCCAAATTCATATGTTGAAACCTGATCCCCAATGTGATAGCATTAGGAGGTTGGGTCATTTGGGGATGATTAGGTCAGAAAAGAGACTCTGGAAAGTTCCCTCATCCCTTCCATTATGTGAGGACACAGCAAGAAGATGATCTTCTATGAACAGGAATCAGGCCCTTACCAGATGCCAAATCTATGAGTGCTTTCATCTTGGGACTTCCCAAGTCTCCAGAAGACATTATCCAGTTAATAGTACTCTTTCAGCAGCCCAAACAGACTGAAAATTGCCTATCAGGTACCAGAAAATTCATGTATCAAATTCTACAATCAGTTCTATTATTGATTCCTCAGAATCACCCTAGGATGTGGTTATAACTATTTCCACTAATTGAAATTGTTTCATTTAATTGATAACATGAATTAAAGTCAGAGAGCGAATAACATTCCTGTAGTTGTGTAGTTGAATTCAAATTCAGGCCACCAGACTGGAAGCCAGTGAATGATCTTTCTACTGAACTAAATGTGTTCTTTTGGAGAAAGACATGGGTAAGTGTGCAGGAAGAAAGTGTGATGTCATTGATGCTGCATGACAGCCAACTCATGTCATATATGAGTCAACTCTTCACATAAGGTGGCCAAAGTACTGGAGTTTCAGCTTTAGCATCATTCCTTCCAAAGAAATCCCAGGGCTGATCTCCTTCAGAATGGACTGGTTGGATCTCCTTGCAGTCCAAGGGACTCTCAAGAGTCTTCTCCAACACCACAGTTCAAAAGCATC
>SJYX01008670.1:0-119845 GCA_006410675.1 Oreotragus oreotragus | reverse complement strand
TTGGTCATAACTTTTCTTCCAAGGAGTAAGCGTCTTTTAATTTCATGGCTGTAGTCCCCATCTGCAGTGATTTTCGAGCCCCCCAAAATAAAGTCTGACACTGTTTCTACTGTTTCTCCATCTATTTCCCATGGAGTGATGGGACTGGATGCCATGATCTTCGTTTTCTGAATGTTGAGCTTTAAACCAACTTTTTCGCTCTCCTCCTTCACTTTCATCAAGAGGCTTTTTAGCTCCTCCTCACTTTCTGCCATAAGGGTGGTGTCATCAGCATATCTGAGGTTATTGATATTTCTCCCGGCAATCTTGATTCCAGCTTGTGCTTCTTCCAGTGCAGCGTTTCTCATGATGTACTCTGCATATAAGTTAAATAAGCAGGATGACAATATACAGCCTTGACGTACTGCTTTTCCTATTTGGAACCAGTCTGTTGTTCCATGTCCATTTCTAACTGTTGCTTCCTGGCCTGCATACAGATTTGCCAGGTGAAATGAAATGGAGACAATAGATACTCACTGATTTTTTTCTTGGAGTTAAAGGCAGTGTACAAAAACCAGAGGGATTCAGAAAGACATGCAACACACACTCTGCTTTCAAGGGATTTATAATTTAAGGAATATTTAAGGGTATCCATATTGTTTGTCTTTCTGGAAACCTGTGCTTGTTAACCTCTATCTGTTGGTAGAAGTTAGAGTTAGGCCTTGGACTTTGGAGTCCAAGAAGTGGGTTAGTTTCCTCCAGATCATTTAATAGCTATTGGATTGTGGGTATCCTGAGGAACCCTTCTGATCCACAGATGCTGTGTCTGTAAAATCAGAAAGACTTACCTCATGAGGTTGAAGTGAGGGTTCAATGACATCCCATATAAATAACCATGTCTGACCCTCTGCTGGATACAAGAAGTTCTTTTCCTTTCTTCAGCTTACTCTCACTTGGATGCTAATTCTAAAAGATCAGGTCACCCTGCTAGGTTCTGTGGTTGGTGGAAGATTATAATACATAATCCCTGTTCTCAAGTGGGTTTTTTTTTTTTTTTTTGCCATACCATACTACATATGGGAACTTAGTTTCCCGACCAGAGATCAATCCTGTGCCCCCTTCAGTGGAAGCACATTCTTAACAACTGGACCACTACAGAAGTCCTTGCCCTTATGTAATTAAAGTTTTGAGGGGATAGTCAAGAGCAAAAATAGCTCTAATGGCAGATAAGATAAATTCTATAAGAAAAGCACAAAGACTGCTATGTGGATCTTAAGAAGCAAAAGAAATGGAGGACGGGGTCTTGAAGGATGTTTAAGATTTCTACATGAGAGATGGTGGGAACATAATCAGTAGAGATCAACTAAGTTCTTTGTGCCCCATTTAACATTTGGGGTAAATAATTTTATTTAGATTCTCACATTGTCTTACATGGCAACCATCTGGAAATTTTAAGTAAAAATTGGACAACTTGGATATGAGGTGATATCTCATTGTGGTTTTGATTTGCACTTGCAAGAAAAAGAAGGCCAAAAAGGCAAAATTGTTGTCTGAGGAGGCCTTAGAAAAAGCTGTGAAAAGATGAGAAGCAAAAGGTAAAGGAGGAAAGGAAAGATATACCTATTTAAACGCAGAGTTCCGAAGAATAGCAAGGAGAGGTAACAAAGCCTTCCTCAGTGATCAATGCAAAGAAATAGAGGGAAAAAAATAGAATGAGAAAGACTAGAGATCTCTTCAAGAAAATTAGAGCTACCAAGGGAACATTTCATGCAAAGATGGGTACAATAAAGGACAGAAATGGTATGGACCTAAAAGAAGCAGAAGATATTAAGAAGAGGTGGCAAGAACAGACAGAAGAAGTATACAAAAAAGATCTTCATGACCCAGATAACCACAATGGTGTGATCACTCACCTAGAGCCAAACATCCTGGAATGGGAAGTAAAATGGGCCTTAGAAAGCAGCACTACAAACCAAGCTAGTGGAGGTGATGGAATTCCAGTTGAGCTATTTCAAATCCTGAAGGATGATGCTGTGAAAGTGCTGCACTCAATATGTCAGCAAATTTGGAAAACTCAGCAGTGGCTACAGGACTGGAAAAGGTCAGTTTTCATTCCGAGCCCAAAGAAAGGCAATGCCAAAGAATGCTCAAACTATCGTACAATTTCACTCATCTCACACACTGGTAAAGTAATGCTCAAAGTTCTTCAAGCCAGTCTTCAAACAATATGGGAACCATGAACTTCCAGATGTTCAAGCTGGATTTAGAAAAGGCAAAGGAATGGGAGATGAAATTGCCAACGTCCACTGAATCATCGAAAAAGCAAGAGAATTCCAGAAAAACATCTGCTTCATTGACTATGCCAAAGCATTTGACTGTGTGGATCACAACAAACTGTGGAAAATTCTGAAGGAGATGGGACTACCAGACCACCTGACCTGCCTCTTGAGAAATCTGTATGCAGGCCAGGAAGCAACAGTTAGAACTGGACATGGAACAACAGACTGGTTCCAAATAGGAAAAGGAGTACGTCAAGGCTGTATATTGTCACCCTGCTTATTTAACTTATATGCGGAGTACATCATGAGAAATGATGGGCTGGATGAATCACAAACTGGAATCAAGATTGCCGGGAGAAATATCAACAACCTCAGATATGCAGATGACATCATCCTTTTGATAGTAAAGAAAAACTAAAGAGCCTCTTAATGAAAGTGAAAGAGGAGAGTGAAAAAGTTGGCTTAAAGCTGCACATTCAGAAAACTAAGATCATGGCATTCGGTCCCATCACTTCACGGCAAATAGATAGGGAAACAATGAAAACAGTGAGAGTCTTTATTTTGGGGGGCTTCAAAATCACTGCAGATGGTGACTGTTGCCATGAAATTAAAACACACTTTTTCCTTAGAAGAAAAGTTATGACCAACCCAGACAGCATTGAGACATTACTTTGCTAACAAGGTCCATCTAGTCAAAGCTATGGTTTTTCCAGTAGTCATGTATGGTTGTGAGAGTTGGAGTATAAAGAAAGCTGAGCACCGAAGAATCGATGCTTTTGAACTGGTGTGTTGGAGAAGACTCTTGAGAATCCCTTGGATGGTGAGGAGGTCCAACCAGTCAATCCTAAAGGAAATCAGTCCTGAGTATTCATTGGAAGGACTGATGCTGAAGCTGAAACTCCCAATACTTTGGCCACATGATGCGAAGAACTGACTCATTGGAAAAGACCCTGATGTTGGGAAATATTGAAGGCAGGAAGAGAAGGGGATGACAGAAGATGAGGTGATTGGATGGCATCACCGACTCAATGACATGAGTTTGAGTATACTCCAGGAGTTGGTGATGGACAAGGAAGCCTGGCATACTGCAGTCCATGGGGTCACAAAGAATCGGTTACAACTGGACGACTGAGCTGAACTGAAGAAGGTAAGAAAAGTTTAGCATCTCTCATCATCTTATTATCCAGGTTTAAGTACTGTGAGCATGTGTTTTCTTGTTAGCCAATTGTAAACATTTCTCATTTGTTCAATATTATTTAAAATAAAATGAATGCATACTATTTCATTGTATTTATGATTAGAACATGTAATTATTGCCTTATTTTTGTATGTCTAGGTGATTTCAATTATTTGCTGTCATAAATAACATGATAAGTATCTTTGGACATAGATCTTTGCCTGTATGTTTGAGAATCAACTGGATAACTAAAATAATGAATGTGTAAACAAGTTAAAAGTTAACATAAATTTAGTGGCAGAGGAGAGTAATAATCCATAAATTGAAATGATTCACCATTAAACTGGCTGACTAAGTCATTTTTGGTTATAACACATCTTATTAAAGATTCAAACAAGGTCATGCAAAGGACATAAACTGTATTCTTTTGCAGCGGAGAGACAAGTATGTGTAATAATGTACGTAATATTTGCTGATTAATATGGATCATACAAAGATAATCACCAAATGATCTTAATAGCTCTACAAGGAAGTAGCTAAAAAGGATATTAGTAAACATGTAAATTAAAACATTTGAAGGATGGATTGGCAAAGCAAAATGTCTAATAGTGAAGTATATTGAGCATCTCAATGTGATTTTGAGTGATTTTCAGAAATGACTCATTTCCTCAATCATGTAAGAGTATTATAGAACCTAACCAGAAATTATTTTAATGGAAAATTTCTTCTGTACTTTAAACACTGCAGAATAGAGAAGGCATATTGACTATACCCTCATAAAAATAAACTCTTTCCAAATGGATTGTTTTCAGTGAGGGTATTTAAGGGCTTCCCTCATAGCTCAGTTGGTAAAGAACCTATTTGTAATGCAGGAGACCCTGATTCAGTTATTGGGTTGGGAAGATCCCCTGGAGAAGGGATAGGCTACCCACTCCAGTATTCTTGAGCCTCCCTTGTGGCTCCGCTAGTAAAGAATCTGCCTGCAATGTGGGAGACCTGTGTTCGATCCCTGAGTTGGGAAGATCCCCTGGAGAAGGGAAAGGCTATTTTAATTAAAAGGTCTTATGAGCTTGTTCAGTTGCTAAATTGTGTCTGACTTTTTGCAACCCCATGGACTGCAGCACACCAGGCTTCCCGGTCCTTCACCATCTCCCAGAGTTTGCTCAAACTCATGTCCATTGAGTCGATGATGCCATCCAATTATCTTATCCTCTGTTGCCCTATTCTTCTGCCCTCAATCTTTCCCAGCATCAGGGTCGTTTCCAGTTAGTTGGCTGTTCACATCAGGTGGCCAAAGTATTAGAGCTTCAGTTTCAGCATCAGTCCTTCCAATGAATATTCAGGGTTGATTTCCTTACACAAGCTGGAATCAAGATTGCCGGGAGAAATATCAATAACCTCAGATATGCAGATGACACCACCCTTATGGCAGAAAGTGAAGAGGAACTAAAAAGCCTCTTGATGAAAGTGAAAGAGAAGAGTGAAAAAATTGGCTTAAAGCTCAACATTCAGAAAACGAAGATCATGGCATCCGGTCCCATCACTTCATGGCAAATAGATGGGGAAACAGTGGAAACAGTGTCAGACTTTATTTTGGGGGGCTCCAAAATCACTGCAGATGGTGACTGCAGCTATGAAATTAAAAGACGGTTACTCCTTGGAAAAAAAGTTATGAGCAACCTAGATAGTATATTCAAAAGCAGAGACATTACTTTGCCGAATAAGGTCCCTCTAGTCAAGGCTATGGTTTTTCCAGTAGTCGTGTATGGATGTGAGAGTTGGACTGTGAAGAAGGGTGAGCACCGAAGAATTGATGCTTTTGAACTGTGGTGTTGGAGAAGACTCTTGAGAGTCCCTTGGACTGCAAGGAGATCCAACTAGTTCATCCTAAAGGAGATCAGTCCTGGGTGTTCATTGGAAGGACTGATGCTAAAGCTGAAACTCCAGTACTTTGGCCACCTCATGCGAAGAGTTGACTCATTGAAAAAGACTTTGATGCTGGGAGGGATTGGGGGCAGGAGAAGAAGGGGATGACAGAGGATGAGATGGCTGGATAGCATCACTGACTCGATAGATGTGAGTCTGAGTGGACTCCGGGAGTTGGTGACTGACAGGGAGGCCTGGCGTGCTGCGATTCATGGGGTCGCAAAGAGTCTGACACAACTGAGCAACTGAACTGAACTGAACTGAAGTCTAAATGCTTCTTACAGCAATATGTACATTAATGTATTCTTTTGCTGTCTTCCATATAGCCCTTCTTTTTTTTTTTTTTCATAAGCCCTTCTTAGATCACTGGTGAATCATAGTGTCTTGAACTCAGAAATAGGTTTTGATAATAGGAAAAAATGACACTTGTAATTCATTGGTGCTCTTACAAATTAGGTGATGTTTAATCTGGCTTTTAATGGCTTGAAATGGTTACCTCCTATAAAGTCATGATGGATACATGCATACAGGTGGACTTTAGACTCTGTAAGAAAAATAGAGTTCAAAAGTTTCCATTTCTGTGAAATAAGATATTCTGTTTGAATTGGATAGTTTTTGTATTTTAAAAATACTAGTTTAAATTTGGTATATATTAGAAGTTTCTTTTATAAGCAGGCCTCTCTTGTTTCCTGTGCTTTCCTAGAGGTAGCTTGTCTTTAAAAGATCTGTAGAAGAGTAATCACCACTCTTCATGGACTGTATATACTCTGCCTATTGTCTTTATCTATTCATATGTTTGTGGAAACTGGCAGGTAGGTGGTAATAGCATTGGAACTGAAGCAGTAAGTTTTTAATTTGGACTTTAAAGCCAAATTCATTCTAAAAAAGTTCCTCAAAAAATTGTATTGGGGAAATCTGTTGTAAAATGCTACTTACTTTTTCAAATTGTGATGTACACCAGGCATCCTTGAAAATCTCTTACCTTTTTTTACCCCATAATCTAGCACCACTGAGCTGATCTGGAGCTTGGCCCAACAGTGGTGGCCTTTGGGGAAAGCATGTCCCTTTTTTTAGATGCTGCTGGATAAGTGACTAGCTTCTGACATTGTTGAGGTCCAAAATTACTTTTTATTTATCCAGTATGTAGAGGTGCAACTAAACAAACTTAGCAAAATGGTGTGTCCTGTTTCTTAAGGAAGCAGATAGTCTGTGTCCCTAGCATTTCAAAAGTGGCAGGGTCTCTGAACCTAAAACTGCTCTAAAAATAAAGCCTATTAAAAATATTTACAAAAAGGAAAAGAAAAAAAGTGGCAGGACTTAGTATTGAAGAATGTCAAGTTCCAGAACCAGCTGAGGATCAAGAGCTAAGAGGTGAGAAAGGTCCCCAACAGGGTAGATGATATCCAAAAAGAGAGTTGTTTAGAAGTGACTGTTAAGTCATGGAGTGTCTTTCTTTATGGCATATGCTAGGTTTTATTTTCTAAACCCCTTGGTGCCAGTGTGTCTGGAGACTTCTCGATTGTCTCATCACGTTTTAAGAAAGTTGATTACAACTCTGAAGGAAGTGTGCTGTCCACTGCCCTTGTTATTTAATAATGCATTTTGGACTTTTGAGAGTATTGGTCTGTTAAATAGAAGCTTCTGGTCAGTTGCCCGTAATTCTTGTTAGCATTATCCACAATATAATTTATTCCTTTTCTTTATAGGCATTTGATCTAACAGAACAAAGATATGTAGCTGTGAAAATTCACCAGTTAAATAAAAACTGGAGAGATGAGAAAAAGGAGAATTACCACAAGTAAGTGATACTAGAGTATCTGATTTTTTCAAAATTTAGTATTAATAGCTGTAGTTTGAGCACTGTGTTAAGAGCTTTACATGCATTGCTGTTGTTTCATTTAATCCTCATAACTGTCCTTGGAGAGTAAATAAATCTTCCATCTTACTGATAAGGAAATTGATACTTAGAAATTGAGTAATAGCTAAGAAATGGCTGAGCCTGTATTTAAATCCAGACTTCCCTTAATCCAGGCCCATGTGTTTAACCCTCCCCTTCCATTGTGCCTCTGAAAGTAGCTATAATAAACAAGTAAAGCCTCATAAATTATTGTTGCTTGTCTGTAGAAAATGTGAGAGCATTCTTTAGAGGTCTGGGAACCCTGGGGAGCATGGGGTGGGGCTTCTGCTGCTGCGTCAGTCATCTCATCATGGAGGAGACCATGCGGCACCTGCTGCCCCTCAGTGCGGCCCTCAGTGCTGGTCCCTCCTCCCCCGTCACAGGCTTCCCGTCTCAGAGCTCTCGTCCTCAGTGTCCCACTTGCTGTGCTTGCCCCTTTCTAGATGCCACTGTGGCAGCCCTCATCTGTACCGGGGGTGCAGGATGGGAGGGTGACTCTTTAGAATGAACAGTTCTTACATGTGCAGGTATGAATGTTTTTCTTCCACTAACGTCAGCCCTTGCCTGTCTCTGCCCTGAGCTTCAGAACATTGACGTTAACAGCTCACTTGCTTTGGAGGCCACTGAGACTTCTCTGTTAGAATCTCCCCTGGCTGTAGTGTTGTTTCTTTTTTGAAGGAACAAGTACTATGTTAGACATATCCTAGCCCTGAAAGGAGAGACAGCTCCTTTTGATATAAAGCAGTATACCTCCATTCTATAAAAGCACTTTTGTTTTCTCTTATAAATAGTACACTGGAGGGATAAGGGCAGAAGAGTGGACTTTGTTTTAGGTGGCTTCTAAATCTCAGTGGAAAAATAAAACATTTCTACATCATTAACCCATTCTTGAGGCTTGGAGCAAGGCAACTCCTGCCTTATGGCTACTGTTCATCAGGGACCCAGGAACTCTTTCTGCTCTGTGCAGTTGGCAGAGGTGCTCAGCACTGGAAGAGAGAAGGTTCGTGTGGCGTTAGGAGAGAAAGCACTTAGCAGAGGTGGGAAAAAGGATGCTGTGTGCTCTGTGCATGGCACTCTGCCTGTGTCCGTGTGTGACAGGTGGCTGCAGTCCAGATGCTTCTGAGGAGTAGTTACATTATTACAAGCACATTCCAGGCGCTTGACAGACAGGAACAAATGGCATGCGGCCGCAATTGCTAGGGAGCACTTAAGAGAAGACACCCACATGTTCTGACCAGTTAGGAAAATGGTGAGAAGTCTCCTCATCATATTGAGACTCAGATTACCTTAGGGTATAGGAACAGTACCTGCATCTCTTTCACAGTGTCCTTCGGCTATCCTCGGAGCCTGTTCTGCAGCTTGTGTGCGCTGCCAGCTCTAAACCAGCTGACTCTACAAGGGATGGACCTTGGTGAACCTTGAGGAGATAGTTCCTCTGCAGAGATTTATACAGACTTTGCCTCGTCTCCATGTCCAGCTTTCAGGCTGAGTTTAAAGAGAACTCAGGGGTCGAAGACTGTGGTGATTGCCCATGGGGGTTGTGCTCACTGTAGCCTTTTGAAGCATTGAGGGATGGACACCAGGACCTCCGTGACACACTTGGCAAGCTGTTTAAGTCCTGGTGGGTGTGGATGGGGTCTCCTTTCCCATTTGTCTGCCAGATGGAGTCTCAGAGCAGGTGAAGGGGGTGGTCTAGTGTCTGCATTCTTAGAGGTTCAGCTCGAGCTCCCAGTGCTGCCTTCCTATTCTTTGCTTCCTCACCAAGGCAGGAATCACGACTCCTGAGCACCTTTTGTGGAGCCATCTGGGCAGGAGCCATCTCCCAGTTGATAGACACACTGGTGGAGGGGTGGGTGGTGCAAAAGTTTTGTGACCTCCATTCATCCTTGTGGGAAAATTCTTACAGCACTTCCACCTTTCTTGAAAAGATTTTGCTTGCTAAGTGATAATAAATCATGCAGAGGAATTGTAGGCTATAAATAATAGTGAATTAGCAATATGGCATTAACCCCCTTGAACTGAGAGATTAAGGAGACATCAGGCACTGAACAGATTTTAGAGAGTGCTTCAAAAATTCGGTGTGAAACTGAAAAGGAGTACATTTCAATGTTGTGGTCACATTATAAAATATGAAAATACTACTGTTACCTGCATATAGTAAGATCTTCTGCTTGCTTTTTCCTTCATGGGGATGACTTCCCAGCCCCATCTGGAATCAGAACATGTATTTGGGTGAAAAAGAAAAATTCAAAGAAAATAAAAGGCTGTTGTATTGTTTTATTTAGAGTTCTGTTTTGCACCCCCTTTCCTCCCCTTTCTCTGCAAGTAATAGAAGTAACCTGATTGTTTTGCTTTTGCATTATTAAGCATTAATAGGCATTACTTGATTTCTTTAACCTCCCAAAATAGATATTAAGAAATTTATGGTAGGAAAAATTTCATATAAAGCTATCCACAGAAGTAACTGTATCTGTACTCCTGTATGATACTCTTTTCTAATTTTCTAGGATATAATTACTGAAAGTCTAAATATGTATCTACTTAGAGTAGAAGACTAAATGGATCAGTTTCTTATTTGTTTCCTTATTTATAGTGCATTAGTCCCTTCGATGTTTAGTTGAAATTTGAACATGTGAAGGATATAAGAATATAAGGAGAACCTCTGCCTTGCCTGGTGAACTGTAGCAAATGGCTTTAGAGCCCGACGTGATGTTGAGGGGGGTCCTTTCATGACACACAGTTTCCTTAGTTGGCAAGGACTTGTGACGGTTTCTTTAATTTATAATTTTTTCTTCCTTTATTTTCCTCAGTTTTTTAATACCTTCATGGAAAAATTGGTTTCTACTCTGAAATGCACAAAATCAAAAAGTAAAAAGGGCAGAGAACGATAGCTTTCTAGTGTGCGAGAATAAGAAATCACTTAACAGTAATCTGTTTAGACCATAGGTTTCTAAACTTGTTTTTTTAGAAACAGTACCACCTTTATTTTACCAAATGAAATGAGGTATTACATGATTTTTTTTTTTGTCCATGCTATGAGGCATGTGGGATCTTGGTTCCCTATCAGGGATCAAACCTGCTTACCGTGCACTGGAAGAATGGTGCTGCTCCAACTCAGTGCTGACAAGTCTTTCTTTTCAGAAAGACATAAAGATACTGATGAGGACTTCCCTGGTGGTCCAGTGGTTAAGGATCTGCCTGCCAATACAGGGGACATGGGTTTGATCCCTGGTCCCGGAAGATTCCACGTGCCGCAGGGCAGCTGATAAGCCTGTGCATCAAAACTACTAAACCCACATTCTAGAGTCCATGCTCTGCAACAAGAAAAGCCAGCACAACTGGAAAGTAGCCCCTACTCAGCACAGCTAGAGAAAGCCTGTGCACTGCAACAAAGACTCAGTGTAGCCAGAAATTCTTTAAAAATTAAAAAAAATGCTGATGAAATGAAGCATTAGAAGAAGCAGAACTGCCCAAAATGGCCACTTGAAAAATAAACGTAATCAAACAACGTTTTCTTTGGGGAAGAACATTTAATCACTTTTAGATTCCTATTCTTCCCCTCCCTCTTCCCCTAGTTGTTCCTCAGTTTTCTTCGATTGAGTACTTTCTGTGTATTTTTGACATGCTGGAATACATTTCAGAAAACATCTTTTGACTCTTACAACAAAATGCTCCAGACTAAATGGTGCTAGGTTACTTAAAATATAATATCCTAAAATATATGTATAATAATATCCTATTACTCTTTTTAAGTAAGAACTAAATTTTATTCTTTAAAATTCAGTATATGAATACGTCAGATTACATAGTACATTTTTCTTCCGTATCTTACTAAAGAAAAAAGACATATGTATGAAAAAACATCTCTTATTCTAAGAAAACTAAGATTCCCATAGTTTCAAACTTTTTATCAAATTAGCACTTTCTTAGAAAGTAATGCTTTAAATTCTTTTAAATTATTTTTTAATTCTTTTTTGTAAAGAGTAGATTGAAAAACAAGTCCAATGCATTTGTAATTGCCTTATCTTACCAGCAGTCCTTTTACTCAGTGAGTTTACATGCCAAAATTGATCGCTGTGATGGAACCCCAGGGTATAAACATTTGTAGGTAGAAAGTATCCGCTTCAGAGAAAAGAAAAAAAGTGCTGTCTTAATCATTTTTAAACCTCTGCTGTTTGGGTATCAATATAAAAGAGGTAAGGTTATCACAGAATGAACTTGCAAAGGATAAAAGTTAGTGCCTACTGTTTTCCCAACAGCTTGGCAGAGGCCTGTGGAGAAAACAGGGTGAAGGAAGGCTAGAGGACTCGATGGCCTTGAATGGAGCGGCTGTGCGGGAGCAGTGGGGCAGTGGGTGAATCAGGAGGGTCCTGGAAGAGCCCCGAAGGACAGGGTGAAATGCAAAATGTTAAATGCTTCCCTGTAAACAAAATACAAATGTTTCCCTTTTGTTCACAGGCATGCATGTAGGGAATACCGGATTCACAAAGAACTGGATCATCCCAGGATAGTTAAGCTGTATGATTACTTTTCACTGGACACTGACTCGTAAGTACTGTGCTGTTTCTAGCTTACCAGAGAATATTATTTTCTTGCAGTGTGTTGATATCTCATGGAATGGAATTTAAATCTGGGTCCAGAAAATACTGTCTGAGGGGGCTAAATGTATTTACGGGCAAATAATTGTATTTGAATTGAGATTGGGGCCAGAAAGACATACATTTCTTGGCCACAGGATGGGTGCAGTTGTGTGCTGGTCAGTGTTTAACAACCAGCATGAAGGGGAAGGCATAGGGCTGATGGGTACTGCTTGCCAGTTTCTGTGAAATAAGACTCTGAACATGTCCAATTTTTTTAAAAAGAGGGGGCAGCTTTATTGAGATAGGTTTATGTACCATATGGTTCACTCATTTAAAAGTACACAGTATTCATAGGTATGTTGCGGCCATGGCTGTAGTCAGTTTTAGAACGTTTTCTCCACCTCAGAAAGAAATCCTGTACCTTATTCTAGAATCCCCCTTTTCCTCCACTCCACTCCTGCTGTAAGCAACCGCCTATCTGCTTTTTGTGTCTATAGATCTGCTATTCTGGGACTTTCATAGGATGGATCATGTAATGTGTAAACTTGTGGCTGGCCTCTTTCACTTAGCATGGTGTTCTTTTAAGGTTCTTCTTGTGTCATTTATCAGTACTTCATTCTGTTTTATGACTAAATATATTCTACTGTATGGAAATACTACCTTTTGTTTATCCATTTATCCTACCAGTGGCTTAAAAACTACCTCTCAAGAGTTCTGAAATTTAACTCTCAGCTCTCAGAAACTGGTATAAATTGGTGCTGGCATACCACAGACAAGCAACAGTCAAGTGAGGCTGATGAACACTGATGGGCCTTTTGAAGTTCTAGCAGTACGATTTCATCATAGAATGAAATGTGGCAGAGTCTAATGCTACATCTGAAAATATAGGTTGGTTCAGAGGCTTATAGGGATTTCAGGCCAGCCTTCTCACTTTGTAGGTGGAGAGTTGAGGACCGGAGAAGTTACATGACTTGTCTGAGATCTTTAATAATCGTAGGCATTGTTGTATTTCATTACTTGGTATAGGTAAGCTCTCGATCTCTTGGTTTATCGAGGAGTTTAGAAATAGTTCAGCATTTGGAAACATCTTCTCTGTTGGAGTCTGAACTGCATCAGGAAAGCATGCTTAGGCCTGGCCGCAGGGGTTTCCTTCCCCCTCCCAGGGTGTTCGGCCTCTTCCCGATGGCAGCTGTCTCAGAGCTTGCTGTGTGAGAGCCCATCCACATTTAGAAATGGCTCCACAGGGAGACCATAATTCCCTTTGGAAACATCCACTCAGGGATTTCCCCTTTCCAGTCAAGTGCAGTCAGCACAGTGCTGTGTGTGGTGTGGAGTGGGGTTCAGAAAAACAGCGAGTTAAAAAGCAGGTTTCTACAGGGTAGCTTTATTGTTTTGCTTTCAACAAGTGCCTTGAACACTAGGAAGGACACACATACACACACAAATATAAGCACAAAAATCATTTCAAAAAGAAATACAATGACTTGGATTATCTGCTGTTTTGAATTGTATACACACTTCTAACTAATATGAGAAATTGAGTTGATTTTGCCCTACTCTTGAGTTGTTTACTTTGTTCTTCCTGTTGTGTGTATGGTGAATTTTTCCTCAAAATAAGTCAAATCATTGTTTTAGAAAGTTGTCTGAGAGTTGAGTATTAATAATGAGATTTTATTTTCAGCTTGCATTGGGTCCAAAATAAATTCACTAAGCCTGAGAGTCTATGTCTCAGATTGCAGCATATCAGATCAGAGAAATTGATACATTTTAGGCCTGTTTTCTCAAATAGAATGCTAGCAGGTAGGGACATGCTATGTTTTGTAAGAAGCATGAGCTGTTGGTCAGTTTGGGGGTCCCTTGGGACTGTGTGTATCCACATTTTGTTGCTTTGCTTCCTGAAGGTCTTCAGTGGCCCATAGGCCCTGAGCGTGAGTCCTACGTCTGTTTGGTCTTAGATGGGTTGGCCCTTGTAGGCTGTGTTCACCAGGCTCCTTTGTCAGTTGTTCAGTGGGATTCATTCAGTGGGGAGACAGAAGTGGTGGGTGGAGACTCCTCCCGCCATGGTTCCAGGTTCCCTTGGCGACCCTGGTTCTGCTTGCACCATCTCCACCCTCTGGCCTTAGTGCCGATGACTTCCTGCTCTGGATGATTTGTAGGGTGCTCACTGGCCACTTTGTCTTCTCAGCTCTTCCATCATCGGTGTGATTACTTCTCTGAATTAAAGCCTCTCTGTTTTAAATACTCCAGTAATTTTTATTTGCCAGCAAGACCCTGAGTGATTTAGCCCCATTGTTACAGCTTCAGCTCAGTTGCTCAGTCGTGTCCAACTCTTTGCGACTCCGTGAATCACAGCACACCAGGCCTCCCTGTCCATCACCAACTCCCCGAGTTCACTCAAACTCAGGTCCATCGAGTTGGTGATGCCATCCAGCCATCTCATCCTCTGTCGTCCCCTTCTCCTCCTGCCCCCAATCCCTCCCAGCATCAGAATCTTTTCCAGTGAGTCAACTCTTCTCATGAGGTGGCCAAAGTATTGGGGTTTCAGCATCAGTCCTTCCAGTGAACACTCAGGACCCATCTCCTTTAGGATGGACTGGTTGGATCTCCTTGCAGTCCAAGGGACTCTCAAGAGTCTTCTCCAACACCACAGTTCAAAAGCATCAGTTCTTCAGCACTCACATCCATACATGACCACTGGAAAAACCATAGTCTTGACTAGATGGACCTTTGTTGGCAAAGTAATATCTCTGCTTTTAAAATAGTTTAAAAGGTATTCATCTCTCAGGAAGCCTAACTTCAGTTTATGACTGCCTTGGAAGACAGACACGTGACCCTTCATACCATGACTGCTGTACAGTTTTAGATCTGTGTGACATACTGGTATAAGTGAAAGAAAAAACTCGTACTGTATACTGATACATTTGTTAGAACTACAGATACTGTCCTTTAAAAAGCTCTTTTATACCTTGTGTATTTAACATAGAAAAATCATAGTATATGCAGTCTGCTAGGAGCAGTAGTATGCAGTCAGCCATGGGGACCTGGGCAAACCCTAGATTCTTTCTTACTGTCAGCACCCAGGGTCATATAAAATGTTTTCAGTGAGGATTGTGAATTTGATCGTAACGTACTTGTTTAGAAATGGAGCATCCTGTGGATAGGAGAGTAAGTGTCTAGCTTAAATGCATGACAGTTCCTGTCAGTATTCCTAAAGTCTGATTCAAGAACGGTGTGCCCTGGGTGAGCTATAGCAGAGCAGGTTCCAACGTGAAGGGTGCAGACACTCTTCACTAAGAGAGTTGGCAGTTTACTTCCTGTAAACTGCTAATACTGAATAAAGAGTAAGAGTATTTTAAAGAGCAAAGAAGAAGGAAGTGAGAAGCTATCTACCTTAGCGGTCTCCGACCTTTTTGGCACCAGGGACCAATCGTGTATGTGGAAGACAATTTTTCCACAGACGGGGCAGCGGGTGGGGGGTGACTTTGGGATGATTCAAGCTCATTACATTTATTATGCACTTTATTTCTATTATTATCACAGCAGCTTCACCTCAGGTCATCAGCATTAGGTCCCAGAGGTTGGGGACCCCTGAATGACCTGATAGTTTCACTGGGGCTTGTTGAGTTAGACTTAATCTGCTTGCTTTTATCCCACAATCAAGTGTTGGTTTATTTGTCTTTAGGTTTTGTACAGTACTAGAATACTGTGAGGGAAATGATCTGGACTTCTACCTGAAACAGCACAAATTAATGTCGGAGAAAGAAGCCCGATCCATTATCATGCAGATTGTGAATGCTTTAAAGTACTTAAATGAAATAAAACCTCCTATCATACACTATGACCTCAAACCAGGTATGTCTAATTTTTAGGAGACAGTATTGGTGGTATTTCTTTGGTCTTATAAGTAACTTTCAATTTTATAAAGTTATGGGATTTGGTGGGGGCCAAAAAGGCCTAATAAAATCGGACTCTAAATTGCTGGGTAGGTGTGGGAATAAGAGAGTCCTGGCCACACAGCACGGGGTTTAGGAGGTTGGGTTGTATTCAGCGCTCTGGAGAAACAATGCCCTTGTCTTTACGGCCAGGGCAGTTCATGATGTCAGTCCAATTAAGAACTGCTCTGGCAAGCTTGGTTTTGTTTTTCCCCATTACTCACACTGTACAGCAATCCTTCTACCCCAAGTCCCTTAGATAAGTGCCTCACATTAGCAAATTATTCTCCAGGTATGCCCCCATTTCATTAAGTTCTGAGCAGAGTTTCGCATCTTGTTTCTGGTCAGTATCTGGCTTTGATAGTTGTTGGCAGGGAAGAGAGCAGTCTGACCTCTGTCTGTTGTCATCCTCAGCTGTTGCTTAGAAGTCTGCCTGTGTGCTCTTCAGACAGCTCTGTCTAGCTGAGCTTAGGTCCCCTCTACCTCCTGGTGGGGACAGTTAACCTTGTCATCCTCTTCTGATAGCTACATATTAAATATCACTATTCTTTAATGACTAAAGTAAAAGTGAAAGTTGCTCAGTCATGTCTGACTCTTTGCGACCCCATGGACCATACAGTCCGTAAGGGAAGCCCCTTTAATGACTAAATAAATAACTAAAAAATTCATTACAAGAAAGTGATTTTTTAAAAGATGGCTACTGTGTGACTGAGTTTTCTACTACTGAATCCATTACATTTTCCTGCCCCAGGAGCTGTAGGTGGCACTGTGGTACTAACTTAGATTCCCCCGTATGTTTTCTTTGATTCCACACCACCCTCCCCAAACTACTGTTCCAAACAGGGTGGCTTAGAGAGCCGTACTGAAAGTTCAGATGAAAGTTTCCCACTATTTTTGACCAACCATACAAATGATATTTTACTTTGGCTAGTTAATTATTTTTTTCCACTGCTCATAGTGCTGGTTTTGGCACATTAAGCAGGTGATTCTTGGAAAAGAGAAAGTTGTAGCCAGATACTTACGACTCTCCTCTAGCATCCAGAGTCCAGACGGTTTTATTCCAGAGATTTAAATGTTTGCTATTATGTGTAAGAGTTGGAGTCCAGTTGTCCTCTTCTTGTCTGGTATTGCTACCTTGGCTTTTCCTAGTAAGTCTCTTTTTTATTCATGAAGATTTTTCTCTTTTTAGGTAATATTCTTTTAGTAAATGGTACAGCGTGTGGCGAGATAAAAATCACAGATTTTGGTCTTTCCAAGATAATGGATGATGACAGCTACAATTCAGTGGACGGCATGGAGCTGACGTCGCAAGGCGCGGGCACGTACTGGTAGGTGCCCGAGAGATGGCGGCGTGACTGTGCTGTGCTGGAGTGTGGGCGCTTGCTCATTAGACTGTATTCTGTCTGCTTAGGCAGAAATGCTGAATATCATAGCAGACTTTCCTCTCCAAATATTTGCTGTCTTGTCAGCAGTTTGACTCTTTGTATTTACATGAATTTCCCTTAATTTTTCTTTTTATTCGTAAAAACCATTGAGAGAGGGATTATGCGTGACCAGGCGTTTTGAGTCGTATGTTTGCTCCGTAGGTCAGGCCCTACCGTGTACATAGAGAATGAGGTTACTCGTGTATGTGAAGAATGGCCCTCACTTCCTTTCAGAATTTTAAATGCAGGTCTCTCTCTTCCTGAGTTGATGGGATGAGGAAGTTTTTTATAGAGTTGCCTGAAGATGGTGGACTGAAGAACCCAGGAGTTATGAAGATTAGGATGTAAAATAAGCACAGCATCCCTTGAGATCTAAACAGGAAAAAGTGAGCATGGTTTGCCAAGAATTGTATCCATTTCTGGCAGCCATGCTCTAAGAGGTTTGAGCCGCGTTTCTTCCCATCTGCCGTCACTTGCCCGCCCCCGGCCACTCTGCCCAGCTGGCTCTGCCTGCCTGTTCTGTGCCGTCTTACTCCGTCTCCTACTCCTTTTGACAGTGAGCACCATGAAAGATACCTGCGGCTCAGGCATTTCACTTTGTGATTGTAAAGGTGTTAACAGAGCTTCCTTTTCACTTCTGAGGTGGTAACACAAAGCCACACATTGGAATGTTTGATTCTGAACATGGAGAAGCCTCCTGTAGCATTAAGGGAGGGGAAATGCATGCAGTTAAATCCCAAGGTCAGTTGGCCAGATCACTGATGTTTGAGACCGGAGGACCCTGGCCCTTAGCGTTAGTGACTGTCTGGGAATGAGGGTGTTGATGGGAAGCAGTCAGAGGAGAGGGGGACATCAGCCCTGTTATCACCCCCACCACACCGAAGAATCGATCGTGTCCTGCACCGTGATCATGAAGGCACCGTGTACATACAATTTCAACTTTCCCTTGTTCCTTATTGTTTGTGGAGATAGTACCTATAGTGAAAATCAGTCCCTAAATTAAAACTTTGAGATTCTAGGTTTAAAATAGAAGCTACACTTACAGTGTTTATTCACTTGGTGGTTTTTGTGGTTCCTGTCAGTAAATGATACAAAAATATCTGCTGTTGGAAATTCTGGAAGCAGGTCTATACCTCTGTTTTATAAATTCACCAGAACTTGGATTTGAGCTTTTTCATTTGATAGCTTGTTCTTTTTTAAAGGTGAAGATTTTTCACATTTAAATTAGTTATCTCATTGCTGCCTGTTGCTGTATTTGCTAAGCTATAAAATTCAATAGTTTGGCATTTACATAAAAGTATGTAATGTTTGGGATTTGCTTCAAAGGAATCTGGGGGAGATTAAGAGGGGTGTACGTGAACAAAGATTTGCCATGTTGACAGTTACTGAAGCTGGATGATGTTTACTTGGGGGTTCATTTTATGATGTTTTTCTACTTTATATTTGAAGACTTTTTTTTTTTTTTCATGGTAAGAGTAAGGTAGAAAGGAAGCTACTGAGAAAATTAAATTGAGTTTCTGTGAAGGTTTAAAAAGTAAAAATTCTCCATATTGGTGTTTCTAATCACCATCCTCACTGTCATCCTCATATTATGTCCCAGAAAGATACAGACAGAATGTGAGGACATAACAGATTTTAAGTGAGCATTTGCATGCAGCCTTTGGTTGTTCCAGAATTCTTCTACATGGAATACTGCTTTTAAACAACCCGTAGACTAGACCTTGAGAATCACTTTTCTCCACGAGGATTTTATCATGATGGCATATGCAGTTATGTTTGCTTTTTAAACATAATTTAGTGCAATATCTTAGAACCCTCTTCTATTCTCCCTCCCAAAGTCCTTGATAGGGACTTAGGATGCTTATTATATGGGTGAAGAACTAGTCTGTTTCTTCATTTATAGATGGGGAAACTGAGACCTAGAAGGTGATATGCTAAACTTAAACTATTAAGAGACAGTGTCTTCTGTATTCCCATTATTTGACCAAATTACTACTTTGCATTTGGATAAGTCCAGCAATCTCCATTTTTCCTCACTACAAACAAGAACTACTTCTTCCCCACCATTACCACAAAAAAAGTCATAAGTACATTAAAAGATCATTTTAGAATCAAGATTTTGTTACTTATCCAAGCACATATTTAAATTATGCATATTAAAGAATTAAGAGCCATGAAAACCTGGGATTCAGGGAGATTTTAGTGGCATTTGGGTGAGCTGTTCTTTTTATAGATTCTTTCATCTATATTTTTATTTCATCTATATTTTTATTTCTTTACCTTTCTCTCCCCATGCTCCCCTTGTGAGTTTTCTGTCTATATTTTCATTTTTCAGTGTGTGTTTTGGCTAGACACTTTCATTGTGAAATAATAATCTAAGTCAATGGTCTTAACAATTTTAAAATGACTATTAAAAGAAATAGTGTAAAACTAAACTTCTTAAAAAAAAAGCGCATCATCTGAACATTTCTGCCTCTCAACTCTTATGATCCCCTTTCAGCTATACATTTAGGTTTTTACATCAGAAGCACAGCAGGGTTTAAAATAGTTTTTCACAAAACTGATTTTGCCAGCATGAAATCTGCAGAGGTTGATCTGTTATCTTTAGAATTCTGCCTTCCAGCTGTGCCAATGCTAAGACTCCAGGCAGTGAGGAGAGGCATATTATTTGGTTTCCTAAATGCTAAGAGGCACTTACCTTCCACACCATACAATTTGGTGTGGTTGGCTGTCCAGCTAGTCTTTTTAGAGGTCAGGAGTGGGTGGGGAGGGAAGGAATTCAGATGAGGATTGAGTTGGGCCAACAGCTAGTAGTTTATTTGGCTTTTAGGCACTATTTGTTAGTCTTCCGTAAGCCCTGATCATCCTTAAAGTAGGAAATATAAACTTGTCCCTTCATAATTTGAACTTTAATGTCATCATTGATTATAATTGTAGTCAGTCTAGATTTCCAGAAGAGGCTACCTTAAGAAGACACTTAATAGCCACTCCCCTCAGAGATTTATACTGGATCCTGAATTCATTTGGATTTTTACGAGTTATTTATTTTAGAGACTGTTTCTTCTTCTGTCAGCATGAAAGGAAATAAGACCACTTGTATTTTAATTTTGTTGCTACAGCTATCATAAAAGGAAATGCACTTCTGTGTTTCCCCCCTCCTTTTAAACACTTGCTGAATGACATTTTACACTAGGCACGGGCTTGGAAAAGAATGCTGGGGTGGGTAAAGGAGGAACTAGAGAGAATATTTACCTCTCTCAGTAAATAAGAAATAGAACATGACCACCTCCTTAACTTAGAGTGTCTTTATCAGCTGGATCTAAGTTGGCTTTCAGATGCTAAGATTCAGATATTTTTATTTTCATCAAAGTCCTTAGTTTGCCTTTTTGTATGTGTCTTAGATTTATACAGTTGTATTTCTAAGAATTTTTATTTCCCTTTTGTCCAGGTATTTACCACCAGAGTGTTTTGTGGTTGGGAAAGAACCACCAAAGATCTCAAATAAAGTTGACGTCTGGTCAGTGGGTGTGATCTTCTACCAGTGTCTTTATGGAAGGAAGGTACTGAAGACGGCTGGGGGTGGTGGCTTCTGTCTTGGCAGCGCATGTCCACCGTGGCACTGTGTAGAGTATTCCCTTGGAATTAATCATTGGGTTATACAGAATGGAATCCTGAAAGTTGCGGTTTGAAGAAAATACAGACTTAATTATAGAAGCTTTATGCATATAAGCAGAAATTTTCAGTTCCAGGGCATCTAATGAATTCTGCTGGGCTGTTGAAGACATCCTTTTCTTGCCATTCACAGTTAGATCTAGAGAGCCCGTATGCCACGAGAGAGTCCCAATGCAGCCAGATAAATACATGTTTCATACACACACACACAGACACACAGACACACAATCTTCCCAAGGTCTATTCTTAAGGGTCGCGAGAACTGAAACTTGAAATGCCTGCAAGGCTTCTTATTCCCAGCCACCCCATTAGCATAAAGTATGCTTTGTATTTCTATACTGGGGAACTGGTGCCAGAAAAGAGGACGAGATGGCTGGATGGCATCATTGACTCGATGGACGTGAGTTTGAGTGAACTCTGGGAGATGGTGATGAACAGGGAGGCCTGCTGTGCTGCGATTCATGGGGTCGCAGAGTCAGACACGACTGAGCGTCTGAACTGAACTGAACTGAACTGAAAATGCTGGAAACAGTTTTATGAGCTTGGAGTCATGAAACTAATCTTAGTTTCAGGCTGGTTGTGTCTCTATTTTGCTGAAGTTATTTCTAAAGTAGGATGGATTCATTATGGCTCCTCAAAGCCTATAGGAAAATGCAATTCCTTAGTTAAAGTGAAGGATTTGGGGATAGAGAGGCTGTTTTCTATTCCCAAGAATTTAATGCTCTACTGTATTCAAAGCAGAATTGCTTCCTACTCTTTTAATAGTCATTCTCCTGTCATGCATCTTTTCTTTTTTTTTAATTATTTTATTTTATTTTTTTTGTGTTTATTTATTTTTTTACACGAACTCCCAAACATGAACCCCCCTCCCACCTCCCACCCCACATCTTCCCTCCAGATCATCCCCATACACCAGCCCCAAGCATCCTGATTCATATCATGCATCTTTCCTTTTTTGTAACAAATATTTATTGGGAGCCTATTATGTGTCAGGTAATTCTCCACACCACCCCCCAGGTTTATTGAGATATAATTGGCATATGATTTGTAACTATGTGAGTTGATAGGTGTTAATTAAGCATTTTATAGTAAACATTTTATAATACAAACATATATCAAATCATTATGTTCTCCACCTTAAACTTACGAGATGTTTTATGTCAATTGTATCAAGGTAAAATATTCCCATTTTTAAGGTTGACCATTCCCACGATGGATGACTTACTGTAATGGTTAAAATGTTTCAGTTATTTCCAAATTTATTCTATTTGAACATAAGTCTCTATGTATATTGAGCATCTTTAAGTATATTTAAAATTTTTCTATTGCTGATGATATTTAAATATTCATAAGGAAAGATTATAGTCTAAGGAACTTCTCATTCATTCAAAAAGTTATATTTGCTTAAAAATTTCAGTCCAAACCAAAGTAAGTGTTGTGGACAATAGAAAGAAGAAGAAGAAGGGAAAAAAATTGTTGTCCTTATATGTAACAAAATTATAATCTTGTAGGAATGGCAGGTGGATAATAAGAGATTTCCTGTAATGTGGTATGTCCTGTAATACAAGCAAAGTTATCAGAGGTTTTTAGAGAAATCAAGCAAAAGATTGAGGAGAGATACACACATGGAAGTGTATTTGAGTTAAGGAAAAAGAGTAATTGAACAAACAGGGGGAAAGAGAATGGGAATTCAAGAGAAATAAAGTGACATGAAGATAGAAAATTGCAAAGTTTCACTTGATAATAACATCATGCACTAAGATTCTTAAATAACTTCTTTTATGCTAACCATGCCCCTTGAACTTTCATATGCTCCAGTGCATTTTAAGGTTTTTATTTTTTTACAGTACAACACTAAACATATACTCAATCTTGATTAAATTTCACCAGTTCCAATTTAGGAGAATTCAATTGCTGAGTTTTAATATACAAACTATTTCCACAATTACTAGAAATGTTTGAGGGAAACTATAATTTATATTTCCCTATTTTTAGTATCAGTTGTCACTAAAAAATAATGAAAATACTTTAAATATAGACTAGAACTTTAATATTTCCCAAAGTACTGGTCATTTCAGTTACCTTGGACTCATGCTATCATTGTACAAAACAGTTACTTTAGTTTTCTTGGAGATTGCTTCTTCCTTTTTATATCTATAATGATACTAAATCTTTACAATTTAAGTATTCATTTAAATTCTGAAAATAGTAAAAAAAAAAAAGTCATTTAGAGTTAATTATGCTGAATGAAAATTGTAATCAAGGAATGTAAAGTTTCTTTATTGTTTAAAGAAAGTTTTGTTTTGTTTTTACTTTACAATATTGTATTGGTTTTGCCATACATCACCATGAATCCACCATGGGTGTACATGCTTTCCCAATCCTGAACCCCCCTACCACCTCCCTCCCCATACAACCTCTCTGGGTCATCCCAGTGCACCAGCCCCAAGCATCCTGTATCCTGCATCTTTCTGTTACTTCTCGTAAAGGTAATATATTATTTGAATAAGTGAAAAGCTAGGTAGTAAACTACACCTAACGAATTTTCACATTTGTGTTTTCCTTGTGAGCATAATATCTTGTAAATGTATATACTGGGATCCAGTTGTATATTTATATTCCTATTTCTGCTACCAGTGCATTTGTATGTTTCAACGTTCCCCACTGGGCTGTGGGTATAAACCATTTGGGAGTTCTGCAACTCACTTAGATTCCTAACACTTTGATTACAATCCCAAAACCAAACTCTTAATTCAGATTTCAGCCTAGTCTTTAACTTCGCTTTGGTCTTTGTTTCTTTATTGTACCTATCAAACATTCAGAAACTATTCAGAACTAATGGGGTTAATTGTTATTTATACTCTGATATTGTAGACGTGCTGTTGATAATGGTGGCAGAGGTTATCTAACAAGAACTGTGATCTCAGTAGAAACACTATAAAGATGATACTAGGTGTGAACGTCTTTCTTAGGCGTTTATTAGAAAACAGCAGTTTGTGGCACAGATGAAGCCACTCACTGAGTAGCCCCAGCTCTGGCCCACCCCACCAGCTATGTCCTGACCCGCTCCTCTCTCACTTCCTTCCCATCTCTTTATTTGCGTCTTGGGTCCGTCCATGGCACACATACATATTACTTACCACTTTGGGCAAAAGAGTTTGCTGGTTCCTGTTCTGAATCTTCCTTATCTTTGCTGTAAGCAAAGCTTAGCAGAGGCACTGTGCTATAGCAAATGCTGCTTCTGGGCCCAGCTATACATGAACCTAGATGTTGGAACTTGAGCAAATTACTTCAAAAGCAAGTTACTTCAAATCCACATCTTTCCATCCTTTGTCTATAAAATGAGAGAATTAGAGGAGATCATCTCTAAAGTTCCTTCCAGCAATTCTTGAGGAGATATATGTTTACCTTTCCCTTCTCTTTGTTTTTGAATTGTGTTCTCTTTAATTTTAACCAGAGGCCTACCTTTGTTTGTTTATTTTATAGCCTTTTGGCCATAATCAGTCCCAGCAAGACATTCTACAAGAAAATACTATCCTCAAAGCTACTGAAGTGCAGTTCCCGCCAAAGCCAGTAGTAACACCTGAAGCAAAGGTAGGTTTTGACCCATTGGCCAGCAGAAATGTCTGCTTTGCTTTCTCTATTATTTCTCTGGGTAATTTCTCCAACCTCCATCTTCTTCTCCCCGTCTCTTCCCACAACAAATATTTATTAGGTACCTAGTATTAGACAACTTCCCCGGTGGCACAGTGGTAAAGAATCTGCCTGCCACTGCAGGAGAAGAGGGAGACGTGGGTTCAGTCCCTGAGTGGGGAAGATTCCCTGGAGTAGGAAATGGTAACCCCTTCCAGTATTCTTGCCTGGAAAACTCCATGGACAGAGGAGCCTGGCGGGCCCCAGTCCATGGGGTCGCAAAGAGTTGGACATGACTGAGCGACTAACCACAAGTGGAAGTGCTAGCCACTGTTGTGGGGAGTGGAAAGAGCTGTGACTGTAAAGCAGTGAACTGCACAGACAAGGTTTCTGCCCTTATAAAGTGTGTGTTTTACTAGGTGAGAGAGACGGTAGCTAAAAATGAATACCTTTCAGATAGTGATAAATATTATAAAGAGAAGAAATCAGACTAACGGAAAGGGAGAGGTGGGAACCTCCTTTTTTGATGTCATGGTAGAGAAGGTCTTGATGATGAAGTGACTTTTTTCAGCAGTCTTGATGGATGTGAAGGTGGGAGCCATGTGTAAATTTGGGAGAATATTCTGAACAGAGAGAAGAGAATGAAGCTCAGATGTGAGTGTGAGCTTAGCCAGTCCCTAGAGCAGGCAGAGCAGGGGAGAGTGGAGAGAGGCAGCAGGATGGACTTAAGCTTATGGGAGGCAGTTGAAGGTTTTTGTCCGGCCAGCCATGTAATCTGATTGCTCTTTCAAAAGCCTACCCTGGCAGCTGTGTAGAGGGAAGATTCAAGGAGAAAGGAGTGTATTTGAGTTAGTATCCAAGCCAAGAAAACCTTCCAGCTCCAGATATCTCACTAAGGAAGCTTCATTTTTAAAGGTCAAGGACCACTATGTTCATTTGTATGAATTTGTTATCTTCCAAATGCTTTAATAAAGCAACTGCCTATAGATGTCTTTGCTTCTGAAAAACCAGGAATTTTATCAATTAAACATGGAAAAATAAAAATCAGTAGTTCATTTTATGTTTTTAGACATATTAAAGTAGACTTTACTTTTTTCACAGCAAAACTGAGTGGAAAGTAAACATTTCCATATACTCCCTGCTGCTGCAACCCCTCTCCCCTTGCCCTGGCACACTCCCCCAGTGCACAGCCTCCTCCACCAGAATGTCAGCAACCTGCACCAGAATGGTGCACTTGTTACAATCAATGGACCTAAATCCAGGCATCATTATCACCCTAATGCAACGTATAGACTTTGGATGATACTATTTTAGAGATAAAAAAAACTGATTCAGCTGTTTAAATAATTATATTTAAGGTTTTATTAAATAGAGCTATCTGCTTAAAAAATAGGAAAAGATGGATAATGTATGTAAGGGCCTCTGCCACTGCAGGGGACACGTGTTCAAGCCCTGGTCCAGGAAGATCCTACAGGCTGTGGGGCAGCTAAGCCTTTGTGTTACAGCTGCTGAGCTCAAGTACCTAGAGCCTGTGCTCTGCAACAAGAGAAGCCTCTGCCGTGAGAGGAAGCCTGTGCACCGCAACTGGAGAGTAGTCCCTGCTCGCTGCAACTAAAGAAAGCCCTTACACAGCAGTGAAGACCAAGTATAACCATAAACAAACATAAAAGATAACTGTAGAAACTGAGGCTATGTAGCTCTTCATACCCAGCACAAAGGAAACGTCCATGTTGGTAGTAAATTAGGAATCCAAATCAAACTCCACTGACAGTAAGCTTGTATGTTTGCAGAACTCTTGAGGGAGACAAGTCCTGGTCAGAGTTTCCTCCACTTAGATGTGTGCCTGATCATCTGCTTAACGACTTTGCAAGGGCAAAGGAGACACACCAAGAAAGCACTTGCCGGCGTGCGGCACAGGGCAGTGCTGGTGTCATCTCACCGCCTTTCGCGTGGTGATGGTTGCTGACTACAGTTTTCACCTCCTCAGGAAGCTCACGTGAGACCAGATGCAGAGCTGTGAACTTAGGCTGTGCCCATGCATGCCAGCCAAGGCAGAGAGAGATTTTTCTTTTGGTCTTTGTGCTCTGGGGACAGAGGTCTGTAGAGGTCATGCCGCATTCCCCCTCGGGAATGGCTCAGGCACCTGTGCTGGAGAAGGAGTCGGTGGCCACAGAGCACCGCTGCATCTGGCACATGTTTTCTGGGTCCACCTAGTGGTTTCCAGGCAAGGCCCTAAGCCCCTTTTCTTTAGGAAACTTTTGCTCTGGGCCCTGGCAGCTGCTATAGAACCTCCTGGGTTCCCTCTTGGGGTGCCAAGATTATCTGCTTCAGGCTTCTTCAAGAAATTTTCCTTTCAGGCGTTTATTCGACGATGCTTGGCCTACCGAAAGGAGGACCGCATCGACGTCCAGCAGCTGGCCTGTGACCCCTACTTGCTTCCTCACATCCGAAAGTCGGTCTCCACGAGTAGCCCTGCTGGAGCTGCTATCGCGTCAACCTCGGGGGCATCCAATAACAGTTCTTCGAATTGAGACTCACTCCCAGCCACAGACTGTTCGACACACACAGAGTGGACAAATGGCGTTCAGCAGCGGGTTTGGAACATAGCGAATCCAAATGGATCTCATGAAACCTGTACCAGGTGCTTTTATTTTCTTGCTTTTTTCCCATCCATAGAGCATGACAGCATCGATTCTCATTGAGGAGAAACCTCGGGCAGCTCTGGCCAGGCCTCGTAGGAAAAGGCCCCGCCCAAGGTTCCGGCGTCAACGGCCACTGCGTGTGGCTGCTCTGAGTGAGGAAAAAATTAAAAAGAAAAACTGGTTCCATGTACTGTGAACTTGAAAACATGCAGACTCAGGGGGGGTCCCTGATGCAGTGCTTCAGATGAAGAATGTGGACTTGAAAATACAGACTGGGCTAGTCCAGTGTCTATATTTAAACTTGTTCTTTTCTTTTAATAAAGTTTAGGTAACATCTCCTGAAAAGCTTGTAGCACAAAGGCTCGGCTGGGGATGGTGTTTGACTTTGGAGGAAAAAAGTTGCTATTGCCCGTTAAAGGCACTAGAGTTAGTGTTTTATCCCTAAATAATTTCAATTTTTAAAAACATGCAGCTTCCCTCCCCCCTTTTTTATTTTTGAAAGAATACATTTGGTCATAAAGTGAAACCCGTATTAGCAAGTACGTGGCAATGTTCATTCCAATCAGATGCAGCTTTCTCCTCCGTCTGGTCTCCTGTTTGCAATTGCTTCCCTCATCTCAGTAGGGAAAAGATTGAGTGGGAGTACTGAGATGTGTGGGGTTTTGCCATTGGACAAAGAATGAGGTTAGAACTCTGCAGCTTGGAGTCTCTCTAGGTTTTCAACTATTTCTTCACAATTTGAACACTTGACGGTTGTCCCTTTTAATTTATTTGAAGTGCTATTTTTTTAAATAAAGGTTCATCTGTCCATGCAGTCCTCTTGGATTCTCTGACTGTAGTAACCATTGAAACTGTTCCGAAGGTAGGTAGATCTCAGGCTGGGGAGCCAGTGCTGCAGGGAGCAGGAGTTCCCACCCACAGACCCCGTGCACTTGCTGAACGGTGTGCATTTCTTGTTACAATGATATTAAAACTTGATCAGCACATAAGCTTTCCTCTGTTAGCTCTTTTGACAGGAAACAACCTCCAGCCACCTGAATTATGTGGGTGTGTGCTGGTGTGTGTTGTTTCTGAGATGGATGATCAGCTGAAGATGGAGCTGAAATGGGAGCTGCGTTGCCCCACCATGCCCTTGAAACAGCAGAACACTCGACAGTAGAGGGGGGAAGGAGGCCAGAGTCTGAACATGTGGTAGCCAGCTTGGAATGTTACTGACATATGTGGCAAGAGGGCTCAGCCAGAAATATTTAAAGATGCAGCACTCAGGCATGCGAGTTGCCTGGGCAAGGGGCAGGCTGGTGGGGGCGGGGGGTGGCGGCAGTCAGGAAGGGTAGAGGGCACTCAAATGACTCACAACTAGTATTTCTTTTACATGTGAAGAATGCCAGTAGATTCTCCAGGACCTTTATGGACCTGCCCCATTCCCCAGTGTCAGGCTATCTTAAGGGAGGATGGAGTGTTCCAGATTAGAGAGAGGTTCGTGAGTAGGTGGTGTCCTGTGGAACTCTGAAGGGAAGGAAGTCAGCTCCTGAGTGCTTGTTGCCCCCCAGCTTTCCAAAGCCATCTTACTCCAACATATATATTTACACACATGAGTGTATAGTATCTTTTTCTTCTTTAACCATTACTTTCAAGCTGCTAAGCAGAGTACCCATGGGCTCTCAAAGGTTGAGCACAACACTGTAAGGATGGTGTCTACATGGGTTGAAGAGATGGATGAAGTCGAGACCATGTTTAAACTTACTCAAGACAATAAGTTCTGTTCCTCTCTCTCTCATTCAGTGATCTTGAAGAGTTGTGTTTTGTTTAATTTCTAACTTTCTTCATGTTGAAGGGATGCTGCATCTTTAAGCCTTCCCTCTCATTTCCTGCCTCCTTTCCCCCAGGTAGGACTGTATTTGGTGATCTGTCTTTTCTGCCCTCATCCTGAAGAAAGGGTGCCCTCTCTTCATGCTCTTATTGGGCCTAGGGCTTGGCTGGAACTGCCTGGCCTTGGTTGAGTCTGGGCACGGCCCGTTTCCAATGCTTAGATAAGCCCCAAGGAGCAGGCAGAATGGTGACCTTTTCTAGACTTGTAAGTAGCCAGTGAAATCACTAAGTGGAGTTCTTCCATGACATATTTTGTTAATATGGGTTTCACTTTTTCCAAGGATAATCCCTCCTTATTGCCACAATGTTGATTTCCTTTAAGCAATGACCAAAAAAAAAAAAGTGTATTAATTTGTAATTGAACCCAGCCAGACTGTTTTGGCCTTTCCCAATTTGGGGGTGGGGAGGATATTAAAATAAGTTTTAAGAAGTGACTTTCCTAGCCTCTTGATTTTACTCTAGTTCTCCAGTTTCAGTCAGGGCCCTCACCACCTAGGGTGTAGTTCAAAGACTCCTGGCAGCTGGCAGAGTCCCAGTGGATGTCACAGTCGTGATGGGAATGTTGTGGGTTCATGTGACATCTGTCAGCCTGATGTGCCAACAGCTAGAGTTGTGGGTGAGAATACCCACAGTGAACAGAACGGGGAAGGCCCAGCCCTGACCATGAACTCATAATTCAGGGCTGGAGGCACTGGGCACAGGAAGACATGAAATGCAGAGGTCAGAGAGAAGAAACTGGGCTCTCCATCTCCCCTCTCGGCACAGGCAGCTTTAAATGGAGTCTCACCAGTCAGAAACATGCGATCCCCACTTGTGTGGCTGGCCTGGACGGGTCTGCTGTCTTTTTTAGAGGGCTTGTTTTTTGCTTGCCTTCTAGTCCAGGAAGGACAGGTTTTCCTCCAGCTGCGAAGACTAGCAGTCAAGGAGCTCTTGAGTTTCTTAATTTAGAAAATAACTCCCTTTAAACATAGTTATCTCCTAGAATCCTAGAGCTATAAGCAAGCTTTGGCCTAGCTCCTTGCCCCTAGGAAGGCGAAGTTTACAACTAATTTGACTCACCTTTGGCAGTCTTTTGCTTTCTGAGAATCTTTGCTTCTCTCTAGCATGCATCATTCTGTCACTCAAGCCTTCTTCGCCTGTAATTAAAATCCACCTGGGGTAAGTGAGGGAGAGACAGGATGCACAAACTAGCTATTCTGTTTTCGTTTCTGAAAGCAGAAGTTAAGAGCCTCAGCTAGAGAGATTAAGAGCCTGGGTTTTAGAATTAGGTCTGGTTCAAGCCCCGCTTCCACTGGCTTCAAGAATTTCTCCTTGCATGGTTAGAGTAAGGAGTAGAAGTGAGGTATTTAAAGTACCTGGCACACAAAGGGGGAATCAGGAAGTGATTTTTTAAAAGATCACGAGATTTAGTGAGACCAAGACTGCTGTTTGAGGCTCAGAGCCTTTCTGCTCTCCAGGTTGTCAGGAGGTTTTGCCTGGGGTTAAGATGCAGACCTTGGGGAACCTTCTTCTCAATCTTGAGATTCAGTGTCAACCTCTGTCCTGCAAGGTCAGCAGTCTTCTCTTACCCTGCATTCAAGACTGCTCTGGGAGGAGGCATCTTACAAGCCAGTGTGGCCCCTAGGCCAGCAGCAGCAGTGACACCTGGGAACCTGTTAGGAATGTACCTTTTCAGCCACCCTCTCCCCTTATCTGTCTCCCAGATGGCATGAGCACTGAAGGTCACAAGCCCTGCTGACCTTCTCATCCTCCCCAGCCAGGGGGCAGTTGGAGGGTGGCTACCATGGTTTGTCTAAATTCACCCAGCTGGAAGACAGAGATGGCTTTGTTTTACTTTTTGTGTTGGGGATAAAAATCTGCTTTAAACTCCAGGCTGTCCCGGGACCAAACATCATACTGCTAATCATACTGCTATAGCCTTTTACAGGTGCCTTGCTACCTAACAGTATTCTCAAGAGTCATTCATTCCTTCTGGCAAAGCTTCTTACCTTTGGCCTTCTCTTTAAAAAAAAAAAAAAAAAAAACCCCCCAACCCCAACACCAGCCCCACGCATCCTGCATCCTGCATCGAACCTAGACTGGCGATTCGTTCAAGATAGCATGTCATGAACTCAGGTGGGTTTAAGGTAAAAATTCCAATTGATTAGACCTGGAAAATGACTGAAAACTTCAAGCAGGATGAAAGGTAATAAATCTCAATTCATAAGCAGCACATAAGAATCAGGTGGATAGTTATTAAAACATATGACTACTGTGATCATTCTTGTTTTATAATTCTTTAAAATTTTATTCCTAAGTGTCAGTATATTTTTGAAAATTCATTATTATGAACAAAATTGATGCACAGTGGTTACATTTGGGAAAAAGCAGAAGACGAGATGGTTAGATTGCATCATTGACTCAATGCACAAGAATTTGAGCAAACTCTGGGAGATAATGGAGGAAAGAATAGCCTGGCATGCTGCATTCTGTGGGGTCACAAAGAATCGGAGTGACTTAACAACTGAACAACAACAAGAACAAAGTTCTGTTTAGCTATGTAACTTCAATAAGAGAGGTGAAACACTCTCTTAAAGTTAAATCTTTTTGCTGCATTGAGATGTCTGAGATCAGTCAGTTACTACATGGTCCAGTTGATAGCTTAGTGAAGGGTGTTGGATTTGTGATATCAGAAGAAGATTCAGCTTCCAGATCAGAGACCAGGCTTGACCACTCAGGACTCTTGTGTGGGAGAAGTTTTATTACAGTGAAAAGGGACAGGGAAAACTTCTGACATAGACATCAGAAGGAAGTGGAGAAGGCACCACTCACTAGTCTTTGCTGCTGCTGCTGCTGCTGCTGCTAAGTCGCTTCAGTTGTGTCTGACTCTGTATGACCCCATAGACGGCAGCCCACTAGGCTTCCCCATCCCTGGATTTTCCAGCCAAGAATACTGGAGTGGGTTGCCATTTCCTTCTCCAATGCACGAAAGTGAAAAGTGAAAGTGAAGTTGCTCAGTCGTGTTCGACTCTTAGCGACCCCATGGACTGCAGCCCACCAGGCTCCTCCGTCCATGGGATTTTCCAGGCAAGAGTACTGGGGTGGGGTGCCATCGCCCTCCTAGCAAAGGAATTATATACTTTTTAATTAATTATTACAATAAATCAAAGAATGTCTCAAGTTTGTGAAAATTTTACCAGACCCACTCCCACAATTTGCATTTTAGGATAACAAGATTAGAACTTAACAATAGAAAGATCCTATCAGACCCACTCCCATAATATATATTTTAAGATATCAGAATTAGTTAGAAGATTTTCAGGAAGGAGAAGCAGTCCTCAAGCAGGATACATTGTTGTCATATAATCCCTAGTACAGATTTTAAGCTGAGTTCTTTGCTGTGTAATCATCAGTTCCCAGTTTAAAGAAAGAAAACGTTTTATGTGACTAAGACTAAGCAATGGAGGGGGGGGGGTAGTTTGTCTTTTCCTCCTGCTTGAGAATTCCAAAACCTATCTCCTCCTTGAGAACACCAGACCTCTCTCTCCTCGGGGATCACTGGACTTCTTCTCAACCTGCTTACGAATTGACTCTCTCACAATTTTATGTGCAAAAGGGACCTGATGCTGACATTTCATCCTTCTTGCTTTCATAATTTTTAGGGCATATTTAAACAATCTAGAGTAATAGACAAATTTGACCTTAGACTATAAAAAGAAGCAGGGCAAAGGGTAATAGAGTTTTGCCATGAGAATGCACTGATCATAACAAAAACCCTCTTCCAAAAACACAAGAGAGGNTTTAGGGCATATTTAAACAATCTAGAGTAATAGACAAATTTGACCTTAGACTATAAAAAGAAGCAGGGCAAAGGGTAATAGAGTTTTGCCATGAGAATGCACTGATCATAACAAAAACCCTCTTCCAAAAACACAAGAGAGGACTCTATACATGGACGTTATCAGATGGTCAATACCAAAATCAGATTGCTTCTGTTCTTTGCAGACAAAGATGGAGAAGCTCTATACAGTCAGTAAACACAAGACCAAGAGCTGACTCTGGCTCAGATCATGAACTCTTTATTGCAAAATTCAGACTTAACTTGAAGAAAGTAGGAAAAATCACTAGACCATTCAGTGAGTGAATTGAAAGTCACTCAGTCTTTTCTAACTCCTTGTGACCCCGTGGACTTCTCCAGGCCAGAATATTGGAGTGGGTAGCCATTCTCTTCTCCAGGGCATCTTCCCAATCCAAGGATCAAACCCAGGATTCCTGCATTCCAGGGCTATTCTTTACCTGCTGAGCCACCAGGGAAGCCAAAGAATACTGGAGTGGGTAGCTTATAACTTCTACAGTGCATTTTCCCAGCCCAGAAATCGACCAGGATCTGCTGCATTGCAGGTGAATTCTTTACCAACGGAGCTACTACTGAAGCTGGTATGACATAAATCAGATCCCGTATGATTATACAGTGGAAATGACAAATAGATTCAAGGGGTTAGATCTGATAGAAAGAGTTCCTGAAGAACTGTGGACGAAGGTTAATGACATTGTACAGGAGGTGGTGATCAAAACGATCCCCAAGAAGAAGAAATGCAAAAAGGCAAAACTGTTGTCTGAGGGTGCCTTACAAATAGCCAAGAAAAGAAGAAAAACTAAAGAAAGGCAAAGGAGAAAATGAAAGATATATCCATCTGAATGAAGGTTTCCAAAGAAGCAGGGAGAGATAAAAGGCTTCCTAAGTGATCAACGGAAAAGGCAATGGCAACTCACTCCAGCACTCTTGCCTGGAAAATCCCATGAACAGAGGAACCTGGTAGGCTGCAGTCCATGTGTTGGGAAGAGTTGGACAAGAATGAGCAACTTTACTTTCACTTTTCATTTTTGTACACTGGAGAAGGAAATGGCAACCCACTCCAGTGTTCTTGCCTGGAGAATCCCAGGGACGGGGAAGCCTGGTGGGCTGCCATCTGGTTGCACAGAGTTGGACACGACTGATGCAACTTAGCAGCAGCAGCAGCAGCAGCAAGTGATCAATGCAAAGAAATAGAGGGGAAAAAATACAACGGGAAAGACTAGAAATCTCTTCAAGAAAATTAGAGATACCAAGGGAAAATTTCATGGAAAGAAGGGCATGAAAGGACAGTAATGGTATGGACCTAACAGAAACAGAACGTGTTAAGAAGAGTTGGCAAGAATACAGAGAAGAACTTAAAAAGGCTTTTTGACCCAGATAACCATGATGGTGTGATCACTCACCAAGACCCAGACATCCTGGAGTGCAAAATCAAGCGGGCCTTGGGAAGCATCACTATGAATAAAGGTAGTGGAGGTGATGGAATTCAAGCTGAGCTATTTCAAATCCTAAAAAATTCTACTGTTAAGGTGCTACACTCAATATGCCAGCAAATTTGGAAACTCAGCAGTGACCACAGGACTGACTGTAAAAGGTCTGTTTTGTTTACAGTCCAGTGAAAGGCAATGCAAGGAATGTTCAAACTACTGCACAATTTGCACTCATCTCACAAACTAGCAAAGCAATGCTCAAAATTCTCCAAGCTAAGCTCAATAGTACATGAACCAAGAACTTCCAGCTATTTAAGCTGAATTCAGAAAAGCCAGAGGAACCAGAGATCAAACTGCCATTGGATCACAGAAAAAGAAAGAGCATTCCAGAAAAAACATCTGGTGCTTCTGCTTCATTGATTATGCTAAGCCTTTTTTTATTTTTTATTTTTTGGTTTATTATAAATTTATTTATTTTAATTGGAGGCTAATTACTTTACAATATTGTATTGGTTTTGGCACACATCAACATGAATCTGCCACGGGTATACACGTGTTCCCCATCCTGAGCCCCCCTCGCACCTACCTCCCCCTACCATCCCTCTAGGTCATTCCAGTGCACCAGCCCCAAGCATCCTGTATCATGCATCAAACCAGGACTGGCGATTTATTTCATATATGATATTATACATGTTTCAGTGCCATTCTCCCAAATCATCCCACCCTTGTCCTCTCCCACAGAGTCCAAAAGGCTGTTCTATACATCTGTGTCTCTTCTGCTGTCTCACATACAGGGTTATCATTACCATCTTTCTAAATTCCATATATATGCATTAGTATACTGTATTGATGTTTTACTTTCTGGCTTACTTCACTCTGTATAATAGGCTCCAGTTTCATCCACCTCATTAGAACTTGCTGGGGTCCAGCCCCAGTGGATCCAGGGAATTCAAAGAAGTTATGGAGTGAGCAAGGAGAGACTTATTAATTTAGAAATATAAAGAGAGATTAAGAAAGAATGGTGTAGTAGGAAAATTAGTGGAGAAAAGAGGCTGATATTCCTTGGTTTACATAGAAAGTTAATAAAGTTTCAAGACAAGAAACTTGCACCATCTATGTTAGGCCGCAGGCGCCCACTTGAATAGCGGAGGGTGCCCCACCTTGGGCTCCCTCTCGTGTGGGTCTTAGAAGTCTGGGCAAATAAGTAGACATGGAGAGCCTCTGCATTCCAAGGGATCAGCCTGAAAAGAATAGAATGAGAAAAGACCACATGGGGGAAATCAGTCTTTCCAGGAACTGGTCCGTCCTTTATTTTCCAGGAAAGCTTTTTATACTTTTGATTTTACATAGAGATCAATGGATAATACAAAGTTATGCAGGGTCAGCAGCCCTGACCCTTATCAAGAACAGGCTTTCTTTCTGCAAATATTTCCTTATACAAAGGGTCTCAGGTGATTTACGTTATCTTCTGGGCCAAAAAGTCTGTTAACATTTTATGGCTCTCTTCCTTAGTGAATGTTAATCTCATTTTTCCTGTAGTGTTTCTCCTTAATCTGCATCAGCTTCAAAGTACTAAATAAAATTACATCCCTGTAGAACAAAGGTGCAGTGGGTTATAACAGAGAAGGTACTTAACTCAAAGATCTATGTTGCTACTTGTTTTTTCTATATGCCAACTATATCAACAAATAAAATATATGAAAATTTGGCAGCAAGTATTGGCTCAACAATGAAACCCTTAATCAGTTTTATTCTAATGAATTTTCCTAGAATTTCTTAAGCTTTCAGTGCCTCTCGAGGTTGGGAAGCTGTAAACAATTCACACGTGCAGTTGTAAAAATCCGGACAGACCATTCAGGTATATTAGAAAGCTATCAGAGGAGTTTAAGCCAAGACATTCTTTTTACGCCCAGGAGACTTATTGACTGGAGCTCTAAGTTAATTCCTTTTAGAGGAAATTGGTGGGGGACAGCCCCTGTTAAAGTCAGAAGTGTAAGCAAAAAGCATAATGCAATAAGGCAGGCAGACTCTGGTTTTGGGGGTAGTTGCTCAAGAAAATCCAGCGAGGCTCCCTTAAGGCCAGACTCACCTTTGCCTGTCAGGCCCCTTAACTTCATGACCTTTGCCATGGGTGGGACTACTTGTGCTGGCTCCAGCAAGAACTGATTCAAATGTATCCTTTTTAATAGTTGAGTAATACTCCATTGTGTATATGTACCACAGCTTTCTTATCCATTCATCTGATGATGGACATCTAGGTTGCTTCCATGTCCTGGCTATTATAAACAGTGCTGCGATGAACATTGGGGTACATGTATCTCTTTCAATTCTGGTTTTCTTGGTGTGTATACCCAGCAGTGGGATTACTGGGTCATAAGGCAGTTCTATTTCCAGTTTTTTACAGAATCTCCACACTGTTCTCCATGGTGGCTGTACCAGTTTGCATTTCCACCAACAGTGTAAGAGGGTTCCCTTTTCTCCACACCCTCTCCAGCATTTATTGCTTGTGACTTTTGGATCATAGCCATTCTGACTGGCATGAAATGGTACCTCATTGTGGTGGTCTTGATTTGCATTTCTCTTATAATGAGTGATGTTGAACATCTTTTCATGTATTTGTTAGCCATCTGTATGTCTTCTTTGGAGACATGTCTATTTAGTTCTTTGGCCCACTTTTTTATTGGGTCATTTATTTTTCTGGAATTGAGCTGCAGGAGTTGCTTGTATATTTTTGATATTAGTTGTTTGTCAGTTGCTTCATTTGCTATTATTTTCTCCCATTCAGAAGGCTGTCTTTTCACCTTGCTTATAGTTTCCTTTGTTGTGCAGAGGCTTTTAATTTTAATTAGACCCCATTTGTTTATTTTTGCTTTTATTTCCAATATTCTGGGAGGTGGGTCATAGAGGATCCTGCTGTGATGTATGTCAGAAAGTGTTTTGCCTATGTTCTCCTCTCGGAGTTTTATAGTTTCTGGTCTTACGTTTAGATCTTTAATACATTTTGAGTTTATTTTTGTGTATGGTGTTAGAAAATGTTCTAGTTTCATTCTTTTACAAGTGGTTGACCAGTTTTCCCATCACCACTTGTTAAAGAGATTGTCTTTTCTCCATTGTATATTCTTGCCTCCTTTGTCAAAGATAAGGTGTCCATAGGTGTGTGGATTTATCTCTGGGCTTTCTGNTTTTTGAGATTAGTTGTTTGTCAGTTGCTTCATTTGCTATTATTTTCTCCCATTCTGAAGGCTGTCTTTTCACCTTGCTTATAGTTTCCTTTGTTGTGCAGAAGCTTTTAAGTTTAATTAGGTCCCATCTGTTTATTTTTGCTTTTATTTCCAATATTCTGGGAGGTGGGTCATAGAGGATCCTGCTGTGATTTATGTCAGAGAGTGTTTTGCCTATGTTCTCCTCTAGGAGTTTTATAGTTTCTGGTCTTACGTTTAGATCGTTAATCCATTTTGAGTTTATTTTTGTGTATAGTGTTAGAAAGTGATCTAGTTTCATTCTTTTACAAGTGGTTGACCAGTTTTCCCAGCACCACTTGTTAAACAGATTATCTTTAATCCATTGTATATTCTTGCCTCCTTTGTCAAAGACAAGGTGTCCATAGGTATGTGGATTTATCTCTGGGCTTTCTATTTTGTTCCATTGATCTATATTTCTGTCTTTGTGCCAGTACCATACTGTCTTGATGACTGTGGCTTTGTAGTAGAGCCTGAAGTCAGGCAGGTTGATTCCTCCAGTTCCATTCTTCTTTCTCAACATTGCTTTGGCTATTTGAGGTTTTTTGTACTTCCATACAAATTGTGAAATTATTTATTCTAGCTCTGTGAAAAATACTGTTGGTAGCTTTATAGAGTCATATTTTTTATTGATTTGTGGGAATTCTTTGAATATTTAAATACAAGTCCTTTGTCAGATGTAAGTTTTGCTGACATGCATTTTCTAAATCTGTGGTTTGTCTTTCACTCTCTTTATGGTTCTTAATTTTGATGCAGTACAGTTTATCAATTTTATTCTTTTATGGTTAATAATTTATATACCCTGTTTACAAAATCTTTGCCTGTCCCAAGATCATGGAGGTATCTTCTTTTTTCTGAGAGCTTTAATGTGTAAGTTTTCACACTTAGATATGTAATGAATCTGGAATTGGAGGAGGGGGCATATGATATACGATATTAAATAAAAATCAAGATTTTCTTTTCCTTTTTTCCATATGGGTATCCAATTGAGGTGCTAGGTGATGTTACTTTCCTCCAGACTGAGTTACTTTATCTTCTTGTGGTTTGATAGAATTGGGGAAATTCTCTTTAGTTGAATTTGAAATTCACCTGCCATTTCCCACGATTCCATTGACTTCTAGTTTGCCCCTTCTCCACAGATGAACTCTCCAAAGGTCTAAGACTATATCCCAAGACTCTTTCCTCTTTTTTTTTTTTTTCCTTGCTTACGTTTTTTTAACCAAAGTATAATTTATATATGGTAAAAATTTACTTCTTTCAATGTACAGTTCTATAAGTTTTGACAAATACAGATAATTGTGTAACTTCCACCACAAGTAAGAAATAGATAATATCAACTCCAAAGTGGTTCTTCGTTCTTGTACTTTTGAGTTTTTCCTTCCCAGCCCCAGAATACTGCAGAAAACTCTGCTGTGCTTTTCAGAAACATTGTTTCTTATTCTCTTATTGACTCTTGTCCTTTCCACTCCAAGTGTTCAGCTTGTTCTGGGATGCAATTTCAACTCTGATACATGTTAACTATGTGACAATGAATCTGAATCTGTATCCTTACTTTGAAACAAGATACTAAAACAACTATTTTCGGTTTTCTTTTGAAGGTTAATTAGATAACAAATATCAAGTACCTTGCACATAGTAGGTGTCCAATAGATTCTCCAAGAGCTGTAAGATGCATTTATCTTTTAAAAATAATGGAGAGGGGGTGGTGTAGGTGGTCCCTGAAAAGCAGTTCTTTCCTCTGGGAACCCCCTTCGATGCTGAACTTGATAGAACTTGTTTTATTCCCAGCCATAACAAGGTCATTCATAGATACTGAGACATACACATTATATATTTTTTCCTTAAAAAAACATAGAATTATACAAAAGCCCTCTGAATTGGAGAGATCTTTAAAAATCTATTCCAAATGCTTCATGTTCCAGATGAAAGAATTGAGGGGCCAAGAGTACTTAAATAACTTGATCAAGGTCAACTCACTCATTAGTATTTACTTAAGTGACCCAAATTCCCTGAGAGCACATATTTCTTCTCTTCCAAAATACTCCTCGGTCCCATATTCAACTATAAATGTAAAACAGAGACAATTCACAAGAGATAATTATTAATGTTTTATTGTTACTGGCGCATTTTGACTAAAACCCATAGATCTATTTTTAAATATTTTATTTTAATTTCCATTCCCACAAATTATGTGACTTCCTGCCAACTAAGTCTGAAATAGCTTCTTACCATTCCTTTCCCATTCCAAGGATTATATCCTGTAGTGTTTCATTCTTTTATTATTAAGAAATATTCTGCCTTATTCTCCAATGCACAAGACTGAAAGGAGCTCATGGAAATGCACAGAAGACAGCTCTCTTCAAGTTTACCAAGTTAACAGGAGTGCAGGGGGGCGTCTCTTGTCCTGGGCATTGGATGCTCAGGTAACCAGTTGCCTCCTTGGCATGCTCCCCGATGGCTGGAGACAGATGGTCAGCACCTCTGCCATCCTCATGCTTTCTCGCAAAGGTGGTATTCTGACAATAATTTTTTTTTTTTTTGGTAAGTCCCTTTTTCTTCAGCACATCTTTCAGCATTGTATATTCTGCTAATGGACAGATAAGCCTGAATCCCATATGGACTGAACAATTTGGAAGAGTTTCATGATCACAGCACACACAGTCATCTCATAAAACCCTCTACCTCCCACCAGGATTGTCAAAGGCTCTTCCAGAAACACTCTTCACATGAGTGACTTCTTTAACTAGAAATATATTTTCAGCCTAGGTAGCTCCTCTTCAGAGAGACCATCTCTCACCATCCAGCATTCAGCGGCCCTCTATCACATTGCTGCTGCTGCTGCTAAGTCACTTCAGTTGTGTCCGACTCTGTGCGACCCCATAGACGGCAGCCCACCAGGCTCCCCGTCCCTGGGATTCTCCAGGCAAGAACACTGGAGTGGGTTGCCATTTCCTTCTCCAATGCATGAAAGTGAAAAGTGAAAGTGAAGTCGCTCAGTCATGCCTGACTCTCAGCGACCCCATGGACAGCAGCCTATCAGGTTTCTCTGTCCATGGGATTTTCCAGGCAAGAGTACTGGAGTGGGTTGCCATATCACATTAGGCTCTTTTATTTGCTCACTATTGGAAATATGCATGCTCTCTACTCCACCAGAATATAACTTCCATGAGAGCAGAGTCCTTGCTCCTCACTGTGTGTCCCATCCTGGCTTAGAGAACTCACTCAATCTGTAAATGAAGGAGGTGTGTCTCCTTCTCCTATACCTGTAAGGCTGAGTCTGCCCCCAGATTTGGATACTGGCTTCATTACTTACTAGCTGGGTGAATTTAGGCCAATGTGTTAAACACACTTCTCAGGGCTTCTCCTATGTTAAGAACATGTATCTCATTAGGTCGTTATAATGATAAGTGAGATATATGAAAGGAGCTTAGCACAGGGCCTGGCACTAAAAACCCTTAACACACAGTAGTTATCAGAATCTCCATGAGAAGAGCAGAGATAATTACAAAAGTGTCATGGGGAATTTTTTAATATAAATATTAATGTTGGAATCAAAGGTTCCTAACTCAACTCCACAAGGCAATATATAAATTAATGAAAACCCAGTTCTTCTTGTTGACTCCATGAAGTTATTCTTTTTTATAAAGGATCTCTAACTGAACCTTTTCAATAACTCCCTGTTATAATAAGTTATCATTTGAGATACTCTCCTTTATCCAACCCCTTGGTATCCTTTTGGAAAATGGCATCTTTCTGTGAACACTTGTGATAGGAATTTTAAAGGAGAAGCAAAACCACTTTTTGCAAGTATGTACTGTCAATATTTTTACATTTGTGTAACCTAGGAAGGTGCTAGGTCCTGCTCCTCATGCTACTGAGTGGCTTTATCTAGAGATTTCCTGAGAGTTTTAAGAAAATCACTCCCTTTAGAAATCTAGAAAGCTGATTGAAAGGAGAGAAATTACTCCTTTCTTTTTATTACACCTTGATTCTCCCACAGTGAATGCTTCATATAAAACCCCAATTTCTCCACATGCCTGAGCAGACAGTTCAATCAAAAGAGCCATAAATAGCACCTGGCCTTTTGCCACTGGCTGGGAAGGTGACTGGACCGAGGCAGCGGGGCTCACGTGCCTCACGCCGTCCAGCTCGCTCTTCCTTCATCTCGGGTCGTTCCCTTCCTTACCATGTCCGGTCTAGACTTAGCTTTGCCTGCAGAGAATTTCAGCAGCTGCCTCTGAGCCAAGTCAGTCCATCTCTATATGTTGGACACCGAATGAAAAGCTTAAAGGGATCCAGCGAATAATGGTTCACCCAGGCAAGTATCTGAAGTTGCAAGATAGTGGACAGTAGAAAATGGTCTTGAAACAGGAAGTGAGAGCTTCATCAACTTTCTGGCCCTTCCATCCTCAATCTGAAAATAAAAAAATATATGTGAAGACAAACTCTGTGTTTAGTCACTGTGCTATTCACCTTATGGTTTCCCTCAAAAGCCTTTCTGTCTTTGTCTCTCTGACAAGATGGTTCATTAACATATACATAGACTCTACAAACCAAAAAGGAAACATTTCCCCAGATCGCCGATTTCTTTATATTTTTCTTTATTCGTTCCCAATTTTAAAAATAAAAATACTGAGGGAATTGGGACCAGGGAAAGGGAAACTAGGCAAATAAGTATTGACCCTGCCAAAGGGTTTGGGGGAAGGTACTGAGGATTTTTTCTTTCCTATAAGTTTAAATCTGTTGATTCATTCATTAGGCAAGTAACTCCTGATTTCGTCTAGTCTCCTGTTCCTTCGATGAAGCCTGAGGGTCAAGAATGAGAGGCCTGTGTGGAAGGGGTGGACTTTCCCGGTAGCTAAGTGGTAAAGAATCCACCTGCCACTGCAGGATACCTGGGTTCAATCCCTGGGTGGGGAAGATCCCTGGGGAAGGAAATAGCAACCCATTCCAGTATTCTTGCCTGGGAAACCCTGGAGGGCTACAGTCCACGCGGTAGCCAAGAGTCAGACATGATTTAGCAATTAAACAACAGCTAGAGCAACATGTGGAGTGGGTATTATAATCTGCGTCAGCATCTGAATGTAAGGAACTTCTTGTACAAATTTCTAGACACCTGTCTGGAATTTCCCATGTCATATTTTCTTGAAAAAGCTCTCCCAGAAGATTTTGATGTGCAGCCAGTCTGAGAACCTCGATTCAAGGGGGACAGTGTACCATAATTGACATGAAGCCAGGTCCAATGGCTGTTTGTTCACTGGCAAATCTCAGATATGTTCCTGGCACATAGAGAGGAGCAGGACCTGGAGGGGACTCTCTCCCACCTGCACCCTACATGTGCACAGGACTCAATGATTTGGAAAAGAAGTCTGCGTCTTTATCTCAGTGACTTGCAACCTGCCAGCACTTTAGACTCACTGAGGACAGCTGAGAAACACATATGCCTGGGGCCTAACCCCCCAAATCCTTGTTAGATTGACCAAAGGAGGGTCCCTGGGTTGAGGCATTTTTTCAGAGCTCCTTGAGTGATTTTAGTGTATAGCCAAGGTCAAGACCATCAACTAACTCTTAGGCCCTTGAAGCTGCCCTGAAGTTCAGAGGGTCAAGGATCATGCCTTCCCTGCATTCTAGAGATGATGAAAGAAAGGCCAGGGAATAGACGAAGTAGGTCTGGATGTGGCAGCATGGGGACTAGGTACTCAATCTTTATTTGTTTTTAAATTTACTCATGGGATTTGTTCTCATCTAAACTCTACCCTCTTGTGCTATGCCAGAGCTTCCCGGGTGGTGCTAACGGTAAAGAACCCCACTGCCAATGCCAGAGACATAAGAGCCGCGGGTTCGATCCCTGGGTAGGGAAGATCCCCTGGAAGAGGGCATGGCAACCCGCTTCAGTATTCTTACCTGGAACATCCCATGGACAGAGGAGCCCGGAGGACTACAGTCCATGGGATTGCAAGGAGTCAGACATGACTGAAGCAACTTAACGCACACGCACTAGTGCTATCCTAAACTTTTAGGCAGTGGTTCCTAATTTGAGGGGGAGGGGAAAAGGGAGCAGAGACTATTTCAGAAATGAATGAAACTTAATACACAAAATCTGGCCTACGGTTTTGAGGAGTTCATCACCCCCCTCTAACTCATAGGTTTTGTTCACTCACTCAACAAAATTTCTTGATGCCCTGCTGCGTGCTGGCAGAAGCCTAGGAGCTGTAGGAACTAGACTGTAAGCCAGGCTTGAGCAACTTCTCCAGCTAGCAGATGTCTCACAGATTTTCTTGTCCCCCTTTTCTGCAGTTTTATAAGAAAGTCCTCCAATATGAGGCCCACAGCAGAAGGAAAGGAATTTAAATAGGATTTGGAGCTCTTACCACTTTCTGGCTTTGTAACTGGAAGGATAATTATATCTTTTATCACTCCAGCTAGATATTAGGCTCCTTAAGATCAACGCCCACATCTCCAGAATACTGAGCAAGGTACTATAGATGTATGACAATACAACAGTTGAAGTGTGCATTTTGGACAAATAGGAGGAGATGTAGAGGTTGAGGGAGGGGAGCTGAAGGTAGCCTGAGTGACTGCTCAGGAATAAAGAAATGGAATAAGAAATAACACCTGGCCCTGCTAAACAATTTACAAGCCTCTCAGGGTTCCCCATTGAAGAAGGAAATGGCAACCCACTCCAGTGTTCTCGCCTGGAGAACCCCAGGGACGGGGGAGCCTGGTGGGCTACCTATGGGGTCGCACAGAGTCGGACACGACTGAAGCAACTTAGCAGTAGCAGTAGCAGCAGGATTCCCCATCCTTAGTTTGCAAACCAGCCTTCCTGAGATGGATACAAACCACTGATACCATGCTAGACAGGTTTTTGTTTGGTTTGCATTTTACCTTTGAAATCTGAAATGAGAATCTAGGAATCTAAGATTGATTCCCAGCAGTGTGATTTCAAGCCAGTCCCTAAACTCCAAGAACTTCTAATTTCTTCCAGTGCCAAAAACCAAAGAATGGGGTGGGAGAAAGCAAGGTGTGTCCTTAAGGTCCATGTGGGCCCCACTATTCTACCAAGAAAGGCAAACATTAAAATCCAGAGCGGCACTTCCCGCACTCATACCCATAGCATCCTTGCTGCATCATGTTGGGGCAGGTTAGGGATGCAGTGGTGATTGGCTGTTGCAGTTCATTATTTCTTTGGTTTAATATTTAATATTTGTTGCTGTGTTTCAAGTACAAGAGAGTTACCTCTAGATTACCTACTAGTGCATTCTATCATTATTTGTAATCTTCTGGAGCCTCCTCTTTTACCTATTAACCAGGTTCCTAACCATCAATAGTAGAAGACTTTGGGCAAAGCAAAGGGTCTAAAAAGACTTTGAGAGACTGAGGTTTAGAAGGCTTTGAAGTTGAACTTAGAAAAGGCAGTGTCCCTGACTATATTCTAATGCCTTTGGTCTTTGATTTTGGCATTGATAGTGCTCCCTGCTTTGTACAAACCATCTCTCACCTCCATTATTTAGAAGAATTTAGGGGCTGACTCTGTAATAATTGTATTAATTTTCTTTAAAATGCAAATGCAACTATCAATTGCAAATGCAATATCTATTTATATCTGTGCTTTATTTCCCTTTCATGGTCCTAACCAACATCAGTACCTGAGAAAGAAATTGAATCTTAAATATTTGGAATAGTTCTACATTAACTAAAATTCACTCCACTGTTTCCATCCTTTTATGCCAGATAATCATTGAAAAGCTTGAAGATCATCCAGCCAAATTCATAGGGATTGGTAATCAACCAGAGGTTCACAAGCAGATATTTGACTGCTTACCTGTGAGTAGAGTTTATGTGGTTTTGTTGATGGGGAGGGCTCTGATCTTAGCAATTACATAGCCTTTCTGCCTGATGGTCTAAATTCTCGCACCTAAAGATGCATTGTGAGAAACCAAGGGTTCTGCTATGCCCTTCATAGTTTATTTACCAAGTAATCTATCAAGTTTGAAAGAATTGTTTTCCTGTTTTGGAATCTGATTTCTTTTTCTTTATTAAAATTTTTTTTTTCCTGCATCTATAGTATATTAAGCAAAACAGTCCCCAATCAATAATGAAGTTCTCACTTTCCAAGAATGTTGCTCACTTGAGGGACTAGAGAGATGATGAGGCAGCCTTTAGGGTAAAGGAGCTCACCTTTGAACAATGATTTCAGAAGGAAGTACTCTTCACTCTCAGCAAATCCTCCTCATCTGGAAGAACTTCTACCAGTAGACAGTCTACCTGGGGAGCAGCAAGAGGAACTTTCAGCAGGTAGAGGATGGAGAAGCTAAAGGAAACCTCACTCATTCACAGTTTTTCCAAGGCTGGCACTAGTAGGGAGAAGCGGTTTTCTGTGGCTGCCAGAGCGAATTACCGCAGCCGGGTGGCTTACATAGCCGAGACTTATTTTCTCACGGTTACGAAGGCTGGAAGTTCAAGGTGAAGGAGGCGACAGGTTTGTTTTCTGCAAAGGCCTCTCTCCTTGACTTGCAGATGGCCCTCTTTTCCTGTGTCTTCACTAGCATCCCACTGCCAGCACGTGCTGGGAGTGCTCTCTCTGTTTCCAACATTTCCTCTTCTTAGAAGGGCCAGTCATGTCGGACTCATGCATGCTCTAAAGATTTCATCTTAATTACCTCTTTAATGACCAGGTCTCCAAATTTGTTTATATTCTAAGTTATTCGGAGCTAAGATTTCAACATATGAATTTGTGGGAACACAACTCAGTCTCTAATATCCGATCATTTTTCCCCATATGCTGATTTTTAGTTTGTTGCATATGGCTCTCTGAGTCTCCTCTCTTGAACCACCTTAGTGTTTATATCACTCTTAGAATATTTGGTTTTCCTACAGTATGTTTCAGTCCTTTGTATACATCTCTCACTTCCCTGTTTCATTACATAATTTTTGAAGCTGAAAAGTGTGCCTTTTACATCTTTCATAGCACTAGAGGAGGCTTTGTAAATAGTGAGCATTCAATAGTAGTTATTAAATGAATAAGTGAATGGAGAGGTAAGGTACAAGTCTCTGAACCTGTAATTTGCTTTAAGACTACCTCCAAATAATGATTATTAGCAGTGCTTTCTCCTTACTTGCTGCCTGTCTCCTGACTTCCAAAAAGTGGAAATAAGTCAAAGCTGGAGAGAGAGACTGGAAAAAAAAAATATATATATATATATATATAATTAACTGATGGCGGGAGACTTACCTCACTCCTCAAAGAGTAAATAACATGGACCTGCTCCAGATACTGAGAACACTCTTTTGGGAGCCAAGAGGGAAGGACAGTGAGTTTAGACTGAGACTTGCTGAGTTTAAGGGCCTGTGTGACATCCAAGGGTGTGTGTCTAGAATACAAGGGCTATGCACGTCTGAAGCCCAGGTAATAACTAGAGATAGAAATTTTCATAATCATAACCTATACATAGGAATTATGAGACCACCCAGAAAGATTGTAGAGGGAGAGGAGCGGCGGTTTAACAATGCCACTAGAAATTGCATGCAGAACGTTTTCCTGGTGAATAACAGGAGGAAGAAATCTAAATGGCATTTCTGATGTAAGAACATGTGTATTAGCAACTGTGGATGTCTGTGTATTTCTCTCTTTACTTATTCCTTTAGTCCTATTTTATACCTTCTTCTGTCCTCTCCTTTAAGGCTTTGCCCCAAACATTCCTGGGGAGCTTTCTCTACCCGAGCTTGCTCCTCTCTAGCCAACTCCACCCAAGAGCATGTGTTTGACTCCCCAGCTGCTTGCCCAGGGCTATCATACATCAGCACTTCCCTTTAGGACCATTTTCTCCATCACAATCAGAGCTGATCAGGCTGGTGGGGGGTGGGGGGCGGGTCCACGATTAGACTCCTCTGTGTCCAAAGAGACAGAAGGTCAGGTGGCTGGGACGCCTCTGCCATGGAACATCGTCTTGTCCAGACAGTCAGTAAAGGATTCATTTGAGGGGAATGTACCTCCTCTGCACTGAACCCCTTCCATAGTCCATTGGTCTCCTCACACTTCCAATGCCTTCAAGGAGGTTTTGGTGATATTTTCATGTTTCACGCACAGGACAGAATGGGGGCTAAAGAAGCATGAACAGACCAGGCCCTGAGTCGTGGTGGCCATAGCAAGCTTCTCCTCCCTGGGTCTCACCATCAGAAGCGATTTCTAATTGGGCCACCTTCACCTCAGCCCTGAATTTCCCGCTTTTTTCCTGCTTAGTGTGATACAAAGAAAAGGAAGCAAACTATTCATTCATTTGTCTGTTATTTTCTAAAGTGTCAATTCTTTTCCTTGCTTCTCCGTGCTGACCCCCCTCCCCTTTCTCCACTGGTTCTCTTTCTCTAGCAGAAACCCGTGATCTTTCTTTGGATTGTCTGATTATTAGCAGGAGAGCCTGTCAGAGGTTTGTAAATCTCCTCCTTCTCTGCATGCCCCGTTCCATTTCTTGAACTTTGAGATACCAGATTTCTTCAAGTACTCCCCCCCCACTTCCATACTTTCCTCTTGGTATTCTTCAAGTTGCCAGGACAAAGACGCCCTTTCTCACTCAGTGACCTAAAGTGCTAATGGCACCTGTGTCAGTGGATTTTACATAAATTGCTATTTGTATAAAATGAGCAGGGAGAACATTTAACAGCTCTGCAATCCTTGAGTGGCCTAGGTTGGGTATTCCAAAGGAATGGTGGCCAGTGGCCAGCAGAGGTGCCCCCAGACTGCATTTTATTCATTTCATTCAGCTATAGGATATGAAGAGAAAGATACTTTTCCTATGAGCGTGTATAAGAAGTGCTTTGAGTTGTAAACATCTAGCAGGCTTTGCCTTATTTTAGAACAGCATAAATGGGAGTTTTTATAACCACTATGGGCCAGTATTTTTAGAGTGCGTTGAAGCTCCAGATGATATAGAAAGAGAGGGGTTTTTTCCTTTATCTTCTCTTGAGTTTTGCGGAACAAGCCTCTCTGGACACTCTTGACACAATATTCAGCCTCCTGTTTAGTTCAAGTGTGCCTATACTTGTTATAGCACAATCTGAAAGGATCACTTTTGCACTAAAAGTCTTTCCTACAGATTTCTGGTAGTGGCTGCAGAACAATGCCCGAGTTTGCTTAGAAATCAAGAGGACTCAAGGAACATGGTTTGTCAGGTCCTCCCAGTTCTTGAAACTATAATGATAAGGAAGGTAACAGGACATTCCAGCATCACCATGTGCAGATTTTGTAACTTTGGCCATGTGATGGTGTTTCCTTGGCCAGGGAATGGCACCTGGCCTTAGGAGACACCTCCATTAAGCACACATTCCTACCCAGCATGGCTGCTGATGAAAAGAGGTTTTGTCAGGGTGGGCAAACCAAGATCACGGCACAGATAGCGGGGAGAAAAGCAAGCGATGGTGCCAGAAGTTCTTGCCTGGAACTCCTTTCCAGACTTCTGTTCCAAAAAACATGAGTGAGTATGCCATAAAGAGGAAAATAAAAGAATGATCCTGCTAGTTAGCTTTCAAACAAAACTATCAGAAGTCTGAGGTTCCAACTGTGACAGGATTTGTACAGTTCAAGGACACAGACTCAACTACTTCCAAAGTTTGCTTTGGGATGTTCAACAAAACAAAGCTGCCAACATCTTGCACTAGTCCACGGAACAGTCCTCCAGCGGGTTTAAAGGCTCCATCTGAGGCAGGGGGAAGACTAAGACATTTTCCTTCCTACTATTTTCTGTATCAGGTCCAACTTCATGCCAAATTAAATCTAGATTTTTTTTTAAAATCGACTTTTACTGGAGGAAAAAGCAGAGCTGCCTTCCCTGAAACAGATATTTTAAGGCCAAACTTATTACTTGGGTGTTTTTTTTTTTTTTCTCCTCTTTTTTGCTAATTCAAAACAAAATGTCTATCATTCACTCTAACACCAGTCTTTAAGAGCTGGAGACAAATGGAGTCTGAATATTCACGCCAACGTGGTATAAATGAGCTGTGATTTCAGGAGCCTGGCTGTTTCTCTGACAGGGGAAAAGAGAGGTTGACTAGTTTAATATCTTTGGCTGAAAACGCTTTGTTAAAGAGGGATGGAGACAGCCAACATTAATATCAAGTCCTGTTATTTAATGACCAAGAACGACATACCGTGGAATGGGGCATCCTGAATTTGGAGAGAAGTGTGTTTATCATATTCAGAGAATGCAGAGAGGGAGTGAATACAAACACATGTCAGGCCTGAAGGAAGGCGCTCTTCTAAAAGCATTTTCTTCAAGTTCTTCAAAAGATTCCTCCCATAAGTATATTATACCCATGACTGTGAATCTGATTCCATCACAGACTCTCAAGATGTATAAACATAAAGACATTTGTTATCATGAGGGACTCTGGGGACATATCTACTGCCTCCCCCAGCTTGCTGGCTAATGGATTAGAACTAAAAGATGCAGTTATGAGTCAGGGTTGGTGGGGGAGGCTTGTGAGCAATATTAACACCATCTGTCCTTTTCTTGCTCTTCAAACATACATATTCAGTCACTCATTAATGTATTCACTCTACAGCTATATACTGAACTGGAACTTCTCTAGCCAGTGCTATATTAGGCCTGGGCTACATTAACAATTCTAGTGTTCTTTCATTCTTCCTATAAAATGGACTTTTTTAATTGAATGCCGTGGAAAATCTAGTGACTCCGATAATTTACTCATTGACATAAATTGTGATTTCTGGCTCTTTTATTTTTTATTGGCCTCATCTTAACAAAGAGTCATAATATTTTATATATCTCTGCTGTCTCATTTACCTATCATTCTTAATTATGTGGTTTACAGGCAAAACACTGCAGAGCACTGGCTATATCTCTAATTCTGCTTTTCTGAAAGTTGCTTTGAAGAATGATGCTTAATTGTCTCCTGCCTTATTTGTTCCCTAAATTCTGTTTTCAAGAATTTTTTAGGGGGAGACATAACTGTAGTATCAAAATAATTGAAAATTAAGAGCAAAGTAAGGGTTTGTCACTTTTTTATTGGAATGCTCCAAGACTCAAAGGTGACAGACCCAGAGTGATTCACTAAGAAACCAGTGGTGTGCTTAAGCCACAGAGCCCCTCCTTTGAACAGACGTCTGTCACACCCCTGCCTAAGTTTTTACGTTTAACATTGTAATCGCTTTCTTAAAGGGCTCCCAAATAATTTTCAGGTCCCACAAAATCTGAGTCTGTCTTAAGACAGACACTAACAGATAATCTTAGATGATTTTGCTTCCTGTCTGAAATTAATTAAATGAAAAAGCAAAAAGAAATAGTCAAAGTGTGTTTTGTTTTTTAAAGACTTTAGAATGAATTCAGCTTATTTTCTAAAGTGAACCCCACTTAAATGAAATAATAAATTAGTTTGCCAAAGCCCAAGTGAACATCAACAAGATTCATTTTCATTTCATTGATAAACATCAAATATGGACTCCCCCTAACATCAAGCAAGCCAAATCCTTCCAACAGGAAACAAATTCTAGACAGGGTTGTTTGTAGCCAAATATGGATCCTTTAGGCAATTACATGGTCTTTTCATCAATGAGGTTCTTGCCATAAGCTACTTTGTATTACATCTTGTGAAAAGTAGCATAGTCTCACAAAGCACAGACTCTAAGGGTTAGGCTGCCTGGATGTAAATCCTGGCTCTAATATTTGCTAACTCTGTGACCATTTTTGGGCTCCAAAATCACTGCAGATGGTGATTGCAGCCATGAAATTAAAAGACACTCACTCCTTGGAAGGAAAGTTATGACCAACCTAGATAGCATATGAAAAAGCAGAGACATTACTTTGCCAACAAAGGTCCGTCTAGTCAAGGCAGTGGTTTTTCCAGTGGTCATGTATGGATGTGAGAGTTGGACTCTGAAGAAAGCTGAGCACCAAAGAATTGATGCTTGTGAACTGTGGTGTTGGAGAAGACTCTTGAGAGTCCCTTGGACTGCAAGGAGATCCAACCAGTCCATCATAAAGGAGATCAGTCCTGGGTGTTCATTGGAAGGACTGATGCTAAAGCTGAAACTCCAGTACTTTGGCCACCTCATGCAAAGAGTTGACTCATTGGAAAAGACCCTGATGCTGGGAGGGATTGGGGGCAGGAGGAGAAGGGGATGACCGAGGATGAGATGGCTGGATGGCATCACCGACTCAATGGACATGAGTTTGGGTAAACTCCAGGAGTTGGTGATGGACAGGGAGGCCTGGCATGTGCAATTCATGGGGTTGCAAAGAGTCGGACACAAATGAGTGACTGAACTGAACTGTGACCTTGGGCAAATGACACACCATCTCTGAGCCTTAGTCTTTCCATCTGTAAAATGGACTCAATAAAGATTGTTATAAAGATTTAAACTGATACTTATAAAGTTCTTAGAACTGTACTGGGTACATAGCACATGCTATATAACCATTGACTAAATAAATAAACATCTCCATCTAGAATGCAGGCTAATGAATTCACGTAAGTTTACCCTTTAACTCCTCACAGTACCTGGCCTGGCACATGAGAGCCATTAAGGAATGACTGTATAAATGAGGGATTACTAACAAGCAACCTGAGGTCCACACTGACTTGCAAGTGAGCTTCCTTTGCCCAGCATGGTTTTCTTGAAATTTTTATTTTGAATTTTTTTAGGGATGCAAGCATTCTCCATTTCCCCACAGGCCACCACTCTCCAAGTATTTACCTTTTGGGTCCTTAAAAGCATTTGAGTTTGTCATTCCTGGTATTAGTGAATGAACACACAACAGGTGAGCACTCCTGCAGTTAGCAGCAGTTTTATGACTCACTGGAGTAGGCAGACGGGGCCAATGAGCCATTTCCACTCCCTGAAGCCCTACCTGATTAGCTTACCCATTCCTATTTCTATGTTAGAAGCCATAGAACAGAAACAAAAAATCAGTAAGTTGAATAAATACCTTCATGCAGCAGTGCCTAATATCACAAGATCATTTTTGTCATGGACTAATTTAACCATGGCTATGTCAGTCATGGCGAGCTAGGTTATGCTGGGGTTGGGGACCACTCAAAATCTTAGTGACTTCAACACAAAGGTTGTTCACTCATGCTTTCTCTCTAACCCTGGATAGGCAGGGGTCTCTGGTCCACATCGTTGCCATCCTTACTTGGGGACCCAAGGCAGAGAGAAAAAATACTCTGAAACAAAGAAATGGTCTCCCCCAAAAGTGACGGGATACTTCTGCTCACAACTCACTGGCCAGAACTAGTCACTTGGCCCCAGCTGCCCATGAGGAAGCCGGCAAGTACAGTTATATAAGGCGCAAGGGGTACTAATGGCCAGAGATGTGGAATTTTGGGAACTTCATTTTTAGGCCAGAAGTTTTTCATTAAGTTCAGTTCAGCAATCATTCTCATGTATCTATAAAGGCAGAGCAAAACACCCAGCACTGTGAGGGGATAGCAAAGAAGAGGCAGGCCCTGACACTGAGCAGCTTAACATTTGCTCCAGAGAAAGAGAGGTTATAACACATTTGAATAACAAAGCTGTATAGTACTGACCATCAAAAAGAACAGTGCTAACAATGCTACAGAGTTGAAAGACAGGATGCTTCTGGAGTACAGAGAAGACTGAGCTACACTCTAGAAAAATATATGGGATTTGCAGAAGGAATGGAGGGCACTGCAGGTTACAGAAGAGAGGAAACAGGGACGAAGGCCCAGAGACAAAAATACTAGCTGGATTGTTGCAGGACTAAGGAAGTGGCCTGACCGTGGGGTCAGAAGAGGTGGTGGGTACAGTGGAGTCATTCCACGCAGGGCCTCTGAGAGGGACAGAGAAACAGGATGGTAGCTTTGGCGGGGGTGTGGGGAGGGGAGCTGCGGGAAAGACCATCCCTCCTCACTAACCCCTTCAAAATCCAGGCACCTAAACCTCCCGGGCATCAGCTTATTCCCCAAACCAAGACTCCTGGATGTGCAGTCTTCCCAGACCCACAGGGCAGCCACTGAACGGAGACAGTAGTAAACCTTGGGTTGCTCCTGTTTTCAGTCCCAGGGTTTGATCGCTTGTCCTCCTAACAAAAGAATATTCAAGTTCAAGTGAAACAGCCTCTCATTGCTGGGGTCAGTTCAGCCCTTTTGCTATGGAACATCTGTTTTTGAAATTCAGCTGAGACCCTGACTTAAATCTGTTTAACTTAAAAAGCAGCAAGAGAACATCTTGTTTTCATGAATGTCCAGGGGCTGTGTGTCAACAAATTAAAGGTCTGCTTGTGGTATTCAAAGAAGAAAAGCTGGTCATGAGATGTTCTGCCACTGGAGTAAATTTATTATGGGTTGTTCATTTCTTGGAATCATGAACCAAAATTTGAAAAAACAAAGTGGACCAGCTACATTTGAATCAACAAATTTCTGCCCAGTGGCGAGTGAGAAATATGCTTTTGTTGTTGGAAGGTCACTGAGTTGGGTGGTTTCTAGAAAGATGCCCTCCAGTCTAGCCATGTGAAATTACTATCTTAAGTGGATTCCCTATGTCTGTACCAGTTTTGGCAGATCATATTTGATAGGTCATTATTTTTACATTACTTACATAGGATCTGAAGTTGGAGAGAAAGGGTGAGAATAGTTCACCGTCCTTCAGATCTGACTAGCTGCTTTACTTTACTCTTCACTCACTTTTTTAGGACAGAAAAGTAGAGACAAGTTCAATTAATCAACACCTAGTGTTGTTGTGCAAGTGCCTGGCACAATCTAGATACTGATATATATTTAATAAATACAAACCTCAGTCTCACACATTTATGTTCCCTTTATCAATGCTTGTCTGTAGTGTATTAACATTATTCTTTTGTGAGAAAGCGATTACTTCTTAAATCTTATTTTAACCCAAAGGAAAACCTTGAGTTAGAACTCTGCTCAATGTTAAGTAGCAGCTTGGATAGGAGGGGAGTTTGGGGGAGAATGGATACATATATATGTACAGTTGAGTCCCTTCACTGCTCACCTGAAACTATCATGACATTGCTAATTGGCTATTTCCCAATACAAAATAAAAAGTTTGCAAAAAAATACTAAAAAGCAAAAAAATACAAAGAAAACCGTGAGTCATTCCTGTAGTTCTCTCTCATAGCAGCTTATATTTTCCTTTCCTAACCCCGTCCCAGTTTATATTTTATTGATTTATTGCCTGTCCCCACCATCAGACTGTAAGCACAGTGAGAGCAGAGTGGTTGCATTCACAACCTATTTGCCACACCCAGCAAGGTAGCAAGTGGTAATTCGTAATATTTGTTGAATGTTGTTTTTGAAGTTTGATTGTGACGATGGGTGTAGAGCCTTTACCAGTCTTGAATATGTTGTTGTTGTCATTGTTCAATCGCTCAGTTGTACCTGACTCTTTGCGACCCCATGCACTGCAGCACGCCAGGCTTCCCTCCTCTTCACTATCTCCCAGAGTTTACCCAGATTCATGCCCACTGAGTCCATGATGCCATCCAATTATCTCCTCCTCTGTCATCCCCTTCTCCTCCTGCCCTCAAGCTTTCCTAGCATCAGGGTCTTTTCCAGTGAGTTGGCTCTTCACATCAGGTGGCCAAAGTATTGGAGCTTCAGTTTCAGCATCTCTTGAATATACATGAATTTAAACACAGTGAAGAAGACATTAGGACTTAAAATTCAGTTGAATATAGAGAAGCCTTTTGTGTGATGACACACTCCCATTCATTTGGGCATACTCTCTCCTGAAGGTCATGGTGGGATGGGTTGGTCTAATCATCTCTATGTTCTCTCAACTGAAAATTGTCAGACCACATCGGCAATGTAGCTGGCCAAGATTAATGTCAAAGCACATGGCAACCGTTTAGGACTTTTTTTTCCTCTCAAATAGTTAACTCATTCCTGGTAGGATTAAACCTATGACATTAGCCTTGTTTGTAATAATTTTTGATCCAGCAAGCTCCCTGGTAGAGACAGTACAAAGATCTACAGTCAGAAGGCTGTTTCAGTTATCTGATGGACATGTGGCTTTGTGTGCTCATTCACTTGTCTGGTGGTCACCGTTTACTTTTCTGATGGTCAAGCAAAATACCAACACTTTAGCTGAGTGGGGACAAAGTGGATTCACTTTCTCTGTTTTACTGTTACTGTCTGTGTAGACAGAATTGAAATGGGACTTATTTGTGAGTTATAAAGAATCTCAAGAGAAATGCTCATTCATTTAGAGGAGGTGCAATTCCACAACACTTTCTTGCTTTGTATACTTGAAAACATTCCCAAAGAAACAAAGTTGGATGCAGAAAAAATAATGGGAGGAAAGAAAAATAATACTCTGAATTCTGAACAATTCTACTTTAATAGGTTGATCTGTCTGCCAGCTGGCCTCAGTGTTGACTACTTGTAATATATACTTTTGGTAGGCCGCATGTAGTTCTTGGAACTGTTTATATTAGACTGCAGAAACTTAATTATTCTGAAACTGGCAGGACTCGCTTTGGTTACTTAATACAGAGTTGCTTAGTCATCTTTATACATGGTGTGGACAGCATTGTTTAAGTGTGAAAATTTGGAAAATGCAAATGTGTTCCGAAGAGATTACAGGTCAGGTAGAAAAACAAGAAGTTATCGTTGTTTCAACATGCTAGGCAGGTGGTTGCCACATGTTTTAATTTGACAAGCTAGGTGACTGTTGAGTTGAAGCCCTTGATTACAAGTATTTTTCCATTTTCTTTGTGAATTTTGTCAGAAGTAAAAAACTGCTGCTGCCGCTGCTTCTTAGATCATATTCTGATCCACATTTTGCAAAGTACAGATTTCCCAGCAAGAGTGTGAGGTACTCTAGAAGACACTGTTGAAATGGCTTTCTTGTTTTCAGAAACAAATAAGGATGTTATTTCATGCTGGTCATTGCAACGATCCTTCTTTTTAATCTTCTGGTTTTAATGCTTATCTTGCCATACTTGAACTGCTGCCTTCCAAATGCAATACAGATTTATAGAGCTTCAGTAAGGAAACAGGCAGGCAAAATGAGTTTCTTCCGTGTATTTTAGGGTCTGAAGTGGCGCCGGAGGTCTCCAGGTTTTCCAGGAATGCCCATGGCAACCTCACACTCTTCCTGTGACCTGGGTAGGAGCTCCTAGGAGAAGATGGTGAGAAAAGATAAAGGTCCTGTAGCCAATGGGTAGTGACACCAAGCCGGGGAGGGTAGGTTCCCGAGAAAACATGCAGAATAGGGCCTTATGTTTCTAATTACCAAGCATGGTTACAGAGTAAAATCAGGCAACACTTTTTTTTTAGACTGATGGAAGCATTTAAATCAGCTCTGAATGTCAGTGTTTTCTAATTATGATGGAGGAGTGGCAAGGCATCTCCAAAGGCCTTGGAAATTTGATGTGTTCAACCCTGATTCTCTTCTTATCCATTGTCATCTCTTCTCTTTCCTTTTCCTTTGAACGTCCCTGAAATTCCCTCAGTTACAAAGGCCTAATACCCTTCTTTCCTGAAACCAGAATGTCTTTCTAAGACAAGTTTCTTTTCCACTAGAAGAGAACAACCACAACTACAAGTCTCAATATAAAATAGAGCTTTGTAGTGAACCACCATCCCCAAGGTTACTAAGAGTTCAACTGGAGGCATGACCTTTTGATCATGTCTTAGCCAAGTTCCTCTGTTTACCAATTAAATCCAAAAATAAGCAATGCCCTGGAACTCACTTTAAATCAACAAGTGTGAACTTAGTGCTGACTAAAAGAAAAAAAAAAAAGTTAAAAACTTTGAGGGTTGACATGCTGCTGCTGCTGCTTCCAGCATTTATTGCTTGTAGACTTTTGGATCGCAGCCATTCTGACTGGTGTGAAGTGGTATCTCATTTTCCCTATTGATTTCTTTGTTTTCAATTTTACTAATTTCTGCTCCAACTTTCATTATTTCTTTCTTTCTGTTTTAGGTTTGAATTGCTCTTCTTTATCTAGTTTTTTTTTTTTTTTTCCTTAATGAAAGCTTAGACTATTAACCTTTTTTTTTTTCTAAAGTATACATTCCATGCTATATATTATGTTCTACACTGGCTGGGTGTGGAGGTTGGAGGACCCCCAGCATTCTTGGCTAGATTCTGATATTGATTCTAGTTTTCTGTAATACTAACATAACAGGCAATTTCAAAAACAGGAAAATTCAGCTGGAATCCTTCTCTGCTAAAAAAAACTGCTTTTACTTTTTGCTTACCTTTTTGGGTACTTTCTTTCCTTTTTCATCCTTTGACACATCTTTTTGTGTGTGTTTGTGTGATATATACACAAAACATAAGGATTCCCTTTGTAACCATTTTAAGGTGTACAACTCAAGGATGTTACATTCACAATGTTGTGCAACCATCACCAGTATCCTGTTTTAGAACATTTTCATCCCCCAAAAAAGAAACCCCGTATCCATGAGCAGTTGCTTCATCTTCTCCCATTTCCTCCAGCCCCTAATAACCATGATGTCTGTCTTTCTGTCACTAGTAATTTGCCTGTTCTGGTTATTTCATGCTGAATGGCATGTTTTTAAGCTAAGCTTACTTATAGTATATAGGATATTTAGTTTTATTTTCAATTTACTATTATATGTTACATAGTCTTCCATATAGTCATTGCAATTATCATGTTTGGTCCTGCATAATATTCTACTGAGAAAATCTCATTACTGACTTAATCCTTTCTTATTTTGGTTTTGCTGCAAAATTTCTTTGGGGTTGGATTTGCTGCTATAGCTAACACCATAATGAACATCTTCACGCATATCGTTTCTTTCCAGGTTGTAGTTATTTCTTTAGATTTGATCCATATGTGGAATTCCTAAATGGAGGCATGGAGCATGCTGGTATTTTTTAAGTTCTCTTTTAACATCTCCAATTTATTTTTCAATAGGATTATTTTAATTTGCAATATTACTGGCTATATCCAAGATACCTGTTTCATCATACCCTTGCTACAAGTAGCCACAAATAATGTTTTGCTGAATCTCCTCGGCTTGCGACATATAACTTTAAAAACAAGGTTTTTTTTAGCTCCTCCATTCCCTCACCACTGGCAGAGTGATTTTCTCCGAAAAACTGGCATATCAAGCCAGATAACATTTCCAGTTTATCGCTCCCGTGAAAGTGGCTGCAGGATAAGAACAAATACAGTCTGTGTTCAATCTATTCAATTAGAACAGAACAAGGAATTTATTTCAACACGCACAAATCAGCATATCCCATTCTGGTTGAATCCCATTTAGCATTTATGTAAGCTTAATTAAATCACCAATGGGGTTTCTTACAAGGAGAATGGCCTTCAGGAAATATGCTTGCTAAATACTCTTCAATAATGGTTGGGGGTAATAAATAAGTGATATGGTCTGATTCTCAGAGATCCTCACATCTCTTCCAAGTTTCATATCTCTGCTGGAGTCAAGGAATTTATTTCAACACGCACAAATCAGCATATCCCATTCTGGTTGAATCCCATTTAGCATTTATGTAAGCTTAATTAAATCACCAATGGGGTTTCTTACAAGGAGAATGGCCTTCAGGAAATATGCTTGCTAAATACTCTTCAATAATGGTTGGGGGTAATAAATAAGTGATATGGTCTGATTCTCAGAGATCCTCACATCTCTTCCAAGTTTCATATCTCTGCTGGAGCCCTGAGCTTGTAAACAAAGGAGTTAAAGCTCAGGTATGGGGTAAGGGAGCATTGTGTAGCTAGATTTATAAGCATCAAGTTCTCTGCCAGCCCCTTTGGGAGTAAGCATGTATTCTAACACAGGGTTATTCCTACATAAGCAACCCAGCACCCATCAAAGTGAAGGGTCAGGCAGGAGGGAGGGAGAAGGAGGCCACTGGCTTGCTCAGTGCCTATTACCTGGCTGGTTTTGCAACCAAGTACATTTTTCAAATGCTCTCTCTGTCTCTGCAATTGGGCAGTACCCAGTACAAAGTAGTAAATGACACAACTTATAGGTGACAAGTTTCCTGTGCTTCTACCACTCAAGCCAGGATGATAACATTCTGAGAAATTCAAGCAGTTCTTGGCCCTGTGGATTTCATTCTTGATCAGCTGAGCATCTCGCTGTCTCTCAGGTATGCAGCTAAGCTTGACATGGGTGTGTTGGGTCACACTGAAGAAGGGAAGTACAGTAATTACCTTCATTTTAGAGGAAGAAACAGGACCAGAAAGGTTAAGGAATAGAAATTAGAGACAGACCTTTCTTGTCTGGTTTCTGAGGTCAAGTTTTTAACTAGTAAACTCAGATTACATGGAAGGGAAACTGAAAGATGCCTTTCTCAAGTGCAAGTCTCTTGTGTGGAGCTCCAGGAATGAACCAACATAATTGCCCATGACTGTTCTTTTCTGATAAAGCTTGGGTGTCTGTGTCTTAAAGCATTTAGGAGAACCCAGAAGCTAATTAGACTGGAGGGTGACATTCAACATATTAATAGGTAGGCAGGAAATGAGAAGTATTTTTTTAATTGTTTCGATTAGTCATACCTTCTCTCCTGAATTTCTTTTTATTAAACTTCCAAGTTCTAAGAATTTTGAGGTTTATTTTGGGGAAACTACTGTAAATAAATCCTATCCCAAGAAGGCTAGAGGGGCCTTGGAAGCACCTCAACAATCCCCCTCAATTTACAGATTAGGGCCCCAGAAAGGAAGTCACCTTCTCAGGGTCACACAAAGCCAGAGCCAACTCTTTTGTTTATATATACCCTCTGCTCGCTGCTCCTTGAAGGAAAGCAATGTCACTTGTCTTCTCTTTGAAAGACAGAGGATGACATTTCCCTGGAATGGATGGGTTCCAACTCCAGCAATGCTTATATACAAAGATGCTAACTCCATTTGCTTTGCTTTTCAGGCCTCAGGTGGTAGTTATGGGATAGGTTAATAGCCTTTTTGAATATGAAGAGATATGAATTGGAAAGCAGCTGAGTGTAATAGAAAAATAAATTTGAGAGCTGAAGACTAGGGTTGGGATTCTGGTTCTGCTGGTTGCTACTTTTTAGATCTGGAGGAGCTCTATAATCTATCTCACTCCAGCTATGCTATTCACCATGGTACCCAGGGTGTCTATGGCGGAGCCTCACATATATTAGGTGACACCCACATACACTCAAACATAACTAATCCTTTTTTAAAAATGTCATTGAATAATTATTAACTTGGCCTTGGTTATCCAGCTGCCTGGCTCAACTTTATGCTAAATCTGTGACCCTAGGCAGAATATCATTTTTATTGTTTGAAAAATAAGGATGGGTCATAGGATCCTTTCCAAAGGTTTGCTGAGAAGACTAAATGAGAATGCAGGCAGAGAACCTGGTAGCTAATAAACTGTCATCTATGTTTCTAGGTACATGTGGGGAGAGGTGGCCGGAGATGAGAGTTCAGAAGGGACTCTATTTTGAATGACCTTGAATGTTACACTTGGAATCGAACTTATGAACATCAAATTTTATGGAACTAATTCCAAGTTGTGTATTTCTATCATGCTAGAAATGTGTTCAAAACAAGCATATCAGAAAGGTTTCCTTCCCTCCTCTTCCTTCATTCTCCTTCTCTCCTTTTTTTTCCCCCTTCCTTTTTTAGCCTGGACATAAAATTATTGTTGTTCAGTCACCAAGCCATATCTGACCTGTTGCCACCCTACAGACCACAGCATGCCAGGTCTTCTTATTCCTCACCATCTCTTGGAGTTTGCCCAAGTTCATGTCCATTGAACTGGTGATGCCATCCAACCATCTCATCCTCTGTCACCCCCTTCTCCTCTTGCCCTCAATCTTTCCCAGCATCAGGGTCTTTTGCAATGAGTCAGCTCTTCACATCAGGTGGCCAAAGGATTGGAGCTTCAGCTTCAGCATCAGTCTTTCCAATGAATATTCTGGGTAGGTGTCCTTTAGGATTGACTTGTCAGATCTTGCTGTCCAAGGGACTCTCAAGAGTCTTCTCTGACTCTTCTCTGACTCTTCTCTGAAAGCATAAATTCTTTGGTGCTCAGTCTTCTTTATGGATATCAGATGGCAGGTCTCACTTGCAAACTTTTGGTTGCCAAATCCCCAGTTGGCTGCCCCTCCCAGAAGCAAATGACCTAACCCTGAGTGGGTGGTGAACACAAGGAGAAGTTTAAATCCATCCCAGTTAGCAGAAAAGCAAAACCCCCAAATCTTATTATAATCTCCTGTTCTCTCTTTCTGTTCCTTGTCACCAAGGTAGTTGGAACCTCTGTCTTCAGCCTCCTCCTCCTTCTCCTCCTCTCATCCTGTCTGATTCATGTGTTGATGTCTCGATTCTGAGCCAGCTGCTGCAATGAACTGTGATATCATAGGCAGGATTTATTAGCAGCAAAAGCATCTGTCAGGAGAAAGCAGGAGAGGCTGGAGAATGCACCACAGGGAGAAAGATGGGCCGAGCATAAACTGGACAATGAGTGAGGCCTCTGTACACTGTTATTTACTACTAATAAAGAATAACTTATGTATTAAGTGCTTTTAAACACATTAGCTTCCATTTTCTAAATATCTTAATACTATGAAGTATGTACTGCCATACCTGTTTTATAGGTGAGAAAACTAAGATTCAGATGCATTTAGTGGCTTGCCCAACTTTGCGTATCTAGTCATTGATAAAGCTAGGGTTAAATGTATGTCTGAGGGAGTATGGGCTTCCCAGGTGGCTCAATGGTGTCTCTGACAAGTAGGAGACATGGATTCGATCCCTGGGTCAGGAAGATCCCCTGGAGGAGGACATGGCAACTCACTCCAGTATTCTTGCCTGGGAAGTCCCATGGACAGAGGAGCCTGGCAGGTTACAGTCCACAAGGTCACAAAGAGTCAGACACAACTCAGTGACTAAACAACAACTGAGGCAGTATAAAGTCTGTCTCTAACTTGAACTTTCTCCCACTTGAAGTTCTTTCTCTAGCAGGAAAAAAAAAAAAAGTGAAGGACTATTTTCTGCAGGGTAAGAACAAGGGTCATATACTAAGACCAGTAGACAAATGTGTGAGAATAAGCATGTGGTTTATGCAGGAAGCAGAGAAAATGCACTGACTAGGATTAAGCATAGGTTAGAGCAGGTATTGAGAAATCAATCTGGCTGCAAACACTGACCTCAGAGGTACAAGTAAGCAAGTAAAGTCTGGTGTTAATGCAAAAACTTAATTCCACACATCTGTAGGTTGTAGCAGGCCCTAGTAGTACAGAAGTCAAGTGAGCAAGCAGGTAACCCCACATGGTGACTCAGTTCTGGGAATAGCAGCAAACGATTAGACTTTAGCTTTGGCAAGGAAGGCTGGCTAGAGGCAGGTAGGCAAGGAAGTCAGCACCATGGACAGCGGTAAGGGCCATGAGGTAAACATGGCAAAACTTAGGAGCAGGGCTCAATAATGTTCAGGGCCAGTTCTGTACAAAACGAAAAGGGATCAAGGATGACATCCATGTACTTGAGAGTTAGTCCACAATCCACTAGTAGATAATTGCAGTGTAGCATGACACATGCTAGCTGTCATGGGGAAGCATGTATTCCCATGAAGGGGCAACTACCTCAGCTTGAAGTGATGATATCAAAGAAGGCTTCGTGGAGTGAGTGCACACTGCCATCTACGCCAGGAGAAGAAAGGGATTGGAGGTAGAGGGAAGTCTGAGCAGATGGAGCAGCAGATGCAAAAGCTTGAAGGTGGGAAACTTCCTGGTGCATATTGAAAATCCGAGTCAGATTCCCGTGACTGGAGGGTGAAATGCAGATAGGGGTGAGAAGAGAGTTTGAAAAGATACAGGAACAAAACCTAAAAGAGCTCTGAAAAACCTGATGAGGAGTTTGAGGAATTATAAACACCAAGAAACCCTAGATGTCTGGCTTTTCTTTCAAAAAGAGAAGAAATGAGCTTTTAACATCTAGACCCATTCTGCTTTATAACTTGGAGATGAAGAATAGCTGTCCCATGTAGGATGTTGAATGTACCCCCATTTCCCATATCTTCCTTCTCCATGCTCTAGCAAGCCTTGGTAGGACAGTTTTATTTTGAGTCTTTATTTCAAGCAGGAGAAGAATGTGATCTGATCTCTACAAACATCAGGCTTCCCTGGTGGCTCAATGGTAAAGAATCCACCTACCAATGCAAGAGACGTGGGTTCAATCCCTGGGTTGGGAAAATCCCCTGGATAAATTGTGTATCTATTATGTTCGAGGGACATAATGGATCATGTCCCTCAGTTTGGCTTCAAAGCTTATCATCTTAGATTACAAACTCCTAGAATATAGTCTCTAACTTGCTTCGAAATTCTAAATCATACTAAGTGCGTTTGATGATCATGATGAATAGATGTTGAATAATTTACTAAGGAAAAATTAATCCCTTGATTGTAATTACATGTCCTTCATGTGCAAAAATGTCACCAGTACAAAGTATCACTAGGGCATACCGTTGAATTGTTCCCAGCAGTGTAAATGGATTTGTATCCTGCTATGGGCTTCCCCGTGGGCCCAGTGGTAAAGAATCTGCTTTTGATGTGAGAGACGAGGATTCAGTCTCTGGGTTGGAAAGATCCCCTGGAGGAAGAAATGGCAACCCACTCCCGTATTCTTGCTGGGAAAATCCCATGGACAGAGGAGCCTAGTGAGCTACAGTCTTATTATTTTTCAGTCACTCAGTCATGTCCAACTCTTTGTGACCCCATGTACTGCTGCACACCAGACATCCTGTCCTTCACCACCTCCTGGAGCTTACTCAAACTCATGTCCATTGAGTAGGTGACGCTATCCGAGCATCCCATCTTCTGTCGTCCCCTTCTCCTCCTCCCTTCAGTCTTTCCCAGCATCAGGATCTTTTCCAGCGAGTAGGTTCTTTGCATCAGGTGGCCAAAGTATTGGAGCTTCAGCTTCATTCTCAGTCCTTCCAATGACTATTCAGGACTGATTTCCTTTAGGATTGACTGATTTGATCTCCTTGCAGTCCAAGAGACTTGTGAGAGTCTTCTCCAACACCACTCAAAAGCATCAATTCTTCAGCACTCAGCCTTCTTTTTGGTTCAACTCTCACATCCATACATGACCACTGGAAAAACCATAGCTTTGACTATACGAACCTTTGTTGGCAAAGTGATGTCTCTGCTTTTTACTATGCTGTCTAGGTTTGTTATAGCTTTTCTTCCAAGGGCTACAGTCTATAGTGCCACAAAGAGTCGGACACAACTGAGTACATCTAAACTCTGTCACCTTACTAATCTCTTGTACTAGCAGGATACCTGGGTAAGGCTCTGGACCTTGTTGTTGATCACTAAATTGGAAATGTTAGACGAGAAGCCAATCATGAAGAGCAAACTCATGCATTGCTGATATTTTTATAGCTGAGTAGACTGGAAAGGCCAGAGAAGCATGCACAAGTAAAACTAAACTGTTCTGTAAAATATGGTGACCTCCGTACCATGTTTGTAATTGGTGAAGCCCTATGGCCTCTGACCTTTTGTTCCACGTAAGCCACTCTTGGGTCTTGTTGTGCAATTCGAAGTGTGATCTCTCTTCAGACAGTGTCTCAGCCTCTTTTGAGGTGAGCAGTCATTTCACTTTCTCAGTTGCAAGTGTGCTCAGAACAGCAAGACTGGAGATCTGAAATATCTCTCATAGATCAACAAATAAGTTCCTAATGAGAGGATTAAATGAGTACATCCCTGCTTCGAGAGGCTGGCCCATACCATACCCCTCATTTCCATTCCGTCTACTCTAGGAGATATAAGGTCTTTGAAGACAGAGATGTTTCTGAACCACGTAACACCATGGCAAAGTCACTCCATATTAGGAGTTGGAAGGCCTTACAGTGGGCTATCCAATGGAACTTTCTGTGATGATTGAATGTTCTCTGTGCTGTCTTACATGGAAGCCACTACACACATGTAAGAGCACTTGAAATGGAGCTGGTGAGACAGAGGCCCTGAGTTTCTAATTTTACTTAATTTTCATTAATTTGAATCACCTCCTGTGACTAGTGACAACCATATTGAGCAACACAGCCTTAGAATCTCAAAAAAATAGCTTCCCACTACAACCCTAAACAGATGGCCATTTCACCTCTCCCTGACTATTTCCAGTAACTGGGTTCACATTTTCTCAGTAGCCCCCTCCATTGTTGGACAGGCCCACTGGGACAAAGATCCTACCCTGATGTGACATCAGAATTAGCCTCCGTTATCAGGTATGCATTTAGAAAGCACATTTAGGAATTTTTAAAGCATAGCTATGCATTTTTTTTCTCACCTGGGCATAGATTGGTGGAGAATTTCTGTCTTTCACATTTTCTCAGTAGCCCCCTCCATTGTTGGACAGGCCCACTGGGACAAAGATCCTACCCTGATGTGACATCAGAATTAGCCTCCGTTATCAGGTATGCATTTAGAAAGCACATTTAGGAATTTTTAAAGCATAGCTATGCATTTTTTTTCTCACCTGGGCATAGATTGGTGGAGAATTTCTGTCTTTGCCATAGCAATTCGCTCCCATGACTTTTGATGCTTTTCTCTTCTTTCTGGGCCAAGAGAGCAGCAGCAGGTCTCTGCTGATTTGATATGTTCTGTTCTGTGTCTTTGGTCTAATTCTCCTGGAGTTTGCTGTGGAAGAGTATTTCAAACTCTCGAAAGGGTACCAAAGGAATAGTATTCCAAATTTTTAATTCTTTCTCTCTTATAAGAAAACTTTTCAGCTTGGTTTAGAGATTAGTCTAAATACCAGTCCTGGTTTTCCACTGATGGGCTGTGGTGCAGGAGCTGATGCCATAGTCCTATTTGTCTCAGTCTTCTTTCTTTAAATGGAGGTGACTCTACTTCTCTTACTTGGGAAGATCAGTGAAATGCCACGAAACTGCGAACAACTTAAAGTGCTCCAAATGGGTAGTAACGCTTGGAGATGAGACATAAAATTCCGAAGTGTGTGGCCTTTCCCAGTGTGGAGGCCAGTGTAGATAAACACCACCCCTTCACAAATCTAAAACGCTCAGTGTCCACCCCTCCTAAGGTGGAAAGGAGGCCATGAAGACATTGATTTTTGTAACATTAAGACTTCTGTTCTCCTGTTTTGCAAGTGGAGAAATTATGAATAGAGAAAAAAGTGATAATGAAAGACTGAGCAGAGAAAGAAAAAACAGATCATAACATGTTAATCTGCTGTTAGCAGGGCCTCGTGTTCTGTATTCCACTGATGAGAGAAAAGAAACAACTTGAGAAGGCAGAGTTCCTCAGATTGATCCCATTCATTTTTATTTCTGTGTTCCTGGTCTTGACACATGTGTCTTAGTGATTGCATTTTTTAAAAAGTAGCGCAGATTTTTGGAGCAAAATGATGAAGGTTGAGCTAAAGTTAAGTCCAAACTGTATGTTAGAATCTATGTGTTTATTTGGTTTTTGAGTCCCAAATTAACTATTTAGTTGAGAAAAGAGTAAAGCAGGTTGATAAATTGATTTTTTTTAAAGGACAAAAGTTCACTTTCTATCGTCAGAAAGGAAACACTGCCAGATCTACTGTGTAACTACTGCAAATGTGGGTTTATATAACTTTTGAGATTCATATATAGCCTATTACCCAGGTCTTTAATTCACTTTGTAAACACTGATCAGTCAGTAAACCACAGAGATGATTCAGCTTGAGTTACATTTTTCACTCTCAGCATGATAAAATCAAGAATAAAAATCTAATAGTTCAAATCAGCTACAATTCCTGAGTGCCTGCTATGTCCCAAGAGTGAAAGGTTGTATCTATTCATAAATGGCCCTAAGATTGAAAGCATATGGAAAGAAAATTGTCAGTAACATATTTAAGTACTAGTTAGAACTAATAAGCCAGGGCAAGGCAGTACATTATTAATTAACAAAATCGAATGATGGATATTCAAGGAGTGAGATATCACTACCAAACTGGAGTCCTCAGGAAAGACATAAAGGAATTGAAATTTGAGCCAGAAATGCATGATTGGACAGAAATGCATGAATGTGGACAATGAAACTATTCTGCCTGACACTGTAATGGTAAATGCATAGCATTATGTGTTTGGCAAAACCTGTAACATGTACCAAAGTGTGAAACTTAACATAAACATGAACCAGAATTCCAGGTGAGCTATTTAAAAATCTAAAAGATGATGCTGTAAAAGTGCTGCATTCAATGTGTCAGCAAATTTGGAAAACTCAGCAGTGACCACAGGACTGGAAAAGGTCAGTCACTTTTCATCCCAATCTCAAAGAGGGGCAGTGTAAAAGAATGCTCAAACTACTGGACAATTGTGCTCATTTCACATGCTAGTAAGGTTATGCTCAAAATCCTTCAAATTAGGCTTCAGCAGTACATAAGCCAATAACTTCCAGGTGTACAAGCTGGGTTTAGAAAAGGCAGAGGAACCAGAGATCAAATTGCCAATATTAGTTGGATCATAGAGAAATCAAGGGAATTCCAGAAAAATATCTCCTTCTGCTTCATTGACTATGCTAAAGCCTTTGTATGGATCACAACAAACTGGAAAATTCTTTAAGGGATGAGAATACCAGACCACCTTACCTGCCTCCTGAGAAACATGTATGCCAATCAAGAAGAAATAGCTAGAACTAGACATGGAATGATGAACTGGTTCAAAATTGGGGAAATAGTACAACAAGGCTATATATTGTCACCCTGTTTATTTAACATATGCAGAGTACATATGTGAAATGCCAGACTGGATGAATCGCAAGCTGGAGTCAAGATTGACAGGAGAAATATCAACAACCTCAGATATGCAGATGATCCCATTGAATAGCAAACAGCAAAGAGGAACTTAGGAGCCTCTTGATGAGAATGAAAGAGGAGAGTGAAAAAACTGACTTAAAACTCAACATTCAAAACACTAAGATCATGGCACCCAATCCCAATGCTTCATGGCTAATGGAAGGGGAAAAAGTGGAAGCAGGGACAGATTTTCTTTCCTTGGGCTCCAAAATCACTGCGGACGTGACTGCAGCCAAGAAATTAAAACGCTTGCTCCTTGAAAGGAAAGCTACGGCAAACCTAGACAGCCTATTAAAAAGCAGAGACATCACTTTGCTGACAGAGGTCTGTAGAGTCAAAGCTATGGTTCTTCCAGTAGTCATGTATGGACGTGAGAGCTGGGAAAGACCCTGATGCTGGGAAAGATGGAAGGCAAATGCAGAAGAAGGTAGCAGAAGATGAGAGGGTTAGATAGCATCACAGACTCAAGAGACATTAATTTGAGCAAACTCTGGAGACAGTGGAGGACAGGGAAGCCTGGTGTAACACAGTCCATGGAGTCACCAAGAGTCAGACATGACTTAGTGACTGAGTGACAAAAACAACAAATCAATATCAGCTCGTTAATTACAACAAATGTACCACTGCAAGATGTTAGTAAGGGGCTGTATTAGTTTGCTAGCACTGCTGTAACAAAGTACCACAAACTGGGTGGCTTAGAATAGAAATTTATTATCTCACAGTTTCAGAGACTAGAAATCAAAGTGTCAGCAGGGTCCCTCTGAAGACCCCAGGGAATGTCTCACTCCTAGCTGCTCGTAGCCTGAGGCATTCCTGCTGCACCATATTCTCATGTGTTTGCCCATGATCTTCCCTCTCTGTATATCTGTCCAAATTTCCCCTTTTTTATAAAGACACCAGTCATACAGGATTAGGGCCCATCCTAATACTCATCTTAACTTGACTACATGTGCAAAGACACAATTTCTAAACAAGGTCGCATTCTGAGGTGCTGGGGGTAGGACTTCAGCATATCTTTTGGTGGGGAACACACAGTTCATTGCAAACACAGAAACACCAGGTGGGGGTAAAGGTGAGGGAATATATGAGTACTCTACTTTCTGCTCAGTTTTTCCTTAAACTATATTGTTGGTCAGTCACTTAGTCATGTCCAGCTCTTTGTGACCCCATGAACTGCAGCACGCCAGGCTTCCCTGTCCTTCACTGAGCCCCAGAGTTTTCTCAAACTCATGTCCACTGAGTCAGTGATGCCATCCAACCATATCATCCTCTGGTGCCCCCTTCTCCTCTTGCCCTCAGTCTTTCCCAGCATCATGGTCTTTTCCAGTGAATCAGTTCTTTGCCTTAGGTGACCAAAGTATTGGAGTTTCAGCTTCAGCCCTTCCTAGGAATAGTCAGGCTTGATTTCCTTTAGGATTGACTGGTTTGATCTTCTTGCTGTCCAAAGGACTCTCGAGAGTCTTCTCCAGCACCACAGTTCAAAAGCATCAATTCTTCAGTGCTCAGCCTTCTTCATAGTCCAACTTTCACACCCATATATGACTACTGGGAAAACCATAGCTTTGACTATACAGAACTTTGTCGGCAAAATTATGTCTGCTTTTTGATACACTAGGTTTGTCATAGCTATTCTTTCAAGGAGCAAGTGGTTTTTTCAATTTCATGGCTACAGTCACTGTCTGCAGTGATTTTGGAGTCCAAGAAAGTGAAGTCTGACACTGTTTCCACATTTTCTCCATCTATTTGCCATGAAGTGATAGAACTGGATGCCATGATCTTAGTTTTTTGAATGTTAAGTTTTAAGTCAACTTTTTCACTCTCCTCTTTCACCTTCATCAAGAGGCTCTTTAGTTTCTCTTCACTTTCTGCTATTAAAGTGGTATCATAGGCATATCTGAGGTTATTGATACTTCTCCCAGCAATCTTGATTCAGCTTGTGATTCAGCCAGCCTGAAATTTCGCATGATGTACTCTGCATAGAAGTTAAATAAGCAAGGTGACAATTTACAGCCTTGATGTACTCCTTTCCCTATTTTGAACCAGTTCATTGTTCCATATCTGTTGTTCCTTCAACTTAAAACTACACTAAAAAAATTAATTTAAAAAAATTTTTTTTAATGTCGTTCCCATGGACATGACTGACTTAGTGTTAGGCAAGCAAACTAAGTTGTACCGATCAGAAAGTAGCTCAGAATTTTGTATAGTTGGGAAGAGGAGCTTTGGCAGGGTCTAGAATGAACTCTACACCCACTTTCAGCTATTTGACTATCATGAGGACAAAGCTGAGTGTACAAGCCTGGAGATTGACAGAAATTGAAGAAGAATCCTGATCAAACAGTGACTGAAACCTAATGACCCTAGACTTCTTCTTCTTTTTTTTTTTAATGTGAACCCATAAAATTCTATTTAATCCAGTTTGTTTAGGCGTTCAGTAAATTGCACTTGAAAGCATCCTTACTAATACAGAAATACTTGACATGCTCCCTTCTGCGCCTATATGAAATACAGCCGAAATCACAGCATCTTCAGATGGATGCTCATATTTAACCAGGGCGGAAGCGTGTCCAAGGCACACACTGATAAGCTCATGTTTTGTTTTCTGTCACACTTTTGGCAAAAGTTTCCCACTGGGAGCTCTCCAGTAAAATAACCGAATGCTGAGTGGCCTGAAGATTTCATCTGAATTCAGATGCATGTGTTCACAGGAACTCCACTCGCCTGGCCGCAGGGTCTCCGGCTGGTTCCAGGCAAGGAGCAGATACTGTGCAAACACACTTGCCACCATCACAAACGTTCTTCTCTGCGTATGCAAGCTTCCTTCAACATTATTTTTTTTCTTCAAGTCTTTGCTCCTTGATATCAGAGCCGGTTTAAGCTGTTAGATTGTAAAATACAGCTTGCTCTGGTGCCCTAAGGGAACTCAGCAGAGAGACCACTGGCAGCTGATTAGGTCAGAAATTCAGCCGTATCAAACATGCCTATCAGCAGTCTAACTTGAAAGCCAAGAGTTTCCCTTGCCTATTAGGCTGCTATGGTTGGCCTCATCGCTGTGTGCACATAATGAGGAAAAAGACTCAGAAAGTGTTTGTGGAAGAACAGTACTTCCTCCTAAACTGGCAGTCAAGCTTGTCATTGCATAAAGAACCATCTGATTTACCTACTGGAGGGAAAGTTGATGTTTAAACAGCTTGCAGAATCCAGGGAAGAAAACAGTCTATCTAGGCTCTTTTAGAAACCTGGGCTTATTGGACTGAAGAGCAAGCAGAAGCCGGGATAGAATGTGTTATCCTCTTTGCCAGGGTTTTACTTAATAAGAAATAATTTTTACCTTCTGATTTCCTCACCTCCATTTGGCTGCAGGTGTTTTTTCAACATTGCCATGCAGAACAGACCTTCCAAGAAACTAAGACACCAGGTAAGGAGTACATCGGTACCTTCATTTGCATCCTTTGTCCAGGAATAGTATTTTTGACACAGGTCTATTTTACAGACTAGGAGCTAAAGCTGTAAACTTACCCAAGGTCACAGATCTAATAAAAGTTGCAGATTAAATCTAACTTTAGCCCCTCTGAGCAAACCTTTTATCAGAGATTCTCAACTCAGGTTGCACATTAGAATCACCTAAGGACCTTTTTAAAAATTATCAATAATAAGAGCCCACCCAAGTTTCCACCCAATTTGTTAGAATATTTTGGAGTGGGGATTGGACACCAGTGGGCTTCCTTGGTGGCTCAGAGGGTAAAGAAGCTGCCTACAGTGCAGGAGACTTGGATTTGATCTCTGGGTCAGGAAGATCCCCTGGAGAAGGGAATGGCAACCCACTCCAGTATTCTTGCCTAGAGAATCACATGAACAGAGGAGCCTGGTGGGTCACAGTCCATGGAGTTGCAAAGAGTCAGACATGACTGAGAAACTAACACTTTCACTTCTACTTCTTTTGGATATCAATATTTTATAGCATCATCCCATAAGAGCTTAAGTTGCTGCTGGAGATAAGGAAAACTAGGGCTATCATGGAGCATCTTAAACTTTAAAATGCAAATCATGGGGGTTATTGGTAAAATGCAGATCCCGATTCAATAGATCTGGGGTGGGATCTGAGATAATACATTTCTAAGAAGCTCCCAGGTGATGTTGATGTTAATAGTTGGGGACTACACTTTTAGTAGGAAGGCTCTGCAACAGTGTTCCTCAAACTTTAATATGTATAAAAATCTAGAACGCTAAGAATACATACATACGCTCAGATTTGTTGCTATAGAATAGGACCCGGGCCTCTGTATTTGCAATAAGTTCCCCAGAATTAATGATCCACCATTTGATTCTCAAACTTTCTGCACATTGGAATCAGCGGGGAACTTACAAAAAATAATGGCAGGTCCCACCCACAGTGGTTCTGCTTAGGTGGGTTGGTGGGTACTGAATACCACCAGTATGTGCAACCTTCTACAAACTTGCCTCCTATAAGAAGAACTGGGTTCCTTGGCCACATTCCAGGCATTCCTTGTAAATTTAAACCCATGGAAGGTGAACCTGAGAAACTATATTTTTAGCAATCAATGCAGAGTCTCTTTCATTCAAGTAAGGTTTAAAAAGAAACACTAGATATGATCAAATGACCCCAAGAATGTATAAAGAAAATATTTTTCACTTTTCTTTGGAGTGAATCACATCACTCTTGCTGAATCTTGGAAATTTAGATTACATCTTCTTAAACTTGAAAGCCAGATTTTGGTTTTAATATTTGGTCCCTCCTATTAACTAAGGTCATTGCTTTGTCTCAAGGTTCTTAAGACCTATTTTCTCCATTTATAAAGTGAGTGCTGTCCCACTGTTCAATCTCTAAAAAATTTTTTTCTATATCACGTCATAGGAAAATTAGTGAACGAGATTCCAGCTTCAAGAGCTGAAATGTGAAGACTTCCTTGGAGGTCCAGTGGTTAAGATTTTGCCTTCCAATGAAAGGGATGTGGATTCAATCCCCGGTTAAGGAGCTAAGATCCTATATTCCTAGCAGCCAGAAAATCAAAACATAAAACAGAAGCAATATTGCAACAAATTCAATAAACAATTTTAAAATGGTCCACATCAAAAAAAAAAAGAGAGAGAGAGTTGATATGTGTATTAGTGCATGTGAAACAGAGAGACACAGAGATAGGGAGAGCGAGAGAAATTTATTATGCGGGATTGGCTTATGTGCTCATAGGGACTGAGAGTTCCCATGATCCGCCATCTGCAAGATGCAGTCACAGGAAAGCTAGTGGTGTGACTCCAGTCCAAGTTTGAAAGCCTGAGAACCAGGGGAGCTAATGGCATAAATCCCAGTCTAAGGGCAGGAGAATACGACATAAGATGTTTCAAGTCAAGTAATGAGGTAGGGAAAGGGGTGCTTACTGCTTTCTCCACCTTTTGTTCAGTTCAGGCCTCAGTGAATTGGATGATGGTCACTCACGTTGAGGAGAGCCATCTACTTTACTGAGTCCACTGATTAAAATGCTAATCTCAGTGCCCTCACAGACACACCCAAAAACAAAGTCTAATTAAGATGACATATGAAATTAATTATCACACCACAGAACATAAAATAGACGTAAATCAATCAATGTTTCTCACAACCCTGGGCCACAGTTGGTTTAAGAATAAAGTGTGAATAGGCTGGTGACCTAAATAGAGTAAAACAAAACAATAAATAGATTTTTTGTTTCTGGTAGTGAAGCAAGTCCTTTTCTCTATGCTGGGACTGAAACTGATAGCAACTGAAGAAGAGATGCTATATTCGGCTTTCTTTCTCAAAGAGAGCTTGCTTGGGTCATCGAGTATAAAACTAACATAATACTAGAACTGGAAGTTCAGCAAAGAAACCAAATTCTGAATATATTGTTTAGCCCCTGGATTCAGCCATGCCTGAAGAAGCCCCCAGCTGATTTTCTGTAATGTGAGCCAATCTAGATTTTGCACAAACCAGCTTGTTGGAATCAAAGGAGAGTTTACTGATGTAGCTGGTATTTAGAAGGTGACTCAGGTATACTCCACAAGAATAAGGAAGCTGACCTAAAACCACAAAGATTATACATTAAAAACTGGTATGTTGACAGAAAAAGCTATCTCTGATGGATATTTTTTACTACTTAATAAGGTATTAGAAGGCAAATAAGAGAGCAGTTTGCAAGGTAGCTGCATTACATAGTAAGAGACAATTTCCTTTATCTATCATTAGACTTTTGAAAAATCCAGAGACCTCTCCCTAGAACGGTACTGACTCACACCTTAAATCAGATCACTTAATGGTCATCTAATGACTGCAAGAACTATAAATTGTTCATATTTTTTAAAAGATTCATCATAAATTTTTCAAATAATAGAACTAGCATTTTCTCAGTTATTAATAAGGACAAAGCTCTCCCCAGGTGGTTCAGTGGTAAAGAATGCGCCTTTCATTGCAGGAGATGCAACACATGTGGGTTTGATTCCTCAGTCAGAAAGAACCCCTTGAGAAAGAAATGGCAACCCATTCCAGTATTCTTGCCTGGAAAATTCCATGGACAGAGGAGCCTAGTGGGCTACAGTCCATGGAGTCATAAAGCATCGGACTTGACTGAGGGACTAAACACACACACACACACACACACACACACACACACACACACACACACAAAATAAGGACAAACGTGTTCTTTCTCACTAGAGCAGTGGTTCTTAATCAAGGGCTATTTTGCCCCTAGGAGACTTTCAGAAATATTTGGACTTCGTGGCTTGTCACGAAGGAGAGGAGGTGTTGCCTGCATCTAGTGGACCAAGACAACTAAGAATGCTGCTAAATATTCTATCCTGTACTCAAAGGCCTTCAACTACAGAACTATTTAGCCCCAAATTACCATAGAACTGAGGCTGAGGACCCTCAGTCAGCTTGAGGTCTGATTATGTTTGCAGTCTTTCACCTAGATTAATCATGGTTGAATCAGCAGAGGAGAGGCTCAATATCCAAATTTGTTTTCATTTTCTACCAAATTAGAGAATCCCAATGCACTATTAAATATTGCTGAAAAGAATGTAAAATATTCAGTAGCTTTGTTACATACCAAGGAGATGTCTTGACTGTAAATAGACCAAGAAAGCTATTCAGGAACCAAAAAAAAAAATCAGGGTACTATTTCCTTTCTCTAATCCGTATGCCTTTGGTTGGATATTTTTCATGACACTTGTCTTTTGTCTTCACCTGATCCAGTCCTCTCTCCTGCTGGCTGGCTAATTCCCACCTGAGACTGATAGGTACACAGTACTGTACATGACTAATGAGGACCTGTTGTATAGCACAGAGAGCTCATCTCAGTGCTCTGCGATGATCTCAATGGGAAGGATATCTAAAACACGGTATGTGTATATATATAACTGATTCATTCCACCATCTTAAATGTCCTTAAGATGAGAAAACTCCAAGATTACAACTCACTGCTGAATAACCATCAATAGGAGACTGTTGGAGCCCACAAAAAATATACCCCAAGGGCAAAGGAGAAACCCCAGCAAGACAGTAGGAGGGGCACAATCTCATTTAGAATCAAACCCCATATCCACCTGAGATGCTCAGAGGGCGCAAACAAAACCTTGTGCACACCAGGAGACTCCACAGAGACTGAGCCAGACCTGCCCTTGAGTGTCTGAGTGTCTCCTGTGTAGGTACACATCAGCAGTGGCCTGCTTCAGGGGCAGGGGCTCTGGATACAGCAGACCTGGATATGGCATAAGCCCTCTTGGAGGAGGTTCTCATTAACCCCACCATAGAGCTGCCAGAACTTACACAGGACTGGGGAAACAGACTCTTGGAGGGCACAAACAAAACTTTGTGTGCACCAGGCAGGACCCAGGAGAAAGGAGCAGTGACCCCACAAAAGACAGACCCAGACTTGTTGGTGAGCATCCAGGAGTCTCCAGTGGAGGCATGGTTTAGTGCAGCAGTGGCCTGGCACAGGGTCAGGGGCACTGAGTGCAGCAGTGCATGCATGGGACCTTTTGAAGGAGGTCACCATTATCTTCATCACCTCCACCATACTTTGGCCTCAGGTCAAAGAACAGGGAGGGAACACAGCCCTGCCCATTAACAGAAAATTGGATTAAAGATTTACTGAGCATGGCCCCGCCCATCAGAACAAGGCCTAGTTTCCCCCTCAGTCAGTCTCTCCCATCAGGAAGCTTCCATGAGTCTCTTATCATTATCCATCAGAAGGCAACAGAATGAAAACTACAAATACAGGAAACTAATCAGACTGATCACATGGACTATAGCCTTGTCTAATTCAATGAAACCAGGAGCCGTGCCGTGTAGGGCCACCCAAGACAGACAGGTCGTGGTGGAGAGTTCTGACAAACTGTGGTCCACAGGAGAAGGGAATGGCAAACCACTTCAGTATTCTTGCCTTGAGAATCCCATGAACAGTATGAAAAGGCAAAAAGATAAGACACTGAAAGATGAACTTCCCAGGTCAGTAGGTGTCCAAAATGCTACTGAAGATCAGTAGAGAAATAACTCCAGAAACAATGAAAAGATGGAGCCAAAGCAAAAACAACACCCAGTTGTGGATGTGACTGATGATGGAAGTAATGTTCGATACTGTAAAAAACAGTATTGCTTAGGAACCTAGAAGGTTAGGTCCATGAATCAAAGTAAATTGGAAGTGGTCAAACAGGAGATGGCAAGAGTGAAAGTTGACATTTTAGGAATCAACAAACTGAAATGGACTGGAATGGGTGAATTTAACTCAGATGACCATTATATCTACTAATGTGGGCAAGAATCCCTTAGAAGAAATGGAGTAGCCATCAAAGTCAACAAAAGAGGCCGAAATGCAGTACTTAGGGGCAATCTCAAAATTGACAGAATGATCTCTGCTTGTTTCCAAGGCAAACCATTCAATATCACAGTAATCCAAGTCTATGCCCCAACCAGTAATGCTGAAGAAACTGAAGTTGAATGGTTCTATGAAGACCTACAAGACCTTCTAGAACTAACACCCTAAAAAGATGTCCTCTTCATTATAGGGGACTGGAATGCAAAAGTAGGAAGTCAAGAGATACCTAGAGTAACAGGAAAACTTGGCCTTGGAGTACAGAATGAATTAGGGCAAAGGCTAACAGAGTTTGGCCAAGAGAATGCACTGGTCATAGCAAACACCCTCTTCCAACAACACAAGAGAAAACTCTACACATGGACATCACCAGATGGTCAACACCGAGATCAGATCGATTATATTCTCTGTAGCCAAAGATGGAGAAGCTCTATACAGTCAACAAAATCAAGATTGGGAGCTGACTGAGACTCAGATCATGAACTCCTTATTGCCAAATTCAGACTTAAATTGAGAAAGTGCAGAAAATTGCTAGATCATTCAGGTATGACCCAAATCAAATCCCTTACAATTATATAGTGGAAGTGAGAAATAGATTCAAGGGATTAGATCTGATAGACAGAGTGCCTGAAGAACTGTGGATGAAGGTTCATGACATAGTACAGGAGGCAGGGATCAAAATCATCCCCAAGAAAAAAAAAGGCAAAAATGGTTGTCTGAGGAGATCTTACAAATAGCTGAGAAAATAAGAGAAGCTAAAGGCAAAGGAGAAAAGGAAAGATATACTCATTTGAATGCAGAGTTCCAAAGAATAGCATGGAGAGGTAAGAAAGCCTTGCTCAGTGATCAATGCAAAGAAATAAGAGAAAAACAATAGAATAGGAAAGTCTAGAGATCTCTTCAAGAAAATTAAAGATACCAAGGGAACATTTCATGCAAAGGTGGGCTTGATAAAAGACAGAAATAGTATGGACCTAACAGAAGCAGAAGATGTTAAGACGAGGTGGCAAGCATACACAGAAGAACTATACAAAAAATATGTTCATGACCCAGATAACCACAATGGTGTGATCACTCACCTAGAGCCAGACATTCTGGAATGCGAAATCAAGTGGACCTTAGGAAGCATCACTAGGAACAAAACTAGTGGAGGTGATGGAATTCCAGTGGAGCTATTTGAAATCCTGAAAGATGATGCTGTGAAAGTGCTGCGCTCAGTATGCCAGCAAATTTGGAAAACTCAGCAGTGGCCACAGGACTGGAAAATATCAGTTTTCATTCCAGTGCCAAAGAATGTTCAAACTACTGCACAATTGTACTCATTTAACATGCTAGCAAAGTAATGCTCAAAATCCTCCAAGCCAGGCTTCAACAGTACGTGAACTGTGAACTTCCAGATGTTTAAGCTGCATTTAGAAAAGGCAGAGGAACAAGAGATCAAATTGCCAACATCCATTGGATCATCTAAAAAGCAAAAGAGTTCCAGAAAATATCTATTTCTGCTTTATTGACTACACCTAAGCCTTTGACTGTGTAGATCACAAAGATGTGTATAAGAGACAACATTTATTCATTTTGCATACATCAGATTACTAAGTATTTAATATTTATCAGGAACTGATGTAGGTCTTAATTATATAGTCTCTAACAAGAAAGATGAATTTAACATCATTATAGTAGATTAAGAAATGCAGTAACCCCAAAACCAAGAGTTATATAAAATTCTGTCCACTGAGATTTCCCTTCTTTGCTGCTCATTAGAACCACTTACTGTTTTTTTTTTTTTCCATTCTGATAACTATGGAGAGATCAGACTGAAAAATATAAAGAAGTTCTTTTCTTGGTTGCTGAAGTAATTTTTCAAAAAAGAAAACTGATTTTTCTCCTTTATAACTAGCTAAATATTTGGAAAGAACTGTTTGTAAGAGGCAGATAGAAAAACACTGAAAAGTCAAAAATCCCCAAATAAACACCCAAATTTGAATTTCTAAAGGATTTATGAGCAGTATAAATAATACCTTAGGGAATAAGAAGGGAGGGGGAATTCAAACGTTGTATCGTTTTGTTTTGGTTGGCTGAGACTTTATTTTTGTTTTTGTGGGGTTTTTTTTAGGGGGGAAATGCTTGGAAAAATAAAAGCATCTAGTGATTTCAGAAGGTTTCTGAACTTGGCCTTAAAGTCTAGGTTTTGCTTTTCACTCCTTCACACAAAGATGCCATTAGGGGATGGCTTCAGGTTCTGCACGTCTCTCTCTTCTTACGCAGGGCAAATGGCTTGTCTCATGTGCACAGAAAGGGCTGGAAAATATTTTTTGTGATCTGAGTGCAGCACAGAGTCTAGGATTCCAGAGGAAGTGGAGGCCTCCCGCTCCACACAGGAAACAATCTTCAAGCAGGCCTTAAATGCCAGATTCCAGGCCGAGTTTAACTAACCACTGACAGCTCTGTAAACAAAGCAAGGACAAAAAGAGCCCGCTTCCCCTTTTCTGGTAGTCATTTTGGGTTTGGGGGCTGCAGGGGAATTCTGGAATACTTGACTCCATGGCACAGAGACGCAGGAAAAGCGGACTCCTCAGTTGAAGAGCTGGAAAGGGAAGATCTTTCTGGGATTAAAACCATCACGGAGGAGGTAGGAAAGGAAAAAATGGTTGGGTTACAAAGAGCAGCGACTTCTGAGCTCTGAAAACAGTTTGATCATATGTAACTGCTTTGAAAAATGCTGCTGCACTGTTTAGTCATGGTACTCTTGCTGTGGTCTTTATTATCATTCTGATATTAATATTCTTTTAGGATATGCAAATGATGCCTAGATGCTTGTATTGTTTTCTTTCTTTCTTTACTTCTGCTTTTCTCTTAGTTCCAGACATTCCTTGTCTTGCCATTTTTCTTTTTCTCACTTGTGTTCCCCTTCCCTCTTTCTTTGTTCACTGATTTTTATAACTTTGGTCTGTAGTTCAGCAGGTTACAAAAAAAATATCATTCAGTAGCTTTCGAGTGATCCCAGCAATATTTCAAGTCGTCAGACCTGTCTCTCAAGGTCTTTCCTTTAAAAAAAAAAAAACGAAAAAACCCTGTGATTCTGGGATTTTACTTATTTGTCTCTAAGTTGCATGAATGGGACTGAATTTAGCACATAAAGGACACAGCTTGGCTTGGGAGTCAGAAATTGATCACTGGCTTCCTCATTCATCTTCTAAAGTGTTTTTCTTAAGAATCAAGAAAAGGGGGATAAAATAATGGTGAGGGGCTAAGACGACTCATCATAATATCGATTTTGCTTCCTCCCCTTTAGATCCAGACGTTCTCTGGTCTCCCTAAATCTGAACCCACACCATGGATGATTTTGAACGTCGCAGAGAACTCAGGAGGCAAAAGCGAGAAGAGATGCGTCTGGAAGCAGAAAGGTAAGGTTTCTCTGTTCTGTTCTCCACAATATTGGTTTCAGGCCTCGAAGATCACTGGCCTCGAGGGCCAAATATATGGCACGCTAAACTGTTTGCAAAAGCAGCTGTAGAAAATATTCCCAGCCATTAAGACTCTAAATTCTGGGTAAACAAACATCAAGAAAAAGAGAGAGAGAGACTGGAGATTTAATCTGTGTCTTTCATATTATCCATAGACTTTTAAATGACAAAGATATGTATGGATAAAAGTTCTAAAATCACTTGTAATATTGAAATGCCAAAAAAAAAAAAAAAAGACAAATATTGAATACTGAAACCATTTAGGAAATGGAAGTCTTCAGTCTGAAAGAATAAAGGCAATAAGATACGGATGGACCTCAGTACAGATTTTTATTCTTTTGAGAAAAGCAGCCAAATCCAGTAATGGACATATTATAGGTTAGTAGCTGGCAGAGTGTGTTATTGTGGAAATTCTAATTGAAAGTTGTTGTGTTGTGTGAGGCATCTGTTGTGTTGACTTTCAAGGGCAGGTTGGGGAAATAAAGCAGTGATATACAACACACAGGACATAAAGGCATCTTTTAAATCTTTAGGCCTTGGAGCAAAGGACAGTGGCATTTAATGTGACTTAACTCAGACATTCATTTGAGAAAGCAGAATAGGCATTCACAGAAAGAAAAATGTTAAACAGTTATTTAAAATCAAATAGATTTTGCCTCATATTAGTAATTCCAAAAATTGATAGTAAGATAATACCTTAGTGATTCTGTAGTAGAAAACTAGAAACTTACACTGATAGCAAAATATATTTAAAGCATGTGCTAAATTGCTTCAGTCATGTCTGACTCTTTGTGACTGGTAGCCTGCCAGGCTCCTCTCTCCATGGGGATTCTCAAGGCAAGAATACCAGAGTGGGTTGCTGTGCCCTCCTCCAGGATTTAAAGCATGGGATCTACTTATTTGTGTAGAGAATTCAAAAGAAGAAGGTAAGATTACTGCCTTTGATTAAGTTGGTCAGAGTAGATTGCTGTATGTCACATGAACAGTACCATGAACAGTACCTGGGCTCCGTAGGTTCAGATCCCACCTCTCACTTATGAGCTCTGTGGCCATGAGCAAGTGACTTCGCTCTACACCACAGCTGCCTTATTTGTAAAACAGGCATAATATCTATGTAGCTTCTGTGGTTGTTGTGAAGATTATTGAACTTAATAAATGGCCTAGACTAGTACCTGGCACATGAATAAATGTATGTTACTATTTTTTTATTGGAGTATAATTGCATTACAGTGTCGTGTTAGTTTCCACTGTACAATGAAGTCAGTCAGCTATATATATACATGTATCCCCTCCCTCTTGAGCATCCCTCCCACCCCACCCCCTAGGTCATCACAGAGCACAGAGCTGAGCTTCCATGCAATCAGTAACTTCCCACTAGCCAGCTATTATACACGTGGTAGTGTATACATGTCAATGCAACTTTCCCAGTCTGTCCCACCCTCCCCTTCCCCCGCTGTGTNCTGCATTGCCTGTCTCTTATACACATCTACCCCCTAGGTCATCACAGAGCACAGAGCTGAGCTTCCATGCAATCAGTAACTTCCCACTAGCCAGCTATTATACACGTGGTAGTGTATACATGTCAATGCAACTTTCCCAGTCTGTCCCACCCTCCCCTTCCCCCGCTGTGTCCACACATCCATTCTCTACATCTGCATCTCTATTCCTGCCCTGCAAACAGGCTCATTTGTACCATCTTTCTTGTATGTTATTATTTTTCAAAACCATTATCCTTAGCTAAACAAGTAAGAAACAACAGAGCGATATAACTGGAACTAAAAATTAATGCCAGGAAAAGGCAGTTATCATACTGCGATGAAACTAGCCAGGAAAGGCTCCCTGGAAGTGGAGAGTTATGGAGGAAGTTAACAATGGTGATGATGAATGAATACAAAGGGGGCTGTATAGAGGAGGGAGTGACATCTGCAGAAGCTCAGAGGTGGGAATAAGAATCCTGGTGCAAGAAACCTGTTGAGTGCTTAGGGAAGAATGAGTTAGATTTGTATATCTTGGGTGTTTCTATTTCATATGAAAGGCAATAGAGACTTCACCAAGAATGAAAACATACTGTGGGATGTTATCTACAGTGGGCTAGAATGTGGGGGTACTGGAAGAGTTAGTGTTGAACACACGATGATGAGGACTGAATCAGGACAGCAAATATGGAAATGAAGGTCAAACGTGAGCATCCTCAGAAGGAGAATTAGCAAATCTTTCAGGAGAGGGAGAAACTGGGAAGTGTTGCATGCTTGGGTAGGAATGGAGAGAGTGCTTAATTTCAGGTAGAAACCACGTCCAAAAAGAGATTTCCTTCAGGCATTGAAAGAGAGACACTCCAATCTTTGTTCAAAACAGGAGAAAAATTATCATTAGAGAAGTCGGTTTGGGCAGATTCAATGTAGCAATGGTAGCACAAAAACAGAAAATGGATGGTAGCAAGTGGAGACAGAGAGAGGTCATAAATACATAATGGATGGACTCCTCTAGTGGTCCAGTGGTTGAGACTTCGCCTTCCACCTCACGGTGCAGGTTCAATCCCTGGTCAGGGAGTTAAGATCCCACATGCCTCATGGCCAAAAACCAAAGCAGAAAACAGAAGCAATATTGCAACAAATTCATTAAAGACTTTAAAAATGGTCCACATCAAACAAGAAAAAATAATGTTTAAAAAAAATAAAAGATGAAGTGGAAACCATCACAGGAGACGAAAAATCAGGGAGAGGAGGAGAACCAAGGCTAGCATGGGACAGCCACGATGCGTGTACATGGAAGTCCTGTAGGGGTGTGCAGGCCCACTGGAGTGTGCCTCTTATCCTTTCCAATGATGCGTTATGTGACCTCAGTTTCTCCTGAAAGCCTACAAGATGCTGTACCCTGCGAATGTTTATTCAGCATCAGCACTATGCTAGGAAGAGTGAAAAATGGGGAAATATAAATAGACATAGTTTCTGTCTTTATATTCCTCATGATGTGCCAGGAAACCAAAGTACAGCAGAATCAGAATACAGACCAGGCCAGGACAAGGGGGCAGATCCAACAGAATTGAGGCTAGAGGGGTTCAAGAGTGGGTACAGGAAGTTGGGCATCAGGCTAAGTCAGTATCTTCAACTTCTTCCTTGATTGTGTGCATTGGGAAATAGGGACTCAACAGGAGAGGAAAAATAGGATGGATTCGTTGTGGTCACGCCCATACTATAATTACGGTGAATGAGCTAGATTCTTTTAGAATTTTGCCTGAGAATTTTCCATACCTCTACACAGTTCGTTCCTTCTAGTTTTTTTGTTTTGTATGGAAGGATATGTCTTCCTTTAAAGTCAATCGTAAAAGAAATGCACCCAGTAAAGCTCAGCTAGGTACACTTAATAACCTTAAACAAATTCACACAGATTTGTACTACCCTTGTTTACCTTACGCTTCTTCAGGGGTGTTATAGTTCCTGTGACTCCTTTTCTTTCTTTTTTTTTTAGAGAAATACTTAAGTACTTCCTTACATTTGTACTCATGAAGTTTAGTGTTTCAAGGGGAACACTTTAGTTATGTTATTCTGTAATTTGTTAAGCAATCCCATGTTCACCCTATAGGATTTTGTAAAATCTGATCATTTATGGAAAGGTCAGGCTTTGTGGTCCAGCCAACTTTGATGGGAAATTCAGGGTGTGTACAGGAAACAGATGTCCAGAATCAGGAATTAAGCGCCATCTAAAAGCATCTGAAAGGGCGTAAGACCCTGGGCAAGTCCCTCTTCTTTTAGCTTTAAATCTTGGCTTCTTCGTCTGTGACTGGAGTAGGGGATTGGCGATAATTTTTATTTTCCTTTTGCTTTTGGTATTGTCTAATTTCTACAATGATCATGTGTTTCTTGGCTTAAAAGCAAATAAAACAATAAGGCAGATTTCCATTTTGAAAAATAAGATTCTATGGGCTTTGGCATTGTACCTGGGGTCAGGATGGAGAAGATCAAATTCTCCTTTGGGTTTATGGAACTAAAAGAAAGAACTCAGCCTTGATCTGGAATGCCCCTAAAGCTCAGGGCTGCAAGCTCATTCATTCACTCACTTACTCTTTCAACAAATTTTACTGGGCTTCTACTCTGCTTCAAGCTTTATTTTGGAGCACTGAGGATAGACCAACAGAATGACAGAATTGGGGAAAGTGTGCTTAATGCTTTTCAACCAGTGTAAAACCAGGTGGTGATCAAGCAACTATACTCATATGTCCTTAAACGTAATACGTACTCCGATATTCACTGACAGTTTTTAAAGATGGCTTATGCGCTTTGTATGCTGTGCCCCTGCAGAGAGTGTGGGGAAAGCGGTGACACAGAGGAGCAGCTGTCGACTCTTCCTCTTCTCACCCACAAACCCTTTCCAAATAAAAATGCCCTGTTATTTTAATTAGTTGTCATGGAGTTTGACTAGCAGGTGCTGTTCTACTTTGCAATGATAAATAATTTAAAACTTGTACTCTCACCAGATGTTAAAACCACAAATTAAAATGAACCAGATTCTTTACACATTTTATTCCTCAGAAATAGAGTTTTAAAAGAGGTTACTTAAAAAGATAACTGTACATTTGGGGCCATGCTGGCTTTTCAGGGTTTGGGACTGACAATTCTTCGCTGCACCTCAACTGCCTTGAGACTCTTGTGCTCAGACCTCATTCCAAGGGTTCGCCGTCCAGTGCATTTCAAATCATTTTGCCTGCCATCACCTAGACTGGGAACCTAGTTACATCAAAAATATACTTTCCTTCTTTGTCGTGCCCTTAACCTATGCACCTTTTTACTATTCACTTGTCCAACATACTCCGTATTTTTGCCTAGAGAATCATATGGACAGAAGAGCTTGGCAAGCCCCAGTCCATGGGGTCACAAAGAGTCAGACGTGACTGAGCGATTAACCCTTGTCCTTCACTTGACTTTCAGTCTGAGTCCTTAAGATGAAGACTTTAGAGTTGGTAAAGGAAGTACTTCATTCAGTCTTTAGATCTGGTAAAAATCCAAAGACTATCTATTGTTTATCTATTCGGTACAAAAAAGTATGGAATATCTCTAAAGTACAAGATAGTATATTGAACCAAAAGGATGAGTTCTCACCAATCCATGCAGTGTCCCAACAGCCATGAAGCACGTATCATAGATGAATTAGTAACTTTAGAGCCAACTTGATCAAAAGGGAAAGAAAAAAATTTCAATAGGCAGAATGAATTCAGCAGGTAATCTGTGAAAATCCTAAATGTTTTGTTTCTAAGAAAAAATGCTATTTGTATACATCTCAAATTAAACTGTACTTCTGAATCAATTACCTATTTGAACAAACAATTTGTTTTGCTATTATTCTCTACCTATGTCATGGGGATACAAAATGAATAGGTATAGTCATTCATGCTGCTTCCCTTTCTGTTCTTTTATTTCAATCCCTTTCTACCTCCCTCTCTGTATTCCTTTTCTTTCTTCAAAACTTTTTGGCATGCTGCACGCCATGTGGGATCTTAGACCCCAGCCAGGAATCGAAGCTGTGGACTTCGCAGTGGAAGCGTAGAGTCCTAACCGCTGGGCCACCAAAAAAGTTCGGTCTCAAAACAAAAAAGAAGAAGTTCTGCCTCTGTATTTCTTAGTGCTTCTCGATGTGTTTTCCCCTGGTCCACGTGCATCTTTATCAACACTCGATTCGCTTGTTTCTGTTTCCATCTCCTCCTCATTACCTATCCTGGATTATGCGTAAACGTCCTTTTGTATCATCTGGGAATACATTTTCAAAGGGGAAAATGTAGGGTAAAGTGATACATTTTCAAAGAGGTCAAGTCCAACTCTCTCTCTCCCCCCTCCAAATGCCAAGCATTTTATGTGTATCTGGCAAAATTGGACTGGACACAGCACCAATAAAACGTATGTGTGAATAAAACACACGTTCTGTGTAAACGAAGCAACACAGAGAGGCCTAACAGTGAGAGGCAGTAGAGCTTAGCAGTCAAGGGCATGGACTTGCGCATTACACAGCTGTGCTGTCAAATCCAAGCTCTGCCGCTAATTAGCTACATGATCTTACATATTATTCATTCTTCCTAACATTCTTTTTCATTATCTGTAAAATGGGGGAAATAAGACTATCCACTTCATAGGGTTTTTGTGGGGATATAAAGAGATAATACATGTAAGTATTAACACAGTGCTAATCATCTAGTGTTTATTATTTAAATAATAATTATTATTTAAATTATTTAAATAATAATTATTTATTACTCATTAGATTACTTTTATTTATTGACTTATTCAATAAACATCAATATTAAATTACTCATCTAATCTGATTCTATGCAACACACAAAGAATTGAAGAAATATTTTATATTTACTATAAAACAAAACAAAATTAAAAATATGAAGGTTTTCTTTCTACACTTCTCAAAGGACACAGGAACCTTAGGAAGATGAGGAGCAGGGATTTGCTGTTGAGTGAAGAGTTTTGAGGATGTGACTGGTAACAGGGTCTGTCTCAGTAAGAAGTTCAGTTCCGTTCAGTTCAGTCTCTCAGTCGTGTCTGACTCTTTGCGACCCCATGGACTGCAGCATGCCAGGCTTCCCTGTCCATCACCAGCTCCTGGAATTTGCTCAGACTCATGTCCATGGAGTCAGTGATGCCATCCAACCATCTCATTGTCTGTCGTCCCCTTCTCCTCCTGCCTTCAATCTTTCCCAGCATCAGGGTCTTTTCAGATGAGTCAGCTCTTCACATCAGGTGGACAAAGTATTGGAGCTTCAGCTTCAACATCAGTCCTTCCAATGAATACACAGGATTTAATTCTTTTAGGATGGACTGGTTTGCGAACTCTTGAGTGTTGACTGGTTAGTGAACTCAGTTCACACCAATTTAAACTGAGATGTTGTATTACATTTGAACAAAAGTGTTTTGAGCTTTGATGTATCTGCTGAGAAACCTTCAGTGGTGATTTATCCATGAAGAGAGCTTGAGTGAGACATACTTTTCCCTGCATTTAGCTTGCTTTCAAAAGCAGCCCTCTCGCTTTCCAAGACGTGCACTCATTGCATTCCCAGCTCCTGCTTTCCATACCCTAATGTGAGTTTCTCTTTCTGATCAGAAGAAAGGCTGCTCTGGTACAGTCGTCTATCAGATCCAGAGGCTCATACACGTAAACAGAGGGAGCGACAGCACTCATGCCGTTGTCATCGTTCATACATTTTTATAGGCGTCTGAAATATACTGATGATTAGACATTTGAAAGTAAATATTTTTATTTCACTAAAAAAAAAAAAAAAGCAGTTTTTTAAAGTTCATTGAGGCTAAGTAGTGGCCTCCCAGAACTCTATCACTGAAACCTTTTTACATGATTTAATGGTGTGACCAATCAATGATTATACAAAAACACTTTTATTTACAGTGCTTAGCGCTGTGACATTGAAATTTCAAATCAAAGCAGTTTTTTGTTACTCTGTAATCAGAAAATTATTTTCAGTTAGGAAGTTAAATAAAATATTCCTTTGAAACTGTCTAAACTATCAGACAGTTAAATTTGCTCAAAACTTCCCTTCAGTTCTCTCAGCAAATTTATTACTCCAGGGGAGCAAAAAATTGTTAAGACTTCTATCTGCATTTTTACTTTTAAGTTAAAAGATTTTTTTCAAGTAGCTCATTTGAAAGAAATTTTAAAATATTTCTGTAAGGTTCTTATATTTATTTGATGCTATGTAGGGTCAGCCTAACTTGAATGTAGGGGCACTGAGAGAAGGAGGTAATTTTCACTTATAAAGGATCTTTAATTATTTATTTGTGTCTAGTCACATGAAAAATCAAAATATATACACATATTCATATTCTCGCTCTCTTTCTCATACATCATAAATAGACATTATTTATTGCCTTATTGATGTATAAATGATTACATTATAAACGATGGACCAGTTTAGTTGGACCAATTTCCACTAACCTAACAATTCCTCTGGTCCTAAAAGTATCCTACTTTATGATGATCAGTAGATCAAGAATTCAGGATCTGCCCGAGGTTACACTTGTTCAGTAGGAATGAAAAATCCAGATTCTTAAGGGCTTCACATGCTGACCCATAACTTCATTCTTAGTTGGAAAAAAATTAGTTACAGTTTAAAACAGCACTGAAAAAAAAAAAAATAGTACTGAAATTTTCTAAACAATTTCTATATGTGACTTATAATGTATCAATTTTCACTCACCTGAGGAAAGACAGGACACTGTAGTGGGTAAGTACATGAATGATGAAGTCTGACAGACTTGAGTTCCAATCCTGACTTTGACAACTACTGTTTGGGTAACCTCATGACAAATAACTTAAACATCTCATGCTTGAATTTCTTTATGTATAAAAATGGGGATAATTATTCTACCTTACAGGATCATTGGAAACAATAAGCTAATTAACCCATGTAGGCAAATTAGGACAATGACTGGCATAGAATATATGCTCAATGAATGTTAGATATTATTATTAAAGTCATATTAATGTTTTGGTAGGCTTTTGGTACAAAATAATATTTTACTGGGTTTGAATTTTCCCTTGTCTCTCAGGTCAGTCATTATGATTTGTTTCATCCTTCTTTCCTATACTGATCTGTATACTTGCTAAGACAGTTGCTAAGATACTTGCTGAATACTTTCTACTGAAGTTGGGAAAGAATGAAAACTTCTGACCATAAATAAGTTTACTGCACAAATAAAACTGCTGTATGAGTATTTCAAGATCACATATTATAGCTATGAAATTAATCAATTCATTCATTATGTCTTTATCTTAAATAGAGCATATAAAACTTAACTCAGAATATTACCTGAAGAGTTCAATTCAGCAAAAATAGTTCTCAAGTTGAAAAAAGTATAACTAGATTTTTCATCCAGTGTTAAAAAGGAAAAGAAACCATCATTTGTTTAGCATCAGCCACGTGCCAGGCTAGATGATGCACTTTATACACTGTGTGTGTGTGTGTGTGTGTGTGCTCACTCAGTCATGTATGACTCTTTGCAGCCCCATGGACTGGAGCCCACCAGGTTCCTCTGCCCATGGAATTTTCCAGGCAAGAATACCAGAGCGGATTGCCATTTCCTACCCAAGGATCTTCCACACCCAGGGATTGAAACCACGTCTCTTGCATCTCCTGCATTGCAGGCCAATTCTTTATGTCTAGCGCCACCGGGAAAGCCCCTATACACCTTGTATCATTTAATTATCAAAACAACTGTATGACATGGTTCCTCTGCCCATGGAATTTTCCAGGCAAGAATACCAGAGCGGATTGCCATTTCCTACCCAAGGATCTTCCACACCCAGGGATTGAAACCACGTCTCTTGCATCTCCTGCATTGCAGGCCAATTCTTTATGTCTAGCGCCACCGGGAAAGCCCCTATACACCTTGTATCATTTAATTATCAAAACAACTGTATGACATTATCTTAGTTTGTTCACTCTGTTATAACAGAATACCATAGATTGAGTGGCTTATAAACAATAGAACTTTATTTCTCACAGTTCCAGAGGCTAAAATGCCCAAGGTGAAGGCAGCAGCAGAATCACTGTAGTGCGGGTCCACTTCCTGGCTCACAGACATCTGCTTACTGTGTCCCTCCTGGCAGGAATGAGGGAACTCTCTGAGGTCTTGTTGAAAAAGGGCGCTTACCCCATTCATGAGGGTTCCACCTTCACGACCTGATCACCTCTCAAAGTCCCCAGCTCTAAATACCATCACATTGGGGATTAGGTTTCCACATATGCATCTAGTGGGGGGACCCATTCAGTTTAGAGCAGACCTGGATATTATTATCCCTATTTTATAGCTGAGGAAACTGCATGTCTGAAAGATTAAGTTATGTGTCCAAATTCATACAGCTGTGGACCACAGTCTGGTTCTGCCTGCCCCAAGTCTCAAAACCTTTTCACTGTAATAAATTGATCAATAGAATTTTTCATGTTTCAACTGGCCATCTTGGCTGAAGATCCATCATCTCTACAATGCCAAAATAACTCCCTTAGATGAGGAGGGGAATCGTTCAAAGAAATTATGTGGCAACAGAGAAAATGAGGTTATTGGGCTTGATTGAACTGCCCTTTATGCTTATTCAGGTAAATTACTTACATGTGTAGACAAAGTGATTGTTTTCTTTGCCCTCAAAAAAAAATCTCCCATGTTATTCCCATTTCACAGAAAAATAGAAACAGAGAAGAGCAAATTTTCTCCCTCCCAGCCAAAGGANCCCTTTATGCTTATTCAGGTAAATTACTTACATGTGTAGACAAAGTGATTGTTTTCTTTGCCCTCAAAAAAAAATCTCCCATGTTATTCCCATTTCACAGAAAAATAGAAACAGAGAAGAGCAAATTTTCTCCCTCCCAGCCAAAGGAGGTTGTTAGCATAAATCCTCTTGACTTTTCTCTGGATTTTTCTCAATAAGATTGTGTTCACCATTAGGATGGGACTTAGGCACATCATCACTCATGAAATCTTATGGCTGTCACTGACTTTATACATAATCTGCTTCAGTGGAATGTTACTTTTTCATTTTGGGACCACACACTACTTTGAGTCTCTGATGAAAGCTATAGACACTCCCCCAAGAAAAATTTACATATGCACCCACAAAACGTGGCACTTGCTTTCAGTGGTGTCGTGGTCGTCCATCCACAGACCTCGTGGAGGCCCTTGAGCATGGGGCCAAGAATCCCTGAGCTGATGAATTTTTAAAGTTCGTTTTACAGAAGAAGAAACTTATCTCAAGGGATGCAGACCTCCTCAAGATCACCCAGCTAAGCTGGGGCAGAGCCTGCTGGCACAGTGCAGGCTCCTGAATAAATGGAATTGTCTATAAAGATGCCATGGCTATTGATTAGGAAAATAGAGCATACGTTGGGGAAAATAGTATATACTACAGTGTAAGATGTTTTTTTAATTTAAAAACAGCTTTTGGATAATATTACAAAATAAGAGGAGACTGTAAGATTACTTCACAGTGAGTAAAATGAAAAGCAAAGAAAGATAAGTAGATAGGCACAATGAAAAGTTAATTGTTGGCAACTAGGAATCAAACTTTGCCATCTTAGTCAAGAAGGAAAACTGCGGTGATTTTCCAAAGAGAACCCTGTTGCCATCAATTTCGGAAATATTTTATTTGACATACGTTGTCTTGGCAAGATTTCTTTTTACCAAGCTCAATTATGATACTAAGTTATCATGTAGGATTTCTCCTTCCTTACCAGTTTCATTTGAGCAATTCAAACTCATCAAAGGATTTTTCTCTCTAAAAATGAGAGAGGTAAGAACTGATATGATCAAAGAGGATCTTGTGTTTCACCTTTATCACAACAATCTTTTGGGAGAATGGGCAGATTTGAGTGGGACACAGACATGAGGATGTCTCCCAGAAAGCAGAATCATGCAGACTTGGGTGCGAGTCCTGGCTGGGTTAGGAAAGATGATTCTACTTAGTCTCTCTGAGCCCATTTTCTCACCAGAAAAATGGCCTCATAACAGTTCCTTCTTGTGGGGTTTCATATAGATTTCAAAGCACTAGGTAGACAGATGACTGATGATAGGCAAATGGGTAGATAGGTGATAGAATATATATGCTATACGTGGTATGAATACATGATACCTAGTTATGATTGAAAAGCGAAAGTGACAGTGTTAGTTGCTCAGTCATGTCCTCCTCTTTGCAACTCCATGCACTATAGCCCACCAGGCTCCTCTGTCCATAGAATTCTCCAGGCGAGCATACTGGAGTGGGTTGCCATGCCTTTCTCTTGGGGATCTTCCAGATCTGGAGATCAAACCTGGGTCTCCTGCATTGCAGGCAGATTCTTTACCATCTGAGCCACCAGGGAAGCCCCATGATTAGTGCATGGTAAATGTTACCTGTCGGTGCTAGTTTTCAGCTGCCTAGAAGACAGAGTCGGAGAAGGCAATGGCACCCCACTCCAGTACTCTTGCCTGGAAAGTCCCATGGACAGAGGAGCCCGATGCAGTGCAGTCCATGGGGTTGCGGAGAGTTTGGGATTTTCCAGGCAGGAGTACTGGAGTGGGGTGCCATTGCCTTCTCCAGTTTCCAATCTAGTCTATTTCAAATCTGTTCTAGCAGTCACTTTGGAAGTGATGGGAGAGTTATGGATATGAAGTCTCCATGCTGAAAATAAAATCTACCTCCTTATTTTAAAGTCTTTTTTTTCTTCCATACTAGTTTGAAACCAAGATAAAAATATAGGGTAGTCTGGTATCTAACATATCAAGATTTTTTATCTTGATAATTTATGTATTAGTTAATCACATATTCTAAATAGGTTTTTTTTTTCCTAGTTGAATACAGTCTTCTTTTCATATTACATAATTGTGGTTTCAGTACAGCTAAAGAAGTAACTTAAAGACTCTCAACTTAAAACTGTACTAATAAAATAAAGAAGTTATGTGCCTAATTTTTACAAAATAACTTTTAATCACTTTATTCTAAATTAGTGATTTTATTCATTTTAGTTATGAAAAGCCAATACATACAAAATAATATTATGTAATGTATACAGAGATTATAGAGCTTCCCCGGTGGCTCAGGAGAGTGCAGGAGACAAAGTTTGATCCCTCGGTTTGGAAGATCCCCTGGAGAAAGGAAACAGCAACCCACTCCAGTATTCTTGCCTGGGAAATCCCAATCCATGGGGTTGCAAAAGAGTCAGATACAACTGGGCAACTAGAGAACAACCATATAGAGGTTATAAATCATTGTAATGCATACAGTATAAACTCGTCATTTATCTTAAGACCTAGAACATTTCTAGTACCACTGAAACTCCCTCTCCAACCCACTCCCTTGCTGCTACCCCCCCACCCACAGAGTTAACTAGAACCTTGAAAAATAAAATTCTGAATAAGATAATATGAACTTAGGGCTTCCCTGGTGGCTCAGAGGTTAAAGCGTCTGCCTCCAATGCGGGAGACACGGGTTTGATCCCTGGGTCGGGAAGATCCCCTGGAGAAGGAAATGGCAATCCACTCCAGTATTCTTGCCTGGAGAATCCCATGGACAGAGAAGCCTGGTAGGTTACAGTCCACGGGGTCGCAAAGAGTCGGACACGACTGAGCGACTTCACCTCACCTCACCTAGGTCATAGTTTTTTTAGGACCCTGTGATCCAAAGTTTTCCAAAGATTCTTTCCAGACTCAAGTGAAGGTCTTCATGAGAAGCCCACTATTCTCTGAGAGGGCAACAAATTTGCCTTTCTAAACACAGAAGACCAAAGAAGTCCTTCTGTGTCTATAGCTGGGAACTTTGGAGAAGTAGTACAAACAAAGAATTCTCTACAAGCAAAGAATGCTCATCAAAATCAAATAAAGTGTAATGAAGGCTATCGAACATGTATGCTGAATACATCTATTCTGCTCACTGGTTTTCTGACTGACTCGCCAAGTATAAGAGATCTGCATTGCAGCCATCATTTGACCAGGTGGGAATGGTGGACAGGAATGATTACAGACTATTCCAAATTCTTATTCAAGGAGAATCTATCTCAATTGCTTTGAAGTCTTCTAGGGAAATTCTTGACCGTTATTAGCCCAAAAGTTCTTAACATTGTTACAAGAACATACCAATGGATGTGAAACATGAGCGTGTTGGAATGAACAGTGGCTGTATAAAGAGATTCTCATCCATCTGTGAGTGAAGTTAAAGAAGGATAACGTGCAAAACCAGTTCTTTTCATGAGTTTGCTATATAACAGGTAATATTCATCAGGAGTCAGAAAATCAGTTTTCAGTCTGATAAATCTTCATCAATATTCAGATTCTTCCATTTAAAAATCTTTATGAGACTGTGGAAAAGTATAAATTTGAACTATCTGTAAATAAAGGATTTCATTAATATGTTAAATATGCAAGCTGCATTCCATGGCTTAGTTATTAAGCACTTGAGAACACAACTTTTAAAAGAATTTTGGAAGAATTCACCCTCATTTAAAGGTTTAATTTGCTAATTATAATTCATTTTTATGTATGCAAATTTTAAACAAGTTTCTAATGTTTTGTTAGTCTGGTTGAAGTCACCAGACATTCTTGAACATATTTTCAAAACAGAACTTCTTTCCAAATATTATATAATTTGTACGGGCCTTCCTTTCATTTGTGCTTCCCTAGTGGGTCAGATGGTAAAGAATCTGCCTGCAATGCAGGAGTCCTTTCAGTTACTCTAGATTAGTGAGATCTGACATTACATCTGAGATTATTACCAACTAAATAAATTGAAATGTGAGGGTGTATTTTCCACTTTAATAACCCCCTACATCACATACAGTTCCTTTGTTGGAATAAAAATCTTGGTAAAATACACATCAGCCTCTATAAATAGCAGCCATAAGCCTGTACATTCAGGAGAGTCTCCAGAGAGTGTATTTTAAACTGCACATTGTTTAGAATAGGAAATTCTTCTGATGTTCATATTTTCCATTGTGAGTGACATGGTCTATTCCATGTCACATCTTCATTGACTTCCATCTTATACCATTTAGGGATCCAACTGGTAGATTCCAGAAGATTGCTCAATATGTGCTTTTCAGTTTCTTAAGTAGTCTGGGTCTTACTGCCCATGGGAATTCTGCATCATGAGGGCCTCTCCAAATGAAAACTAGATAACTTCCAGAGCTGGGCCCAGCAGCTAAACCATTGAAACAGTACTTTATCTTTGGAGCTAGTAACTCTACTGTGCCCATTCAGTATAATAGTAGTCAATCTATTTTTCATTCCCACAGGAAGCTTTGCACTGTTGGCAGAACTTTCTGGAGAAATCAAGAGACTAATATGGAAAATTACTGAGCAGGAAGTGAACAAACAGACAAACATGATGAGATGATGGGTTATCATGCAGATTCCAAAATAAGGAGCCTCAGCAGTTATAATGACACTGCCTCTCTCCCAAGGCACTATTGGCAGCCATCATAGCTGTATGCCTCTGCCCACTCTTTCCTTGACGAGTCCTTCTGTTTCTCTAATCAAAACTGTTGTGTAAATCTAATTTATTTTAGTAGGGGCCCATTTTGGAGATCTAATATTCCCTCACCATTTCTCCTTCCCTGATGAAGAGGATGAGAAATTACTGTTTAAGGGGACTTGGACAAAAGTTGTGATATACAAGGAGTTGATATCTGATGCCTACTCCCCTCTTAAGAGCCTTTAACTCTTCCCACCTAACGAACCATGAAAGCAAAACATTCCTAATATATGTATGTTTTCTGAGCCATCACCCTCAGAGTATATCCTGGCTGCCCAGGGAGTATCATTGCTACGGAAGCTCCATGGTTTATGAACTGAACAGAATGAAGCTTTTATAAAACTCAAGGCTGGGGCAGGATGGAAATTCCTAATCCTTTCATTTCTAAGTGCCTTATACCAGAGGCACATGAATATAAGTTCTATCTCATTGAAACATTTATCAGAGCAATGGTAGCATGAACTGGGGAGACATGCCTTTCAGAAAGGAGTAAGTTTTCCCTAAGAATGCTGACTGAAGTGAGAATTACTGCTAGGAAACATCCTGGTATCGTGTTGGGTTGTGTGATCAGAAATTAAGACTCTCTTCCCTGCGTTCTCAGGAAAGAGTTTAGAAATTCGAATCACTGAACTCAGACTTGCAAAGCAGCACATCCAAGAGCATACAGTCAGTGGCAGCGTTAAGCCTGGAAACTCTGTCATTTACTTTAGTTCTGGTGCTCTTCTCTCTGCATTGTGCTGCGCCCGACCCCTCCAACTGCCTCTAACTCCATGAAAGTGCCTTTTAGATCAACGATTAAAGAAAAAGGACACTGTATAAAGGTTGAGCAGATCTGGGCTTCCTCAACAGTAAAATAGAATTAACACTTCTCGGGGTAGTGGAGAAAATGAAAAGACATATAGACAGATACCATCACAAGTGTAAGGGGCTGCACGTGGCAAATGCTTATCAGGTAGAGATGCCTGTATGATTCGTTTAAGTCAAATTCACTTCCATTTAACTCTATGTGTTGTGGCAAGTTTCCTTCTGGTCCTATACTGTGTTTCAGACCTTCTGGTCATATAATGCGTTCCAGAAGAATGTTCACACTTCACATTCTGCTGTGTTATGCTGTCTAACTGGCCCTCGGGCACTCAAGTCTTTCAAAAATCTGACTCAAAGAAAATGCTGTAAAACGTTGCCTCCCACTCTCCCCAGAGCCTGTCACCCCTGGAGAGGGCTTAAGACCTCAAATGCAGATTAAAAGAGACCATTTTATCTTCCCTTTCCCAGTGGTGAATTGAAGAGAAAATTCAAAAGATTTTAAAACGATGACTTTATCCTATTCAGAATTAAATCCTGCTGTTGGTCACTTACCTGTCTGATTTTGCATCTAAGTGAGCAAAAGCCCTCAGGCTTAGAGGGACTTTGTGCTGCTCCACACCACTGTCCTTCCCTCCTGAAACTCTTGTAAATGGTGAACTCTTACCTTGAAGCCTCATCTCAACAGTCATCCTCTGGAAGAGTCCCCAGTCAAAGTGACTGATTTCCCACCTTGGGTTTCCCGTAGCACTTTTCTGGTACAGTAATTATTATCACCCATTTTATTTCTTATTTGTTCACATGTCTGTTTTCCCCACCAAACTGAAAGCAACTCTAAATCCAAAACTACATCTTACTTTTATTTCCCCAATGACTCATACTCTTGACTGATTTCCCACCTTGGGTTTCCCGTAGCACTTTTCTGGTACAGTAATTATTATCACCCATTTTATTTCTTATTTGTTCACATGTCTGTTTTCCCCACCAAACTGAAAGCAACTCTAAATCCAAAACTACATCTTACTTTTATTTCCCCAATGACTCATACTCAATGCTGAAGAAATGAATGAAAAACCAGCTACTTCAATTTATATCTGTGTACCAAGGCAGAACTTTGCTTCCTTCAATAGGCTATTTAGGGACTTCCCTGGTGGTCCAGTAGTTAAGACTTCACCTTCCAAAGCAAGGGGTGCGGGTTCAGTCCCTAGTCAGCGAGATATGATCCCACATGCCTTGAGGCCAAACAAAAAACCAAAGAATAAAACATAAGTAATATTTAATATATTCAATAAAGACTTTTTTTTTTCTTAATGGTCTTTAAAAAAAATAAACTTTCGGGGGGGACGCAGAAACGTTGGTGGCCTCTGGGGTATTCCCTGAGTACCAGCACCATCCATACAGTGATTGAGGTTCCATCACTCTCCTGACGAACCCCTGGCATTTTGACTTCCTGTATTTGTCTCTAGAGATATGAAGAAACTCACCTCCTGTATTTCTCTGATTGTTAAGGATGGTGGACTTCTGTTCCATGTAATTTTTGACCATTATGTTTATTTGGTTGCCTCATGAAGGCAAATGATATTAATGTGGTAAGAGTAGATTCCCTTGCTTCCCTGGTGGCTCAGCAGTAAAGAATCTGCCTACAATGTAGGAGACCTGGTTCGATCCCTAGGTCAGAGGATCCCCTGGAAGGGGAAAATGACAACCCATTCCAATATTCTTGCCTGGAGAATCCCATGCACAAAGGAGCCTCGTGGGCTACAGTCCAAGGAGTCGCAAAGAGTCAGACACAACTGAAGGGACTTAGCAGCAGCTGCAGCAGCAGATTCCCTTTAGCTGGCCTATTTGCTCTAATACTCAAGCTCTTAAGTGTTATTTGCAATTAACATGTGCATTGTGAGACCAGATAATCATTGCATTACAGGGTTCATACCAAGCTCCAAAGAGTCCAACAGTGAACAAGCTATATAATCAAAAATTTATCTAATGAAAGACCGAGTTTGTGGTCTGGAGGAGTAAACTTCTTCAGCTAATCCCAGGAGGAAGGGCAGAAGTAGATGAGGGTTAGGGTCAATCTCAGACGAGTATTTACTAACACTCTTTCTGAAACAGAGAGTGTTTAACACACAAGTTGGGTCTAAAGTTTAGACTCTAAATAGTGCACTGTTTTCTAACATTGGGATGTTGTGAGGAGGCAAGGGGGGAAAAAGGAATAGAGAAAGATGTTAGAAAACCCAAGACTTTTAAACCAAGATATGGACAGTTAACTTTATTTTCAATGAAATGGAAAACTTTTTGTTTTTATTAATAGTTTATATATCCCCAAAAGTATTGTTTGGAAGAAAGAGGAGAAGCATTTATAAATAAGTGTTTATTTATAAGTAAACTATTTATAAATAGTTATCAATCAAAACTCTAAGATTCAGATTATTTCAGTAAACATTGGCTATGATACAACACAGTAGGCACTATATTTCTTAATTATAAAAGTATAATCTTTGGTTGATTTGTTACTCTAAAATTTATAATTAAAATGAAGTTAATGAACTGGAATACCCAGAACAGATAGGCTTGGAAGAACTATGAATAGTCTCAGAATTGTATCTTTTAATTTTTAATTTAATTTTTAATTGTTAGATTCACTGAAAAAGAGTCAAAAGGAAAGATAATTTGAAGTTATCCTAGAAAGACACTGAATTCTAAAATACCTATGGGAATCTCAGGTTACATCAGCTTTCTCTACTTTGAAACGTAGTTTAGAAAACTGCATATTTCAGGTCACTGGCTTTCAGATTTGACTTGACTGAATGCTACTTTTTATATAAGTATCATCCATTTTATTTTCTTTGTTGTCTTCATGAGGTCTTAAAATTAAAAACTTTCCAGATGGCTTTTGACTTCTAAATAAGAAAAATGAATATGATTTTTTTAATTAAATGTTTTCACTAAAACCCCTTCCCTGTTCTGTTCTATAAACTAATGAACAAAAAGGAGCTCTATTTGTTTTTCTTGCCTTGGTCTTAATAATAGTTTTACTTCATTGCTCAATAACTTCAAAGTAACATAGTGTCCTAAAGCTGAAGAGCTTCCTCCTAGTCTACTTCTAACCTCTTGTCTCAAGGCATATCATAAAGACACTCAAAAAATATACAAAAGAACATTTCTAATACATTCAACACGTGTCAAATTACATTAGATCTCCCAGATGTAAGCGAATGGAATCTAGCTGCAATCTACTCTACTAGTCAGTCTGGACTGCTGTAGCGGAATGCCAGAGACTGGGTGCCTTAAATAGAAAGAATTTATTTCGTGTAGTGCTGGAAGCTGGAAAGTCTAAGATCGAGCTCCTGGCAGATCTGGTGTCTGATGCGAGCCCTCTTCGTGATTTGCAGTTGGTTGTCTCCTTGTTGCATCTTTACACAGAGGAGAGAGACAAAAAGCAAGCCTTCTCAAGTCTATTCTAATAAAGACACCAATCCCACTCTTGAGAACATCTTCATGTCCTAAGTATCCCCAAAAGGCCCATCCCCTAGTACCATCACATCCAGGGTTAGGATTTCAACATATGAATTTTAGGAGATACAAACATTCAGTCCACATTCCTGATGGTATCAGTAAGTCTGGAAAAAGAATGGGTCAGCAGAAGAGGTCTGCATGGGTGCCAGGTCCAGGGTTGGCGCTGGGTATCTAGGAATATACAGATGAGATAGACCTTGACTTTCAGGGTTTGTTCAGTCTTGTGATGTGATAGATATTTTCTCCACTGAAGGAGATGTTTCCACACATCTCCCCTTAGCTTGGGTGAAATCTTCTCTATGGTGCTCTCCCTTCCCTTGGCCCTGACTCCGTGTCACAAAGCAGTCTCTGGTGAGTGAGACTTCTTGACACTCTGGTGTAGGAACTGGGGGCATCCTGGTTGGGAAATAGGAGCTCCCTGGGCACTGAAGAGGGAGGTCATCCATTCTATCTTAATTAACTGGCCTTAACTGGACATTCTGATGTACACATCAGTTTCTTGTGAGTCTGTGAGCCAGTCAGTCTCTTTGAGACCTGTCCATCCTGAGAACTCCCAAGAGTCAGTGGCTGGGGCAGCAGAGTGTCTAGAACTTGTACCATGAGAAATACTCTGAAAAAGACCACTCCGTGGGAGTATCTGATAGGACCAGCCAACTGGCCTTCTTCATGCAGCATCTCTAGTCTATTGCTGTTCCCCTTTAACCCAGAGAGCAAATGATGAGAATTATTTCACCATCTTCCATATGTCTGACACTATTTTAGGCTGTATCAGATGTCAAAGAGGTGTTAGGAAACATCCCTGCCAGAAAACAGGTGAGAAGAGGTATATACACGTGAACAGTGAATAAATAAGACTCTCTGTATCCATTCATCTATTTCTATTGATAGAAATCGATATTTCTATAATACTAATTCACGTGATCTGTTAATCACAAAATAGGATAGTACCTTTAAAAGTATCATTTATGTAATATAAATAGTAAACACTACCTCCAAAGTATCCAAAACACACAATGGATTATTTCTCTAGCAATAGGAACAAATAGATATTTTAATCCAGGTCTGACCACCTAATAAAGAAATCAAGTTTTTTCAGACCTTACATTGTATCTCTGGAAAAAAATCTGGATTTGATTCCAGCTCTGAAAGCCATGTGTAAATTTGATATCCAGATGCATAAAGTGGACATTAGAAAATAAATTTATGGTGTGGAAATATTTAGATAGTTTGAACAAGAGTGATACATACTGCGAATTTCGTGGCTTATGAACTACCATGCTTCCTTTGAAGATGTGACTTTTTCCCTCCACCAGAATTATATTCTGAGTCCCCATGATAGTTTCTTAATTTCCTTCACAGTTTAATTGTATCTATATATAAGAAATCTATATTCTAAAGTTATCACCAAGGGCCAAATCCAGTTTCCTACAGAGACCATATCTTTCATGTACACACTTCTTCCCTAGAATTATATAAGGTATATATTATTATTTTCTGAGACCAGAACCAGGGGTTTATAAATGTGCACTAGCAACCATTCATTCAAGAAACTGATGTTAGAACCCTACTATTTCCAAGCACTGTCTTACTGTTTTAAAAATGTGTTTCAAGCTGGAGGGTGGAGGGGAGTTGGAGGCACAATCTTTTTAAGATAGTAACTTTTCTTTCCAGGGAAAGAAAGTAGTGCAGCTAGCTAAAGCCCTCATATTTTAAAAAGAGCTTAGAGACTAGACCTAAATAATTGTTGCAAAAGAATTTAAACAGAAATGGAACGTCACAGCAAGTTAGCTGGAAGGGCTGAGTCACACATAACACAACTATTTCTCGCAAGCAAGTAAGAGTGGGCTCGAACTTTCTCATCGCTCCTCCTAAGATGATAGATTACAAAGAAATAAAGTCAAAACTAGGAAGACTTTATAGAGGTGGAGCCAGACACTGGTTCTTAAAGAATCACTAGAATTCAGAGAAGCAAAGGAAATTTAAAAAGCTGTTTTAGGGAAAAGGAGAAAGAATAGCCTCATTGGGTAAAGGCAGAACACTTCAGGAGATATCGGGGAAATGGTGGCAAATGCCAATAATCTTTTCACTGAACAAAGTCTCATTTATGATCCATGTTAGAGTACATTGCACTGAGGATGTTCGTGTGCTAGATTGCCAATGGGTACAGCTGGAGGTCACGATTTCCTAAGGGGACAAATTATGCAGAACACTTCAGGAGATATCGGGGAAATGGTGGCAAATGCCAATAATCTTTTCACTGAACAAAGTCTCATTTATGATCCATGTTAGAGTACATTGCACTGAGGATGTTCGTGTGCTAGATTGCCAATGGGTACAGCTGGAGGTCACGATTTCCTAAGGGGACAAATTAGCAAGGTAATGCTGGGGTTCAATGTTTGGCCTTGAGAAGGAGAGAATGCCCTCCTTTTAACTGAACGGTGGGGTCTTGAGCAGAGGACCTACATTTCACTGTGAAAATACAGAAGCATCAAGGCAGAGTGAAATGAAGTCTCACTCCCCTGCGCCCATCCTGTGTTATTTGAGAACCAAATACATACTAGGGTGGCACTGATGGTGAGCCCACTGGGCCAGCGGGAGGAGAAGAGGGGAAGAATAGTTCACAGGATTAGATCTCAAGAAATAAGATTAGACAGACTGAGGAGAAACACTACCTCCTGCAAGGGAGAAAGGGAGAAAGTCATCCTGGCAGAACCCGTGGAGCACTAAGTGACTCTGAAAGTCTTCTTTCTTTAGCTGAATGGTTTATTATAGTTTATTATAGTTTCTTACTCCTTTTAGTTTGTCTAAGATTTAGAATAAAATGTGATTTTTAAAATGTACAGAAACCTTATAACCAGCACCCATATATCCTCAATCAGATCTGCCTATGGATGTCAACAACATGACATTACTAGTGGTATAATTCTTAATGATCCCTGCTGATGCAAGACTAACTCCACCAATAACTTTTTTTTAAAAANAATGTGATTTTTAAAATGTACAGAAACCTTATAACCAGCACCCATATATCCTCAATCAGATCTGCCTATGGATGTCAACAACATGACATTACTAGTGGTATAATTCTTAATGATCCCTGCTGATGCAAGACTAACTCCACCAATAACTTTTTTTTAAAAAGAGTCCTTCTGTTTCTAGAAGTCTGATTCATAAAACCTAACAAATGGTGCATTCAGGCACCATGTGCAAACTTCTGTGGCTCCTGCCGCTGATTCCCTGACCCCGTGAGGCCCTACCCCCACCCTCCACCACTGCCCTGGGGCTTACTTGAGACCCTCCATTTCCACGTCAAAGATGCTGTCTCATGCCCTTACTACAAACTTTCAAGTTTCCAAAGCGGTCCTGCGTTTCCTTCACTCTTCCAGAATTCCAAAACGGCTGTGGTTATAGAAGTGTGTGTCTTGGGGGTGAGGGGCCTTTCCTCTGCCCCTCTTTGTCACCAGGCCACCAAAACTCAGCCTAGACTCACCAAACATCTTGTGGTTTTGTGGAGTGGGTTTCCCTTTAGACTCAGGAAACACCTTCCGCTTCCCTGAAGCCCACCTTGGTCCTCAGGGCACAAATGTATGGGTCTCAGCTCAGAGCCAATTCCAAGGCATAGGATGGCAGACAGTGTGCCAAACCTCCATGTGGATCAGCTCCCTAGACCCCCTTCACCACACAGTCACACGTGCCCAGATGCATCTCAGTTCCACTGGTGGGCATAACTGGCCTTGAACTGGGCCACCAGACACATCAATTATCCTCTCATTTCAACTCAGTGACAGAAAAAACAAATTAACTTGGTCAAGGCCATTATTTGCTCTTTATGAAGCTGTGTGCCCTAATTTACTTTTGCAGCACATGTTAGAGAAGCGCTGCTCTGTGCCAGGCATTGTGCTAACTGGGGTGAGAGGACGGGGCACGAAAACGGGGAAGACACAGTCCTCCTCCTCAAGGAGCTCACAGCCTAATAAGGGGAGGTAAAAATATGTAAAGACACTCGGAGTGCAGTCCAGGGCCTTGGACTCTATGTGGCTTCAAATAGATCATTAATCCCAGACACTGAAATGTAGGTATATGTATGCTCTCTGAAAGATCGTGTCCTCCTTTCTTGAAATCGTATTTTGTGTTTCAAGCAGGAGAGCAAGAAAGATACTATAAAGAGTAACCTGAAAGAACTGAAAAATGAGCCTCTGGAAATAGTATGAAGGTCTTCATATGAGGGTAATTAATAACAACAAAAATAGCTTAACATATAAATGTTGGAGATAGATTGACTAAACAACAAATCTGGAGGGAAAAAAAAGCCACCCTGGATTTAGCACAAAAATTAATGAATGATCTCTATAAGAGATGCTATTATCAACGTGAAAACAATGTCAGGATGTGTTAACAGGAATGTGGCAGGCAGCGCTGGGACTTCAGCCAGCCACATTCAGCCTTGGTCAAGCCTTTATTATGTCCAATTTTGGTTTCCCGTTTGAAGAGTTGTTAAATTTCAGGCTGATATTAAAAGGATGGAAAATAGGCATTGGCATCTAGCCTAGAAAAGACGAGACTGAGGGATGACTTAATACCTGTGGCCCTAACAGAGATAAGTGGATTTCTATTTCAGGCACAGGAAGTCTAGTTCAATCGCCGAATAAATTGAGCGTTTAAGAGTGATTAAACACTGGGACCTTGACCATGGGATGTCACCTTAAAAGTAGAGTACTTCAGCTCTGCCACTTTCAGAATACTGTTCACTCTCCATCTTGCATTAATATTTTAGAATGCATATCTTATCTCCCTTTGGGACTGCCCTTCTTATCTTTGGAGGCCTCATGGCTCTTAACTCTATGACTTGCTTGTAATAAATATCCAAACAGTGTTAGGTAGGGGGAAGGTGCTGGAAGGGAAACTATATGGCCACCATTATGAGGTCGACAAGGGAAAGTAGCAGCCCAAGCTGTGTTACAGGCCTGGAGTGAGACCAGCGACTAGTTCAGAGAACTGTCTCAGCAAAGGCCGTAAACATTCTTGTGATGGACAGGGCCCTGCACTGGAAGACTATGAGGAGGGGTAAATGATGACTTTCTAGAACAGTCCATACAGCCTTCCACCCCTCCCCCGCCCAGCCCAACACACATTCCACAGTGGGAACTACAGACTTTAGCTAAGACATGATATGGAAGGAGAGACAAGGAAAATACTGGATGGCAGAGAGCAAAAGAAAGAAGGGAGAGTCGTCTATAATTTCTGCAAAAGGAGATGGAAGAGGGAGAAGCACTTCACAAGAAGCTTTCTCAGGAAGATCTGTTAAAAAAGCTGTAATCCCAGAAAAATACAAAGCAGTATCATTTAAGTGAATCATGTTCAGTACCATTCAGAGAGGGGAATGGGGAGGAGGGTGATGCTTCAGCTGTGGAAGAAAGACTCTGAGAGGCCACAGGAAAGGAGGAAAGATGTCGTTAACCCTTTCACGCCTGTTCCTGGTGAGCGGCTGTCTAGGCAAGATCTTTTGCCTCATTCTAAGAGTATAGTGTCTGTGAACTTTTCTTTACAAGAAAAGCTTTCTTCAAGAACTTTTAAAAACATCCTCTTTAAATTATTTGAATGGCTGCCTCTCATGTGTTTAGATTTCCTTTGACTTTAAGTTGTGTTTCTATAGGAGGTGTGTCTGTCTGTCTGTCTGTTTTGAGTGCATTAGGGTAGTACATGAGTTACTTCCCACATACCTCTCTTTTCCCTAGGGAATTGCTCCAAGGTAGAAGCTGTTCTTAAACGACCATTGGAGACCATAAAATCTGGAACAGATCATGAGCTCCTACCTCCATGAAGTAAAGTTATTTTTTAATCATATTTTATTAATAAAGGACCACCCTGTGGTGGGAGCTTATTTCTTTCTATAGCACTGACCTCCTTCAAACCTTCCCAGCCCAGAATCTCTTTGACGAAAAGTAAAACAAACTATCTAGAAATGGAGGGTGCTATCAGTCATTTCCTTGGTGCTGGAAAAGATTGAAGGCCCGAGGGGAAGGGGACAACAGAGGATGTGATGGTTGGATGGCATCACTGACTCGATGGACATGGGTCTGAGCAAGCTCCGGGAGTTGATGAAGGACAGGGAAGCCTGGCGTGCTGCAGTCCATGGGGTTGCAAAGAGTTGGACACAACTGGGTGACTGAACTGAACTGATTAGTAATTCAAGAGTGACCCCGATTTTCATTTCCACTAGTAAGAGGCCACAAACGTCACACGTATGACACCTTCTCTCTTGCTTAAGGATGACTGGCCCAGCTGTTCATAGTACCAACGAAGGATCATTACTTTGGTTCTCAGAGACACCAGTTCTGGCAGCTAGACTCTGAGTACCTGTGTCTGTGCTACACAGTGAAAGCACGTGTGCTTGGTGGTCTCTGCAGAAACAGACGCTATTCACAAATGGCCTTCCGGTATGTTCTTCCTGATTCCTCTCACCTCGCCTCTCCAGCCCCTGGTGGCTGGACCTCAGAGGGCTACTGAAAGCAGCTGCCTACTCCAGCCCCCTCGCATCTTGTGTTCTCTCATCTTCCTGCCTCTCAAATGCATCCAGTCTCCCTCTCATTGTCTCCCTCTTCCATATTGGAGTCTGACCGAGCCCCAGATTCATTCCTCTCTTTGCTGTTGTCATGTTAGTACCCTATTAGGTAGCAAGAGTTATGACATCCATTAGTTTTACAAACTGAAGACAGACAGCTACTTCCCAAACACACTCCATTAATTACAAGGAGCCAGCTACAAGAGTGCATGATTTCTCTCTTTCTATCTGTACAACTAGGGAAATAACGCGGTGGATATGTTTTATATAGCTGGCCATTAGCGTATATTCAGTTAGTGGAAAATTACTAAACTCTTTCTCTCCTTTATGTGTGTGTGCGCGTGTGTGTATGTGTAGAAAAAAAGTCTGGCCTGGAAGAACCACTGAATTTTTTCCAGGCTAGTCAATTTTATGAGTTTATTCTGATGATGCCAAAATTATACTTGCCACCTCAGAATTGGAGTGGGAGTGGGAAACAGGAAATCAGGAGGTGAAATGTATTCCCAAGGTCACCTGAGTCCCATAAGCAAATGTATTGGTTTTCTATCACTGCTGTAACAAAGAACCACAATCGTGGTGGCTTAAAACAGTACCAGTACAAACTTACTCTCCATTGTTCTAGAGGTACAGAGTCCAACACACTTCTCTCCAGGCTAACCTCAAGGTATATAGATAGGGCTGCATTCCTTTCTGGAGGCTCTAAGGGCAAATCCATTTCCCTGCCTTTCCAGTTTCTAGAGGCTGCCACATTCCTGGATTCCTGGCCCCATGCTTCTGTCTTCAGTGCCAGCAAGGTCATCTCTCTGGCCACTATAGCCACATCTCCTCGTGACCTCAGCAGGAGAGGCTTATCTCATTTTAGACATTTTGTGACTAAGAGTGAGCACATCTGGATAATCCAGGATAATCTCTCCACCTCAATGCCTTTAACTTAATCACATCTGGAAAATCCCTTTTGCCGTGTAAGGTAACATATTCAAGTTCTGGGCATTAGGACATTGGATGTCTTTGGGAGAAACATTTTTCTGCCTGCCACAGCAAATCACTGAATTTTAGAGGAAAAAAACTAAATGGGAAAAATGTGGTAGAAAGAGGAATGGCAAAATGCCTCAATACATGTATCTATCACAGCTTTGGAGCAATAAACTCAAACCAGGTCAGTATTTTATTAAAGCCTCTTGTGTAATCTCTAATTTTATGAGTGGTCTATGTACCTTGAATGATAATACACATAATCAAAGGGATGTTTAAAGGTGTATATTCATTATGTGTGTGTCTGTTACTCGCTCAGTAGTGTCGGAGTCTTTGCGACTCCATGGACTGCAGCCCGCCAGTCTCCTGTGTCCATGGAATTCTCCATGCAAGAATATTGGAATGGGTTACCATTCCCTTCTCCAGAGGATCTGCCCTACTCAGGGATCTAATCCAGGTCTCCTTCATTGCAGGCAGATTCTGTACTATCTCAGCCACCAGGGAAGCCCATTCATCATAGTATATAGAGATAATTAACTTTGAAATTCATTAAACTCTATTACTCTATAAACTATGACTTTGAGAAAAGCATAGGACTTAAGCAGAAAAACAACCAACATTTTCTAGTTGGTGAAAGTGAAGAGAGGATTTAATCTAACTAAATTAAACTTCTTCAAGTTGATCACAAGAGTACCTGCTTGGGTTCCTCTCCGTGACTTGGGGTGAACTTTTGAAATGCTCTGTGCTTTCACATCCATGCTAGCAACATGAAGCCATAGATCTCAAAGATTTTTTTTTTTTAATCATGTGAAGGGTGTGAATCAATGTGTGAAGGGGATTGTTTCTCCTGCTATATACCAAAAGAATCATCTTAACCCTACATTGTGGAGATCTGAGTCGTTCAACTGATTTAACAGAAAGCCAGTCCCATCAGTATCTTGGTGCCCCAGCAGCAATCTGTTCATTGCTTGTTAGAGATGAAGAAACACATTCACAACTCAGGCCTACACGGAGTGTCATCTCCAGATAGAATCAACACCACCCCCTCCACAGGGGCTGGAATCTGGCTGCTTTCCAAGCTGTTGCTGACCAGGCTCCCTTGCCTGGCCTGGCTGATGAGATCATCACACCAAGTGCCACGGGGGCAGACAAGGCCCGCTGTTGCAACATGTTCCTTCCTCGGGCTGTTGCCTTCACTTTACCCAATGCCCTGTACAACCCAGCATATCTCTGATCCACTGACTCTCTTCCCTTTGCCTTTGTATGCATTTTTATATCATGCATCTTCCCCTGAATAAAAGGGATAATAGAGGTTTCTCAGATTTGATTTCTCAGTGGGAATTGTTTGCTTTGGAAGCCACCTACACCAATTCTAATTGAGAACAGAGCTCAGAAGGAGGGCCTGAGAACTGCACCCGGATGAACTTTCTGGTGGGCTGATTTCCGCTGATTTCTTTAGCATTGGATTGTGTATGTGAGTGATCCTAGGGTCGACTGTTTTCCAAAAGCCTGGGCACATGGATCAATCAGTGTCTTTTTCTTTAACTAGTTCTCTACCTTGGAAGGATTCTTTGTAATTGGTCATATAAAGTCTTCATCATGAAAGCTACTGGGGATCCTGGGCCCCGCTGTCCAGTCATAAACATTGTGGAAATCACGAAGCAATCTGGGCCCTTTACAACCTACGTCCAAACGTGATGAGCCTCTATTAGAGAGATTACAGTAAAAAATAACAATCAGCTCTCTGATGATCCTGTGCGGAGGGAAAGGGTGGGGAGGAGTAGATTTGGCAAAGGACAAGCCCAGACTTTCGTCACAGGGACAGACCAAAGTGTTAACACAAAGGGAGAACCCAGGAGCATCCCGCACACTGCATTTCAGCCCAGATAACATGGCACTTCCGCGGGCCGGGTCCACGCCCTGACCGCCGGAGGGTCTCAGCACCTCTGCGCCCGCCCGCCGCCCTTCCAGCTGCAGACATGCTCGCGGGATCCGGATCTCAGGGAAGACGCAGCCTGGCCGCGCTCTCCCAGTGAGTGCTTGCTTCACCTCTTCGGGAGTTTCTTCTTCTTTCTTATAAAGGAATTGCTGTTTTTCAAATGCTTTTTAATTGTGGGAGTGGGAGGAGAAAGGAGAAGTCAGGAGGCAAAGGAAGGCACTGAGTGTGTAAGTTTCAGACCCGTATGGAACTTTTTTGGTCTCAACTTGGTGGTGGTTCTGATTGGTTTTCCTCGGTTCCATTTTTGGGGGTGGTTCGTAGACCATTTGCGGGGGGTTGATACCTAGGCACTGAGTTTTCTTATTCCAAATACCGATCCACAAAGCATCGGGTTTCTAAAGATCTGCTGTTAATTTAGACCTGAGCTCGGAATGATCCATCTGCAGGGCTCAGAGACTTTGGCTAAAGCACACATTGCCCAATCCGTAGAGTCAACAGCCCAAAGCCCTTAACACACTGACCATCTGACTGTGACAGAACAAGACCCAGAGCACACGCTATCGATCAGAGAATGGTTCAGATAACAGGCTCCAAAGTTTAGGATCCTGGAATCTTAGAATGTTCAAGCTGGAGGGGCCCCTAGGGCTGTTTGCTGGAACTCTTTCTTTGACTGAGAAACTGGAACCCCAAGGGGCAACTCCTCTCACCCAAAGCCAGACAGCAGTCAATAGGGGGGAAGCCAATGTCTTTGTACTTGCAGGCAAGGGCGCTTTTCACGCTGGCGTTTATGAGGTTTGGAAAACTCTCTGGGTCTTGGGGAAAGGTGCCGCACAAGAGTAAGAACACCAGATGGACTTTCAGTAAATCTGTCCCATTTCTGAAAGTTTTGGCATCGATTCAGCATGACAATTGTTGTTCCAGTCTCTCCAGCATTTGTGTAACAGTTCATCAAATAAACAGGAACTCAACAGGGTCCTAAAAACGAGACCCACGTCCACTGCATTGGCAGATCTCTTGGATAACCAGTTTCTTTGCGTGTGATCACTCAAGTGTGAGAGCAAAAAGGGGTGTCAGAGGTTATCTGTATGGCTATCAGACTGGTTGGGGGTTTTTTTTGTGTGTGTGTGTGTGTTTAGCAAATTTACTGTTACGAGGAATTCTATTACATAAAGGAGATGTTCTGATCAAACGAGTGGTTTTGGATCTAGAGCTTCTTTTCACTGCTGCAGTCCCCATTGCTCATCCCCCCTACTCCCCATCCTTCTCTGCCCCCACCCCACTCTACCCATTCCACCAAAACTTCCTTGGAATCCTAGGTGTCCATGGAATTTGAGAAACTCCCCGATTGTGTTCAATGGCTCAATTTCCAATGAGGAAACTGAGGCACATGGGGTAAAAGGCTGGCCCAGTATTCACAGCTGATCAACAACAGAGCCTGGAATGCAAGGCAAAGAGCCCAATCTAGGGTGTGTGTGTGTGTGTCAGTGTGAATTCCTGGTCCTGACTCTTCCCGCTTTATCATGCCCATGCTTCTATCAGTTTACTTTCTCCATATCTCTCTCACTCTTATCTACTCATCTGTCATTTCCTGAATTTCAGCAGTTACTGCTCCCCCCACCCCCCATACACACACCTGGACAATTCTAATTGCCTCCTGTCTGGTTCCAGCTTCAGTCTCTGCCTGCTTTCTGACCGTGTCCCCTCCGGCCCTCCCACCCCTCACCCCTGAAGATAGAGCTCACTGTCCTCCACATGGCATTCACAGTTCTCCACGATCTGCCTTTTGTATCCCTTCCCATTCTGACCGCCCCCTGCTCTGGCCGAATCAGATTACTCACTGGTCCCCAAACTCATCACATAAAAGCCACCTCCATTCCTTGGCTCACCCTATATCTTATGTGGAGAACACTCTATAAGCCTCAGTTTCCCCTCTGAAATGGCGGAATTGAACAAGATTGGGGCTTCTGAAGTGTCTATGGAGACCAGGGATTCCAAGGAAGTTTTGGAGTGGGTAGGGCGAGGTGGGATAGGGAAAAGACAGGGAGTATGGTGGGAGGTGGAAGCAATGGAGAGACGGGGTGTGATTGGAGAATACAGCAGGGATGAGCAGCTCTGTCTCATGTGCTCCTGACTCCATTCCTGTCCTTCAGGGCACTCATCAAATGCTGCCTTTCTCTACAAGGCTTCCTCCGCTCCTCTTTTGTCTCCACACCACTAGCCTTTGCTGTCCATCCTTCTATTATTAAACTAAAGATAGTGGTGAGCATGCCTGTCCTCTTGCAATAAATGGTAATTCACTTGAGGGTAGGAACTATTTTGACTCTTTGGACCTTCAGCTTCCAGCATGATGCCAATGGTCAAAAAATATTCTTTAACTTTCCCATTATTGGATAAATCAAATTCAGTTCATCTACATTCACACTTTTCATTGGAGTCATTTGAACACACCAGAGCTTCTGGACCTTCTGCTTTGGAAGAAGTTTTAGGTTAAATGCCAAAACAGATGCCCAACAAAATGATTTCTAAATTCCTTTGCATTTGCATCAGATAATTTATCTCAGTTTCATCACCTATGGAGCAAGATTGGAAGTATTTCTTTTATGAGGTACATTAAGATTCCTAAATGCCAGGACCTACCCAGGGTCATGTTATTCTCAGGGGCAGTTGTGAATGGTTTTTCAGTTCTTTATACTTTTCAAGTTGCTGTTTAATTTGTTCCTGGTACGATTATTGAGAGATTCTGTCACTCACAGTCTAATATTTTCACCACTTACTTTCTCATTTCGGAGAACGCAATGGCACCCCACTCCAGTACTCTTGCCTGGGAAATCCTATGGATGGAGGAGCCTGGTGGGCTGCAGTCCATGGGGTCGCTAAGAGTCGGACACGACTGAGCGACTTCACTTTCACCTTTCACTTTCATACACTGGAGAAGGAAATGGCAACCCACTCCAGTGTTCTTGCCTGGAGAATTCCAGGGACGGGGGAGCCTGGTGGGCTGCCGTCTATGGGGTTGCACAGAGTCGGACACGACTGAAGTGACTTAGCAGCACTTTCTCATTTTCCCAAAGCCTGGGTGAAATCTTGAGTTAAGATATGGGGTTTCCTGTAAATACCCATGCTTTTGACACATTTTGTAACAAACGTAGAAGGGTATATACATTTTTAAACCATGATACCAAAGAAACATAGGAAATTTTTTAGTTCATGCCACAGTTTTCTGAAGAAACTAAGTAAAAACATGACAGGGAAATAAGTGTATCCAATTCTAGTGGTTCCACTCACTATTCACAGTAGCCAAGACTATCAGGAAACCCCGTTTGTTACAACTGTGTTCAAGGAAAAAGTCAGGTCTGGGCAGAGGAACACTGAGGCGCCTTCTCTCTTACCAAGCAAAGGGCATGTACATTTTGTGACTGTTGATCTGTATACCAAACCGGCCATTTTTGTTCACTTTGGAGTTCAAAGTTTGGCTTTAAATGATTGACTCACTGGACCTCTTATCTGATTAAGGGTAAAATTATCACTTTCTGTTAGTGGATAAAAAATAAGAAAGAATGGCAGAGAAATGGGCAGTTATGCTTTGCCAGTATGGGGCACTCTATAAACGATATTGTTGAATTTCTGCTGGAATGGCGACTATACCAAATCTTTATGGAAATGGTCTCGACTTTCTGCGTGTGCCTTCCTAGCCACCTGGCCACAAGCACACTGACTGGGTGCCTGGTGGCCACAGGCCTTTCTTTCCCTCCTGGTTGATGCAATTTGCATTGCTCACTTCTCTTTCCCTCTCCTTACCTTTAACCTATTTCTATCCTTGACATGAGCGCTCACTTCCTACTGCTTCTCACACCCCCTCCCCAGGTCCCCCAAAATGGCTTTGCAGAGGCCAGGCTAGCTGAGGCCAGAGGAACAGGGGCTGGGGAGGTGTTCCTCTGCCATCTGGAGGCTAATTTGCCTCTGGCATTCCCAACTGGACCAGTGAGGATGCTTTTTTCACCCTGTAGAAATGCAGTTTCAGTTCTCTGTACTAGCTTCAGATATATCCTGGGTTTTAAAAGGTGGTTGTGGGCTGGCCCAAGATCCCAACTGCCATGTATAATAATGTTTGAAGTTCCAAAAACCAATTTGCAAATTAAGGTTTTGGAAACAAGCTTTTCATAAATGTCGGACTGCCTGAATTCATTTCCAAGCCTAATTGAGTTTTTAAGAGGAGCCTTTAAAAATCTGTAAACCTCACTCATTTCCATGCATTCATTCAACAAATATTCATTGAGGGTTTCCTGTGCCAGTTAGTGCTGCTGGGACTAGGCACTAAGAACATAAAAAAGAACAAAGCACAGGCTCTGGCTTCAAGATGATCTAGTCTTTTAACCTCCCGCCCACTGCAGGAATGCTCCTCTGTTCTCATCCCACACCCACCTCCCAGCAGACACACATCCCCCGGTCCATCAGGGGGCTGCCTGCCGTCAGAACAGCAGAGACACCTGGCCAGCGCCAGCTGCATCAGCGTTTCCCTGTTTCTCTTTCCCTCTGACCCTCTGAAAGAGTACTGGTTTCTATTATACTTGAATATAAACTTAAATATAATAAACTTAAGTTTATTTCGTGACTCAGTATGTCAGTCACTCAATGGATATGAGTTGAAGCAAACTCCAGGAGATGGTGGAGGACAGGGAAGCCTGGGCTGCTGCATACCATGGGGTCGCAAAGAGTCAGACACGACTGAACTGACAAAGCACACAGGCGCCATACATATACACACATATATCTATTCGAAACAAATGTTTCACAAAATAATGCTCACTCTTGCTATATTCAGTTCCCTCTGATGTTTTTGTTTTTCAAGTTGTACTATTGATTTTTTTCACCTTTATTAAAGTATGACTGACAAATAAGATTATTATTATACATCCACAGGATTCTCCAGGCAAGAATACTGGAGTGGATTGCCATGCCCTTCTCCAGGTCAATTATTAAAGTCTAATTGACAAATAAGCTTATAATATATTTAAAACGTACTATATGACGATCTATAGATCTATACACTGTGAAAGAAGTCCCATAGTTAATTAACATATTCATCACCTATCATATTTACCTTTCTTTCCATTTTTGGTGAGAACACTTAAGTTCCACTCTTTTAGCATATTTCAGTTGACAACACTGTATTATTAACTATAGTCACTATGTTATCCCTTGGATCGTTAAGACTTTATTCACTTTATCACTAAAAGTTTATAGCCTTTTACCAGCCTCTCCCCATTTCCCCTAGCCTCCAGCCCTTGGCAATCACTATTCTAGTTTAACTTTTTAATTCAAATTCCACATATAAACGATAGTGTGCAGTATTCGTGTTTCTCTGTCTGGCTTATCTCAGCACAATGCCCTCCATATTCATTCATGTTGTTGCAAATGGAAGAATTTCCTTCTTTTTTTTAAAAATAAGTTTTGTTGGCCTATAGTTGATTTACAGTGTTGTATTAGTTTCAGGTGTCCTTCTTTCTAAAGGCTGAATAGGATTCCACATTACTGTGTACATATTGTATATGTTACAATATTCCATATTACATATATTTACATACACATGTGTATGGATCTCCATTCACCCATTGATGAACACGTAGATTGTTTCCATACCTTGGCTATTGTGAGCAATGCTGCAATAACATGAAAATACAGATATTTCTGATATAGTGATATAGTTTCTTGCCCTCTGATATTTTCTTTAGTCTATATTTCTTTATTCTATTTAGCCTAATAGTCTATAGGCTATTGTGAGCAATGCTGCAATAACATGAAAATACAGATATTGCCCTCTGATATTTTCTTTAGTCTATATTTTTAGATAGTCGTTAACCTACTAAGTAGATTTCAGAAGCTGCAAACTGAATTTTGAAAGCCACTGAACATATTACATAATCTTGATAACCCTGACCCTGCTAGCTGCCTGTTTCAGAGATCAGCCTAGATACTTAAAGAGAGGCTTTCCAGGTGGGAATCAGAGGGTCTTGATTCCGGTCTAACTCCTTCAGCAATAAGCCCTGTGATCTCCAGGAAGCCACTTCATCTTGCTACAATGCAGCTGTAAGATAGAAATGCTTGTGTCTGCTCAGTGTAACTTGCAGGGTGGTAAGACCATCCAGTACAGTGATGTCTGTCAAAGTTTATGGGAAAAAAAACTAAGTACTAAACAAATACAAGTTATTATTAAATAGCCTTATTTTTCCCAATTAAAATTTAATATCAGAGGAGCAACTTGGGGAGACCATTTGTTCTTTATAGAGTTGTGGAAAGATCCTTGCATGGGCTATAATATTATGCAACTTCACAAATGAAAATCTCAGAGTGACATTTGTTTGGGATGTTGTAACTCGGTTCGTATTTAAGAAGTTCAGCCAGGTCATCCTCTTTTCTCTGCCCTTAAATACTTTTTCCGGTTGTAAAATCAAGGAAGTAACTAGGTGGTCGGTGGATTTTTAACTTCTGAGCCAATTTGTGAAGGAGTATGCTTTGCCTGATAGTATCTGCTCTGGCCCACTGCATTGATAAACGCTCATTTCCACTGCTATTAAGACTGTTTTTTATTAAAAACAACTGACATTAAATGAAAGTAATGAGTAAAGGAGATAGCTTTATTAAGAACGGTATAAAACAATAAATTTCTAAAGAAAATGTGGTACTTTTCTCACTGACCATTCACTCTTTCTTTATAACCTTTATTGTAAACCTCTCATGCAGACATTGATTAGAATGCTTCTTACATCTTGATATTGCTATTTTGGTGGTATTTTAGGCTGGTATTTTCTATGCTAATGAATTCCTATTGAAGGTCTAACCCACACTAGACAGGCTCTTCCAGACTAGCCCTATCGTCTTTTCTTTCCATGACTTCTTTCTGATACTTACAAGGAATAAGCACTCACCTTTTATAGAACTCAATTCGGTAAGTCACTATACCTTGCTCTTTATATGCAACAGAGATAATATGTGCTTAGTCACTCAGTCGTGTCCAACTCTTGCGACCCCGTGGACTATAGCCTGCCAGGTTCCTCTGTCCATGGGGATTCTCCAGGCAAGAATACTGGAGTGGGTTCCCATGTAATTCTCCAGGGGATCTAACCAACCCAGGGATTGAACCCAGGCCTCTCGCATTGCAGACAGATTCTTTACCAACTGAGCCGCCAGGAAGAGATAAAATAACAATATAATAAAGTAAGGACTATACTCACCCCAAGATAATTAGCCACTTTTGCTCTTTGAAGAGTGAAAACATTCTTGCACAGATCAGTGATACCCCACCAAAGGCCACACTTCATAATTATCTTGCATAGTTTCCAGAGAAGGGTACATGAAATACAAAAAATTTAAGTAATTTTTTCAACCCACCTTTAATATGGTTTCATGATATTTATAGCTTTTGTGTGTAATTCCCATAGCTACTTAATGAATTAATATGATATGTCTAAGAACTGAATTAAAAATAATGGTTTTCACACTTTTTAATAAGAGTAAATTTAAGGTCCAAGGTGGCCTGTGTACACTAAACTTTTGAAGCAGAAAAGATGGCTTTAAAGAAGAGCTGATTGCTTACCTCTGCTATTTCTCAGGTAGTCTTTCCAGAGTGAAACAGCACTGCTGGCTGGGAAAAAGGTCTCAGTACTGTTTCTACTGACCTGACCCAGCTTTCAAAGCACTAAATGGGCACATTATTGGCAGGTGAAAACTAGAGCCAGGTATCCTGACTCCCACATCTGTGTTTGAACTTTGGTCTTTGATGATGTGTGATTAAGCAGGTCTGTTAATTTCAGTGGGCCTAAGTTTCTTCATATGTGGGGCGGAGCAGATTGAGGGAAAGAAAGGTATAGTATCTGTCTTGCAGGTTTAGTGAAAATTAAAGGAATTAGTTACGTGAAGGTGTATAAACCACAGCAGATAATCAATCAGTGTTAAATTTTCCACCTTGCTCTTCCGAAGGAGCTCTTCTTTTCCTACAGATCCTAGAAGAGAAATGGCTTGATATCTTACACCAACAAAGCTACTGGGGTGTAAGATGCTGTAAGCCAGGTGAATTCAGTTTGTGATTGACATGTGTTCAAAAAATCCATCTATTTTTAAAAAGTCAGAGGAGCTCCTCATCTCAGATTTTAGTTGTTCCATGTACTTCCTACTTAAAAAGTATAACCCATACTGCAATACTTTGGATAACTCTTAAAGTTAAAAGAAACTTGCTAAACATAGGCTTTGGGGGCAGAATATAAAATTGCTACTTTCCAAAACTGGCCTAAACCAGACACATTGTGAAGGAGGACATAGTAAGAAGTAGGAAATTGTTTGCCAAAAAACTTTGATGCCACCAATCTGTAAGTAAGCTTGATAGAGAAGGAGAGTATAAATTAAGAATATTAACTTTGAAAAAATGCAGATAAAGTTGGAGCTGGACTCAAATCCTAGTTGCATCATTTTATTAACTATGTGCCCTTGAGCTGATTACCTAATCTCACTGAGTTTCTTCAGTTTATTTGTCTATAAAATGAGGAAAAGATATGTAAAGTGGTTAGCACGGTGCCTGGCACTTAGCTCAAAAAGATGTGTGTGGGGTGATAGACAATAATAATTACTGGCATTACCTGGATGCCTAAGGGAATGAGTCTGAGGTAGCTTCCTGGGACAGTAAGCCCCCTACACATGAATCTTCAAGTAGTGAACTTTCAAAGATGCGATCGTGCATTCCGTCAACATCAGGCATGCGTGAAATTGCAGCTTGCCCTCCGTCTCCTTGGCAGTCCTTCAGCTGTACCATCTTCCACCTCCACTCCCTCCTCCACTCAGTAACTCTTCTTGCCTCTTCACTCAATACCAGCCTCTATATATTAGCTTACTACTGTACTTTTCAAGGCAATGTTCTTAAAAATGGTTTCTTTATTTTTTGTGGGTTTTTTTTAATGCATTATGTACGTGAAAAGTATACTATTACAGTACAGTACTATATAGCCAATTGTGATAGTTGGGTACCTAGGCTAACTTTGTTGGACTTACAAATGCCCTGTCGGAACAGAACTTGCTCGTATGTAGTAGACTTACTGTCTTCACAGAACTGTGAATGACTGTGATGAGTCGTATTAGTTTCTAGGGCTCTCATAACAGTACCACAAACTAGGTGGCTTAGAGCCACAGGAACTCATCGTCTCTCACAGTTTTAGAGGCTAGAAGCCTGATGTCAAGGTGTCTGCAGGACTATGCGCCCCCTGAATCCTATAGGGGAAGATTCTTCCTTGCCTTTTCTGGATGCTGGTGGCCCCAGCTGGGCCTTGGTCTGTGGCAGGATAGCTCCAATTTTTCCATTAATTCTCATGACATTCTCCCTATTTCTCTTCACATAATCTTCCCTCTGTCTGTCTCTGTGTCTGAATTTCTCCTTTTTATAAGAACTCCAGTCATCATGGATTGGAGTTCACCCTAATGACCTTATCTTAACTTGATTACATCTTAATTCCAAATAAAGTCATGTCCTGAGGTACTGGAGGCTAGGACTTCAATGCATTTTTGGAGACAACACAGTTAGACCCCACATAATTATGTGGGTACACAGAGTTCCTGGAATTAAATACAACAAACCTGGGCCTTACCTCTACATTTTAAAGTTTGCTGAGGTCTCCACAGATTGAGCAAACCTTCTGTACCCTGGAGATACCTTATGTGGAAATGGTATTCTGATGTGAGTTTGCTGAGTAGTAGATATTTCCAGGGGGATTCCCAGGTGGCTCAGTGGGTAAAGAATCCACCTGCAGTGCAGGAGAGGTGGGTTCAGTCCCTGTGTCAGGAAGATCCTCTGGAGGAGGGCATGGCAACCTACTCCAGTATTCTTGCCTGGAGAATCCCATGGACAGAGGAGCCTGCTGGGCTGCAGTCCATAGGGCCACATAGATTTGGACACGACTGAAGCAACTTAGCAGGCATGCACACAGGTACTTCCTGATCACTAAAGGACAAAAGCCCCTTAGGCTCAAGCATTATGGGGCTTTCCTTTCAACCTCAGTGAGTGAAAGGCACCCAAGAAGTATGTATGTATAGCATAGCCTCTTCTCACTCCAAGGGAAACAGCCTTGAAGTCATAAATTGAACCATGCCAGGCCTGTACTGTATGAGTTAGTATCATGGGCAAGATTTACTTTCCACTTATTCTCCCTCACTTGTATACATTTTTAAACTTCTGACCTTAATTAAACATTCAGTTTGACCCAGGGAAGCATTATAAGTCTGTCTCTCTCAGATCTGAAGACTTGCAGGCTGGAAGGGAGACGCTGTAAAACATTCCTTCCATCCAGGAGCTTAAAAAGGCTAGTTTTATGAGTCCACCTAGAGCTACAGGTAAATCTCAAACCAAGACCCTCAGACACCAGAGGAGCAAAAGGAACTCAGCAAAGGTGAGAACTGAGCATATGAGGAAATAAAATTATAAGTTACAATGGAAGGCAACTTCATAAGTTAGATGGG
>SJYX01008669.1:12356-43095 GCA_006410675.1 Oreotragus oreotragus | reverse complement strand
ATCCAGGACAGTCCTTGTTAGTAAAAAGTGTCTGTTTCTATCTTTGTCCTTGTTCATTTCTCCCTCATGAAATCCTCTTTCAAATGTCATCCCCTCCCCCTTGCCAATAGATCAAGCATTCTCGAACAGGATAGATAGGGCAGTAAGGAGCTAATAATGATAATAATAATAGTGAGAAATGGCCTCAGAGATATATTTCATGTGTCTTCCCCTCTCCTTGTCTTTCTTCGGTGGAACAGCTTCCCAACCAATGGGGCATTAATCATCAGAACAGCAGCTTGGAGATAAAGGCTGGGTGAAATTTCATTGTGCATTATAGTGTGAGTTGTGTGTGCATGAATACGTGTCTCGCTCACTATCTGGGAGGAGGATGTGAAGAGGCGGAGGAGAAAAATCTGTCATTTCATATATTTAGACCGCTCAGGATGGTCAGGACTGGTTTCCCATTGTTACTGTGGATTAAAATCATTCATGTCCTTCTGCTTTCATTGCAGGTCACCTCTCAGAAACAGGGATACATATTGTGACAAGTTAAATTCTGCCTACTTTTTTTTCACATCTGCCTTGAAGGCATGTAGCAGAGGAAGGGCCAGGAGGAGGGGGTCAGTGGAACCAGGAGCAGGACTGTCTGATGGGATATATTTTTCTTGGTGAATCCCCATCAGGGTGGTGTCTCTTGTCCTTACNGATACATATTGTGACAAGTTAAATTCTGCCTACTTTTTTTTCACATCTGCCTTGAAGGCATGTAGCAGAGGAAGGGCCAGGAGGAGGGGGTCAGTGGAACCAGGAGCAGGACTGTCTGATGGGATATATTTTTCTTGGTGAATCCCCATCAGGGTGGTGTCTCTTGTCCTTACATAATGCTTCGGGTTAACGAGATTTCCTGTTTTGAACAGCCTTGAATTAAGCTTGGGGAGATCATTTGGAGGAGATAGATAAACAGGTGCTACTACTATTCAACAAAGAACTATAAATACCTACGAGACCCTGGCTCCAGAAAGTGAGATCCACTAACTACAGCCTGACATCATTGGGAGCTAGCTAGCTCGGTCGTGTCTGCCTCTTTGCAATCCCATAGACGGTGGCACGCCAGGCTCCTCTGTTTTCCACTATCTCCTGGAGGTTGCTCAAATTCATGCCCATTGAGTCAGGGATGCTATCTTAGCTTGATCTTAGCCCTGTGTAGAATGGACTCAGAAGCTGCTCGTTAATCGTATCTCACAGGTGATCTGCATACATGTAAGTTTCAGAACATGTAAGTTTCACTGTTTTAGCTAATGCATGTGAACACATGTGAGCATCCTCTCTTCCCCTCTCTCTCTCACACATATGCATATAAAATGAGAGATAGAAGAGGCCACATTGCATAGATAAGTCAATCAAATTTCCACCAAGTAATTCTCTCAGTGTCTGCTGGCCACCACAGATATGGTGTACATTTATTTCCCCAGACATTTCATCCCTGGATGATGAGAAAAAAAAAAAAAACAACAACAGGAGAACCTTAAATTCTCCATTTAGCTAACAGAACTAGCTCTCTAGACAACCTGAGGCTTTAATTAGAAGGTTTCAAAAGGCAGGGTTGTCATAACAGCCTCAGTGTGTTTCTAATTTTTACAATCATTCAAACATACACCAGGAAGATATGAAAGCATATCCCATCCCTCCTACAGCCTTGTCAAAGGCAGAATGGAAATATCCATCTTGAAGCCTGGCTAGCAATGAGTGCTGCTTAAAGTCATTTCCCTGACATCTATAAATAGAAAGAGATGCATTTTCAGAGAAAAAGAACATTCTTGGACCTTAGCTTAAACTAAGGTCCAAGAGAGATTTATTAAGTGCTTTATCTTCTACATAGGGGTAGTCATTGTGGAACTCTTTCTGAAAGCTTTCAGCAAAGGGGTGGAGTGGGGTACAAAAATAAATCATTATTTGCATTATAATTTGAATTAGATTAAAGATATCCTATGCATTTCTCTCAACCTGAGCCATCCAATCCAGAAAATGGACAGATTGTTCTTACAGCAAAATGATTACAGAGTATTTTTGCTTGCTCTCTGCTTTCTTCTCAACTTCTCTTCCCCTCCACCCTCTAATTCATTTGTCCATCCATTTACTGTCACTGGACATGGCTGTTGTTAGGAAAATGAAGATATTGGAGACAATGTGAATCTACCCTTATATTTGTTAGCTGAGGAAAGAGTGGAGACCTAAGGAAGCTAATTGCCCTGTCATAGGCCAAATGGCTAATTAAAGAATAAAACCCAAAAGTTGGATGCCAAAGAGACCTGGATTAGAATCCCATTTAAAATAACAACAACAACAATCTGCTGAGTTGCACTGACTGACGCTGTTGACTTGTGTTATTGTAACCTATCCATGAAGTTGATGTTATCATCTCCCTGTGTCCACGGTAAAACTAAGCTTCAACAAGCAACCTAGCCAAATCCCAAAGCTGATAAATGAAAGCCCACCATGAATCATGGTTTTAACCATTTTATCTACAAATGAATTCTCCTGATTCTTGTTTCCAAGCCCTCTTTCCTTCGTATCAGCCTGTTTTCTCATAGCTGTCTCTGTTGACCTTGAACATTAATAACATTGCCCCTGATCTGCTTCTTCCCTCTTGCAGATAAGCATTCATTCACTTAATGCAGTTTCCCTTCTTTCAACAAACACTGATTGAGCCCCACCTTGCGTCTGGCACTGTGCCAGGGCATGAATGTTGAGTGAGGAGCTACGCAGAGATTATTCCTTCTCTCAATCTAGTGACTTCTCATAGTATCTTCCAGAATCTTCTTTTCAAAGGATCACAAACTATGGAGCCACATAAATCATAGCGTCAAGACCAGGAATAAAGAGTTTCATAGAAATGGCAACCCACTCCAGTATTCTTGCCTGGATAATCTCATGGACAGAGGGGCCTGGCGGGGTTGCAAAGAGTCAGACACGACTGAGCAACTAACATTTTCACTTTCATAACATACGTAGCTGTTTGCTGTTTTGTTAATCGCTCAGTTGAGTCCGACTCTTTGCAACCCATGGACTGTAGTCTGCCATACTCCTCTGTCCATGGGATTTCTCAGGCAAGAATACTGGAGCGAACAGCCATTCCCCTCTCCAGGGGATCTTCCCAAGCCAGGGGTCAAACTCAGGTCTCCTGCATTGCAGGCAGATTCTTTACTGTCTGAATCATCAACTTAGTTATTAGAGAAAGACAAAAAAAGTAACTTAAAGTGGATAGAAGACTCCCACCCACATATGCACAACCAGGTAAATTAGCCATTGGTTAATTTTCTATCCATACCAATAGAACAGAACAGAAGCAGCAGTCCATTAATATGGTTTTTATTTGCTGACATGTACAAAGTTAGGTTTTAGGAGAATCAAGAATTAAATAATGTGGGAAAGGAATATGGCAAACAAATTGGACAGGGAAAGTGGGTGAGATGACATTTTCAAAACTGCTTTGAAAACTCTAAGTGCTAGAAACCGCCTTTGCTATTAGGATGGCAAATAATTTCTAAGGAAAGGGAATTTAAGGCCAGAAATCAACAAGAACAATCTCGCACACCAGATACAAGGAGGCATCTCTGGACTCTTATTATTAAGATTTCTTGATGGGCAAAAAATCAACATGTTAAATAGAGAAAGATCAGACTCAGCAGCTGTACAAGGCAAGGAGTCCAGAGCAGCAAAGCCACTGCTGAGGGCATTCCGTCTTGGTCCAGTAGTTAGGACTTCACGCTTTCACCACAGAGGGCACCGGTTCCATCCCACAAACAAACAAACCGCTGCTGACTCCCATTCCTACTGGTGAGCCTCATGAGAGAGCCAAACCATGGGCCTCTTGAGGCGGCAGAGGCGGAGACAGCGCTTGGAAGTGGGATTCAGTTTGTGAGCATCATAAGACCTGTGTACTCCCTGAAAAGGTGCTAGTGGATTGCCGTCCATCCGTCTCCAGCAATACTGACCGAGGGCTTACTCTGTGCCCTGATAGCACCTGAAACGAGTATCTTGCCATCCTAGAACTCACCTTTCACCAAAGAGAGATGGCAAGCAAACGTGTGATATCATGCCAGGTAGAGATGACTGCTCTGAGAGATCACGAAGCAGAAGGCGACAGGGAGTGGAGCGCTGTTTCACAGGGGATGGTCAGGGAGGGCCGCTGCAGAAGGTGTGATATGGGCAGAAGTTTGGATACAGTAAGGCACTGAGGCATTCAATCACTGGGAAGAGTTGCACCAGGCAGAAGCAACCACAAGGGGAACGCCACAGGCGTGCTTGGTACATTCGAGCAAGAGCTGCACCAGGCAGAAGAAACAGCAAGCAAAAAGCCACAGGCGCGCTTGGTACATTCGAGCAGGGCTGGGACTAAGGAGGAGGCGCTCATCTATTGTGTAACGTTTAAAGGAACGGCCTCAAATTCAATCATTAGAGATAAAGAATACTTTATTGCACTGTTTTGAAGTCAGCATCAAGGCAAAAAAAAAAGTTCTTGATCAGCAAAAAATCAACATGTTAAATAGAGACAAGATCTGACTCTGTAACTGCACAGCCCTCGCTCGTCTCCCTTCTCCTGGATCTAAGTTCAAGGAAGATCAAGAAGACCTGTGTGCCTGGAGCAAGATGGTAGAAAACACCATCAGAGAGAGAGAGAGAGAGCAGGGAAGAGATCCATACAGCACACGGTAAAGAGACAGGCTTTATACACGGTAAAGATACAGGCTTTATCCTCAGCCAAGTAGTCTGTTAGGTGACTGGACAATCACTAAGAGCTTTAGAAACCTTTGGGGAACTTCCCTGGTGGTCCAGTGGCTAATACTCCATGCTCCTAACGGAGGGGTCAGGGTTAGATCCTTGGTGGAGGAACTAGGTATCACACACAGCAACTAAGAGTTCACATGCCTCAACTAAAGGTCCCACATTGTGCAACTACAAAAAGAAAAAAGAAACATCTGAAGACCCCCATAGTGAGTAGCCAAGAGCTGCACGTCCCTCTCAGCTTTTCAGATGGCTAAAAATAAGATCCAGTGCTTTATTCGCAGTTCTGGTCACTGATTCTATCCTATAAATATTACATGCTAATTAGAAGGGCATCTCTACAACTTATCTGAGCATCTTGCAGAGTTCCTGCCTGTATGTGATGAGGACATGCTTGTATGTGATGGTCCACATGCCTCTGAGGACCTTCTCAGAGATCCTTTCAGGGACTTTTTCAGCTTTGGGAATTTCTAATCTATTTGTACTGCTGACACCTAAGTCTTTAAGAGGTAGGTAAAACCATCAAGTTCCTTTTTCCCCCCATTAGAACCATGCAGTTCCAGACAGAAAATGTCACTGAAGGGTTCTACGAGGTAGTGAGTAAATTAGAGTCCATTTCCTTCCACCCCTCCCCATCTGTTCTCCAAGAGGGGAAAAGAAAGTACCTGCATGAGGGTAAAGAGGAAACAGAAGGTATTTCTTGGCTGGAAGCTGAAGTCTAATTAGACAGACAAATCTTCATTGCCTCCCCCAGTTATGAGGCTTGGCAGGAAAGGAATGAGCCCTGGAGCCCCACGTTATGCAAGGCCGTTAATCAATATTAGTTGAGCCCTGAGCCTAAAATAAACTTCCCCTGGAGGCTCTGTTGTCTTATGGCTAAAGCGAGGGATGGAAATCTGTGTGGACTCCATGTCTCACTTCTATCAAGCTGATGGCAGCAGGGAAAAGGTAGAGGGGCCCAGAGGGGTAATTTGACGGGTAAGTATAACATAATTTACCTCCTATTAGAGCATGTTATTTGGAATAAGGTAGATGAATCTTATATCCCAATCCAAGACAGTCTGACTGTTCAAAGAACCTTCAGAAACCTGTTCCAGCCAGAATCTCAAAACCCCATGGATAACAACATACTGAAATGAATGTGTCATTTATTTGTGGAACCATATGATGTTGCTGATATCCGACCACTCTGCTTCTACAAAACTGGCAGCTTCACACACTTCGTCCAACAAAAAGCTTTGTATGTAATAACCACTCAGCTAACTCTCACTCCATAAATTCCTTCTACTTGATGAGTTCAGGGCTATGATTTGACCTGGAACCCTCAAAGGAATCCTGGGTAATAATGGGTTTGTGTGGGTGTAGACAAAATTGTTTTTGTGTTTATCCAACCATACAAGGAAGCTAAGCTCTATGAGGATGTGTGAGTCCTGAGAGAATCTCTTTGGTTGAAGTGGTTTTCTGAATGTCTAGCATTTAGTGAAAACTTACAGGCATGGCCTAAGTTCTTTCCACATCTGCCTGTATGTATTACTCACAACAAGCCTATGGTAAAGATGCTGTTGAGCCCATTTTAGAGATAATTCAGTTCAGTTCAGTTGCTCAGTTGTGTCCGACTCTGCCAGGCCTCTCTGTCCATCACCAACTCCCAGAGTCCACCCAAACTCATGTCCATTGAGTCGGTGATGCCATCCAACCATCTCATCCTCTCTTATCCTCTTCTCCTCCTGCCCTCAATCTTTCCCAGCATCAGGGTCTTTTCAAATGAGTCAGCCCTTTGCATCAGGTGATTATAGATAATAGACCTGAAGTTTAGATGGGCTAGTCAACTCACCCAGAGATACACAGCTAAAAAACTGGAAGAATATAGGATCCAACTAGAAATTCTGACTCTAATTGCTCTCTCTTCCCTTCAGCACACTGGGACTCCATCAGGAACATGCAGTGAGAAGGATCAACTTTTTTTTTTTTTTTGGCATATTAGCCTGCTGGTTTTTTGTCTGTTTTAATTTCTAATTTTATATTGGAGTATAGCCAATTAACAATATTGTAATCGCTTTAGGTGAACAGCAAAGTGACTCAGCCATACACATACATGTAAAGGATCAACTTTTTAATCATAAGTTTTGCTTTGCTTTGTTTTCCCATAAGTAATATCAAGGCTGAAGGGTGCTTCTGACTGTCCCCAGCATAAAAGCAGACCACGGGGAGGACTTTCCATGAAGGTATTGTTACAAAACCTGAAAACCTGTGGCTTCCTTCTGCAGTTTTTAAAAGTGGTCCATGCATTTCCCACCAAACTTGTGAGTTCGAGTAAGAATGAAATCTCATAAAGCTTTTACATCTTTCATTTCTATTAGGCGCAGTTCCAGTCCAGGCTGAGTGTTGTGATTTCTGGTAATTTCCTGGTGTCGGGCAGCCTTGGCCAATGCCAAGGTGACTTTACCAATGCCCAGTTCAGAAAAAGTGGGTCACGATCAGTCTCCTGCTAAAAGCTTATAAACGATTCCAAATGGCGATCTGCACAGAACACACTGAGTTCTTTCTTGACTAATAACTTGGTCTAGAGCACTAAGGGAAGAGAACCCACCTTATTCTTGGAACTGTTTTCCTCTTGGACCTTTCTTCTCTGGCAGGAACGTTTTGGTCCTGGTGGCTGACAATGATCCCTAAAAGATTTTTATTTCTCACTTTTACCTTCTGTCCTGATTAGAAGATTCAGGAATGTGAATGTAGCCTGAATTGAACTTTTCCATTTTAGAAACTGACCTATCACAATAGTCACTCCCCAGCCCTGGGGTCAGATGTCAGGTAATGGACATGCCTGCACGATCTTGGGGCCATCTCTGGTAGTGAAACCCACAGGGAACCTGATCTAGTTCTCCCCTCTAGGACCTCTTCTGTTTGAGGGAGTGTTAGGCCAAGACACTCAGAATCTGAGTCTCTGATCTCCCACCAACCCTCCTCTATACACTCTCTGTTCTAGTTGAACTTGGCTATCTCTCTAGGAATCATCATCTCTGACTTTGTCAATTTAGCTTCGTACATTCAACCAACCTGAGATTTGCTCCTTTCTCCATGTATCCAAGACTTGGAAAACTCTCTCCAAGAGACCTAAGCCTCCATGAAAGGAGTCCTAGAGACATGGGGAGGGACATGTTCACAACTGAGTCCAGTTCATCCACTGAAGCTCCAGGTGCACATGTGAAGCCAGAGCCTCCAGCCCAGAGTAGCCACTGAGTGACCTCAGGCAGGTCCACGTGAGGCAGAACTGCCTTGCTGTTTTTGCTGTGGTTCAGTCACCAAGCCATGTCTGACTCTTTGCAACCCCAGAGACAGCTCACTGACCACCTCCTCTGTCCTTCACTGTCTCCTGGACCTTGCTCAAGTTCGTGTCTGTTGCGGCGGTTATGCCATCTAAACATCTCATCCTCTGCCTCCCCCTTCTCCTTTGGCTTTCAGTGTCTGCCAGCTGAGCCGTGCCCACATTTCTGACCCATAAAACCATGAGATCTAATGACATCATTGTTTCGAGCTACTTAATGATGACAGGTTGTCTCCACAGCTAGGTAACTACAACATATATGACTTCCGCAGGGTCGCTTAGNTCCTTTGGCTTTCAGTGTCTGCCAGCTGAGCCTTGCCCACATTTCTGATCCATAAAACCATGAGATCTAATGACATCATTATTTCGAGCTACTTAATGATGACAGGTTGTCTCCACAGCTAGGTAACTACAACATATATGACTTCCGCAGGGTCGCTTAGCTAATACGAAGAGGAAACTAGGTTCCAAACTCAGACAATCTGATTTCAAGTACATGTATTTCATCAGTCTTTTATAGTTTTACCACTAGGGGTGGGGGTGGGGCAGAAAATTAAACTGTCCAAAGCCCAGTGATCATGGTAGAGGGAAAATCTTTCATAAGTCAGGCCACTTCTGAATTTTAAATGACAAAGTACATTATAAAGCCTATCTTGTTTTCAGATTTATTCAACAAATTTTTATTGAGTACCTACTAAGTGCCAGATCTTTATTTGAGAATTATCACCCATCCATTTGCTTTCTCAATGTATCCACCTCTTCTCTCAACCTTAACTTTCTTTTTGAATCAGGGGAATAACCAGAGACATCCTTCTTAATGTAGGGTAAAGACTTAATGCTTGGCACCATAGCTGTGAGTAACTGAACACAGTCCATGTAATTCACAAGAATTTTGTAACACACTAGTGCATTAGAAAGATCAAAATGCTAATTATTTCCAGGAGGCTGGAGCATTAGAGGGCCATCAGTTCAAAAACTCTTTGTTCACCTTCACACATGGCTAAAAGCATCACTAAAAGCACTTTGCAGTTTTCCTTTGATCTGAAATCAACATTAACCAAGGTCTATTAGAAGTGAACTGTTCAAATGATTTTTTTTTAACCTTATGCTTAAAGAAATAACCAGTGGATTTTTAAATAACCAGATATTTATATTTGTGAATCCACATGCTTATTTTGTTTCTCCTGGAAGAGTCAAATTTTAGGGCAACTCTACTCTAGCAATATTATCAAAGCCAAGGAGGACAGAACAGAGTCACTTAGAAATGGCTGTAAGATTTCACACATAGGTGAAAACGTGAATGATGAATCTATGGACACAAAACCCAGGCTTCCTCACCTCATTTTTTTCCTGAAGATTTCTTAAAGATCAAATTTTAAAAATCAAATTAATTTATTTTCAATTGGAGGACGACTGCTTTACAATATTGTGTTGGTTTCTGCTATACATCAACATGCATCAGCCGGAGGTACACATATGTCCCCTCCCTCTTGAACCTCCATCCTACCTCCCACCCCATCGCACCCCTGTAGACTGTCAGGGAGCACTGGATTTGAGGTCCCTGCATCATACAGCAAATCCCCCCTGACTATCTACTTTACATATGGAAATGTATGTTTCAATGCTACTCAGAGCTCAAATCTTTATGAATCCATTTCATCCAGGAAAACTAGCTGGCTCACACACAGGGCACATTGGAACTTCTGAGAGTGACTCTCTTCACCCAGAGTCTTTACAGTCTGGAAACCATCTAAACCCCTGGATTGAATCTAAGGGTTGCTGGGTCCACATGCCTAACACAAGCTTGATATGATCTACAGAATGTACTTAAGGGGCAGACTTGGAGACAGGCAGGCTATTGAGTTTTATGTGTGCAGGTGTTCACTGTTGACAACCTTTTTTTTTTTTTAATTCACTAAACATTTTATTTTGTATTGGAGTATAGCTGATTAACAGTGTTGTGATGGTTTCAGGTGGACAGCAAAGAGACTCAGCCATACATATACATGGATCCATTCTCCCTCAAAGTCCTTCCCTTTCAGGCTTCCACATAACACTGAGCAGAATTCCATGTGCTATACAGTAGGTCCTTGTTGGTTATCTATTTTAGACACAGCAGCGTCTACCTGTCCATCCTAAGTTTCTTCCGGAGTCCAAGGCAAAGTTCTTACGGCTGGTTGGCCAGACAAAAAGCGCAAAACCCTTGGCATAGTTATTTCCTTTAGCTAACCTTTGCAAAGAATATGGGACTTTTAAATCTCTCCTTCCAATCTATTCCAATTCTGCTCATCTGCTGGCCTTTCTCCAATAGCACTTCAAGGTTTTATACACTCTTAAAAACAACAAGCGTCAACAGGTTTATAACTCAGTTTTATAGCCTTGTCTTTAGAAGCAAAAGGAAAGCCATGCAGATGTGATCCAATCATTACTGGACTAAAGGAACAGAGACACAGAAAGGAGGCTGTCAGAGATGACACCCGCCAGCTGTCCACAGCTGCTGTTCTCTAAAATGACACTGGGTCCAATGATGTCTAGAGTCAGAACCGCGTACAAGACTTTTGTACCTTCTATCCTAGGCTTTCTTAGTTTGTACAAATACTTAATCTCCTCCCATTTATGTATTTGCCCCTGGAGGGAAAGCCCCAAACTGATCATTATTGTGGCCTAGGCCCTGAATCCCCATGTAACATTACATCCTTCTGAGGTCAGTAAAAACATGGCCTCGAAAAAGACTACAGGACCATCCATTCCTACGAAGAAAAAGCCATTTGCTCCTCTGCTTCCCACGGAGTTCGTGGAATGTATTCTGACAGAAGCAGAACCAGACCTGTGCAGACAGAACTATCCTTTCACCAACAATAAACAGATCTGCTCTAGAGCCATGGAGAGTCATAATAGAAATATATATTGCCTTTTATCTTCTTTTCAGTGAGTAGAGTGAAGTGTCAGGAGTTATTGCTTTAATATCAGTGGAGAAGAAGCTATTTTTCTGAGCATGTACATAGGTCTGAATGTAACAACATGTGCAACTCTAAGACTGTGAAGTAACCGGCTTCTCAGTAGAATTTCTAAAACACATAAAATTGTACTGATAACATCATCTGTGAATCAGCTTCCGATTGTTCCTGTGGAATCACGTAAGGAGCTGTCTGGCTATGTCTACTCAAAGACAAGGGAGAAGGAAGACAATTTTACCACTACCTAACTCACATAAAATTAATTCAGAAGAATGAGAACGCATCAGAGATTTAATTGACTATTGACTTTAGGTTTACAGTGGCCCGTGAAATCAATGGAAAGTGATGTCAAAGACTAAATTGAATCCCTGGATAATGTCTTAAACCAAGAAACAGAAAGGACAAGTACTGATCTACTGAATCTCCTACAGACACTAACTAGGCTAAGGGTCAATTCCCCATGAGCAACTGGAATGTCTTATTTTTGCCAGAGCATTTAAGGCTAATAATTCAACTAACTTTCTACCCTCTAATATCTAGATTTATGAGAAGCCAAGGTAATCAGCAAAGCATCAAGCTTTGGCTTGGCTACAATTAACTTCCCTGGTGGCTACAATTACTTTTAAGTGACAAAACAAAAACATTAACAAAAACTCCCTACATAGTTAAACTCAGACCTTCAAATTTGCTAATATAATTAGGATTTTGGTCAATACAATGTAAAAGAAACAAAGCGAACCAAAAATAACAAGTGATTAATCACACTTATAAAACACAAGTATTACAATTTATAAAGATGGATGGAAGCTTCAGCTTCATCTACCCTTGATTTAATGCTACCACATGGCCTCAGAAATGAACAATTCATGTCCCAGTAGTAAGCCATCAGGAGGATGCAAACAGAATTTAACTAGAATATAGTCCTTCCTGTGATAACAAAGATTCCTTTCCTCCTGTTGAAAAGAAAGATAATAAAATGATAGGAGAGTGTATGCCATAGTGAAAATGTTCTCCATCTCTCACCTTGAACAACATCTTTCCCATTTCAGTGATGGATATAATAAGAATAATAACCCATGCGTGCGCACCAGACATGTATAATTTCTTTAACAACTACTTTATCTTTCTCTGCCCCTGGGTGTTACTCCTATGAGCAGCTGTAGGTGTCCTTCCTACAAACATCGTAACTCAGACACTTTAGTGTGAAAGCAACATGACCCCAGTGGCAGTGTCNTTTCAGTGATGGATATAATAAGAATAATAACCCATGCGTGCGCACCAGACATGTATAATTTCTTTAACAACTACTTTATCTTTCTCTGCCCCTGGGTGTTACTCCTATGAGCAGCTGTAGGTGTCCTTCCTACAAACATCGTAACTCAGACACTTTAGTGTGAAAGCAACATGACCCCAGTGGCAGTGTCCCAGAGACAAAGACGCAGAGTCAGGAGGTGTTGGCGAGGCCTACCTGAATGCTGGCTGTGGAGCGATTCTTGCGGGTCGTGGTGGTAGCCATTGTGGTGGTGGTCTCCATGACAGTGGTAGACATTTCTGGTGGCATGGAGGTCGTCTGTGTTGTTCCCAAGATCGATGGGACTTCTCCCACCAGCCGGACACTTCCATTGATTTTAATATTGGGGTTGTTCTCAGCCGCCATGTTCAGGACTTTCAAACCATCATAATAGAGCCCAGAAAGCTGGCCTTGGAAGAGGCGTCCTTTGTCCTTTCCGCCAATAGCTATTTGCGCCTGGGTGTTGAAGATGGTTAACTGCCGGCCTAGTGGGTTGGGTGGAGGAAACATCATTATTCCCATACATTTGTCTCTGTTTGCCTTACCTGGTCTGAATGGACCAGATATCAAAACAGGCTTCTTTGAGCAACTGAAGGGGAGAAAATTGGATAGCAAAAATTCAGTATAGGTATTGGCAAGTAACAAAAATTCAATCTAGACATTGGCAAATAACATTTCCCTATGTTTATCTCTTCCACTGTCTAGCTGAATATCCTAGACAACCTGAATAATTGAATGCCTGCTTCTTTATTGTGAAGCAGGAGTGATGAGTGGTACTGCAGACTTCCAGGGCATACAGTTGTGGATGACAGCAAAAGAAAACAACCCAAATCAGGCGATTATAATAATAAATCATAAATACCTATTGTACTGACTTTTTTTAACCTACAAAGTAACATAATGAAAACGATGAAGAATATATAGGGCAAATAAAAACTCAGTGGGGTAACTCAGAACACTGAATTTTAAAACTAGGTCTGATAATTAAATTAACTGAAATTAAATTAGATTTTNATCTAAACCCCTGGATTGAATCTAAGGGTTGCTGGGTCCACATGCCTAACACAAGCTTGATATGATCTACAGAATGTACTTAAGGGGCAGACTTGGAGACAGGCAGGCTATTGAGTTTTATGTGTGCAGGTGTTCACTGTTGACAACCTTTTTTTTTTTTTAATTCACTAAACATTTTATTTTGTATTGGAGTATAGCTGATTAACAGTGTTGTGATGGTTTCAGGTGGACAGCAAAGAGACTCAGCCATACATATACATGGATCCATTCTCCCTCAAAGTCCTTCCCTTTCAGGCTTCCACATAACACTGAGCAGAATTCCATGTGCTATACAGTAGGTCCTTGTTGGTTATCTATTTTAGACACAGCAGCGTCTACCTGTCCATCCTAAGTTTCTTCCGGAGTCCAAGGCAAAGTTCTTACGGCTGGTTGGCCAGACAAAAAGCGCAAAACCCTTGGCATAGTTATTTCCTTTAGCTAACCTTTGCAAAGAATATGGGACTTTTAAATCTCTCCTTCCAATCTATTCCAATTCTGCTCATCTGCTGGCCTTTCTCCAATAGCACTTCAAGGTTTTATACACTCTTAAAAACAACAAGCGTCAACAGGTTTATAACTCAGTTTTATAGCCTTGTCTTTAGAAGCAAAAGGAAAGCCATGCAGATGTGATCCAATCATTACTGGACTAAAGGAACAGAGACACAGCAGAAAGGAGGCTGTCAGAGATGACACCCGCCAGCTGTCCACAGCTGCTGTTCTCTAAAATGACACTGGGTCCAATGATGTCTAGAGTCAGAACCGCTTACAAGACTTTTGTACCTTCTATCCTAGGCTTTCTTAGTTTGTACAAATACTTAATCTCCTCCCATTTATGTATTTGCCCCTGGAGGGAAAGCCCCAAACTGATCATTATTGTGGCCTAGGCCCTGAATCCCCATGTAACATTACATCCTTCTGAGGTCAGTAAAAACATGGCCTCGAAAAAGACTACAGGACCATCCATTCCTACGAAGAAAAAGCCATTTGCTCCTCTGCTTCCCACGGAGTTAGTGGAATGTATTCTGACAGAAGCAGAACCAGACCTGTGCAGACAGAACTATCCTTTCACCAACAATAAACAGATCTGCTCTAGAGCCATGGAGAGTCATAATAGAAATATATATTGCCTTTTATCTTCTTTTCAGTGAGTAGAGTGAAGTGTCAGGAGTTATTGCTTTAATATCAGTGGAGAAGAAGCTATTTTTTTGAGCATGTACATAGGTCTGAATGTAACAACATGTGCAACTCTAAGACTGTGAAGTAACCGGCTTCTCAGTAGCCTTTCTAAAACATATAAAATTGTACTGATAACATCATCTGTGAATCAGCTTCCGATTGTTCCTGTGGAATCACGTAAGGAGCTGTCTGGCTATATCTACTCAAAGACAAGGGAGAAGGAAGACAATTTTACCACTACCTAACTCACATAAAATTAATTCAGAAGAATGAGAACGCATCAGAGATTTAATTGACTATTGACTTTAGGTTTACAGTGGCCCGTGAAATCAATGGAAAGTGATGTCAAAGACTAAATTGAATCCCTGGATAATGTCTTAAACCAAGAAACAGAAAGGACAAGTACTGATCTACTGAATCTCCTACAGACACTAACTAGGCTAAGGGTCAATTCCCCATGAGCAACTGGAATGTCTTATTTTTGCCAGAGCATTTAAGGCTAATAATTCAACTAACTTTCTACCCTCTAATATCTAGATTTATGAGAAGCCAAGGTAATCAGCAAAGCATCAAGCTTTGGCTTGGCTACAATTAACTTCCCTGGTGGCTACAATACTTTTAAGTGACAAAACAAAAACATTAACAAAAACTCCCTACATAGTTAAACTCAGACCTTCAAATTTGCTAATATAATTAGGATTTTGGTCAATACAATGTAAAAGAAACAAAGCGAACCAAAAATAACAAGTGATTAATCACACTTATAAAACACAAGTATTACAATTTATAAAGATGGATGGAAGCTTCAGCTTCATCTACCCTTGATTTAATGCTACCACATGGCCTCAGAAACGAACAATTCATGTCCCAATAGTAAGCCATCAGGAGGATGCAAACAGAATTTAACTAGAATATAGTCCTTCCTGTGATAACAAAGATTCCTTTCCTCCTGTTGAAAAGAAAGATAATAAAATGATAGGAGAGTGTATGCCATAGTGAAAATGTTCTCCATCTCTCACCTTGAACAACATCTTTCCCATTTCAGTGATGGATATAATAAGAATAATAACCCATGCGTGCGCACCAGACATGTATAATTTCTTTAACAACTACTTTATCTTTCTCTGCCCCTGGGTGTTACTCCTATGAGCAGCTGTAGGTGTCCTTCCTACAAACATCGTAACTCAGACACTTTAGTGTGAAAGCAACATGACCCCAGTGGCAGTGTCTCAGAGACAAAGACGCAGAGTCAGGAGGTGTTGGCGAGGCCTACCTGAATGCTGGCCGTGGAGCGATTCTTGCGGGTCGTGGTGGTAGCCATTGTGGTGGTGGTCTCCATGACAGTGGTAGACATTTCTGGTGGCATGGAGGTCGTCTGTGTTGTTCCCAAGATCGATGGGACTTCTCCCACCAGCCGGACACTTCCATTGATTTTAATATTGGGGTTGTTCTCAGCCGCCATGTTCAGGACTTTCAAACCATCATAATAGAGCCCAGAAAGCTGGCCTTGGAAGAGGCGTCCTTTGTCCTTTCCGCCAATAGCTATTTGCGCCTGGGTGTTGAAGATGGTTAACTGCCGGCCTAGTGGGTTGGGTGGAGGAAACATCATTATTCCCATACATTTGTCTCTGTTTGCCTTACCTGGTCTGAATGGACCAGATATCAAAACAGGCTTCTTTGAGCAACTGAAGGGGAGAAAATTGGATAGCAAAAATTCAGTATAGGTATTGGCAAGTAACAAAAATTCAATCTAGACATTGGCAAATAACATTTCCCTATGTTTATCTCTTCCACTGTCTAGCTGAATATCCTAGACAACCTGAATAATTGAATGCCTGCTTCTTTATTGTGAAGCAGGAGTGATGAGTGGTACTGCAGACTTCCAGGGCATACAGTTGTGGATGACAGCAAAAGAAAACAACCCAAATCAGGCGATTATAATAATAAATCATAAATACCTATTGTACTGACTTTTTTTAACCTACAAAGTAACATAATGAAAACGATGAAGAATATATAGGGCAAATAAAAACTCAGTGGGGTAACTCAGAACACTGAATTTTAAAACTAGGTCTGATAATTAAATTAACTGAAATTAAATTAGATTTTAATTAAGAGACCTGGAGCTATTATAAAAATAAACACCTCTAGGAAATAAAAGATTTCCTACAACTTTTCCTAATGTATAATATTTTGTCTATACTTGCTATTTCATAAACTTCACGACAGATTATTTTCTGTCTTTATTCATTTGCGGAAGGGGAGAGACCATGGTCTCACAATTAAATCTCTCTTAAAGGTATAGAAAATAAGTAGGTATTGATCATGTCAGCGAGAAAGGAGGAAAGAAAAATGACATCATTCAAAATCAACAGATTTTAAAAGGAGGGATAGGTGTTAATGAAAAAGGCAACACATAAACACCTTAAAATGATATACAGGTATGTTACCGGATTGAAGACACAGTAGCTCACCTTATTGCTAGTTCCTATTTGGGGGACCATTTATGCTCTGTGTACATAAAACTATCAGAATGAAATCATGGCAGAACAGAGACCGGAATAAGTCAGCTTATCTTATGCCCCCACTATCCTTATTTTAAAAAGCTTTTCTTAAGCTTGAGACCTTTCCCAGAAAAAACTAGCTTTTGAAGGACAAAGCCTTCTATTCTATTGTTTCTCTAGATTATGTGTCTGCTTTTCCATATGGAGAAAGATGGAAAAACTTTTTTTTTAATGGAATTAAGTTTATCCTTTTTGAATTGTTCCTCCATTTTAGTTAGTGATCAAACAATGCTCCAGTCATCCTTAATATTGCTGCAGTTATTTTCGCTATTAATGACTGAAGACAATGTCCTATTATACTCACCTGTTTAATTGAAAGGAGTATGTATTTTTAAAGACCGAGATCTGGTGTTTAAAGTCTATATGTGCTGTGTGTGTGCTAAGTCGCTTCGGTCACGTCCAACTCTTTGCAAGCCTATGGGCTGTAACGCACCAGGCTCCTCTGTCCATGGGATTCTCCAGGCAAGAATACTGGAGTGGGTTGTCATTTCTTTCTCCANTCTGGTGTTTAAAGTCTATATGTGCTGTGTGTGTGCTAAGTCGCTTCGGTCACGTCCAACTCTTTGCAAGCCTATGGGCTGTAACGCACCAGGCTCCTCTGTCCATGGGATTCTCCAGGCAAGAATACTGGAGTGGGTTGTCATTTCTTTCTCCAGGGATCTTCCCAACCCAGGGATTGAACTTGTGTCTCTTATGTCTCCTGCATTGGCAGGCAGGTTCTTTACCACTAGCACCACCTTGGAAGCCCTTAAATCTATATAATGATTAGTATCCTTGAATTTCTAGTATATAATGTGGAATCCCTTCTCAATGTATAAAATGGGTGAAATGGAAGAGGCAGAAAAGGGAAAACACCTCTACTCAGTGGGAACTCTTTGTACAAGAGCCCAGTCCACTCATCAGGCAACTCTTAAGGGCATATTAGTCAAGAATGGCTGATAAATAATACCCCTTTGGGAACTTTAAACACTACACTATGGAGAACTGGCCAGATAATTTTGTTATAGTGAAAATAATGTCTATAAAAATATGTGGAGCATGGAAATGGAATCTGTTGGCTTTAAAAACAAAATTGCCCAGATCCTAAGGGACTAATCAAATAGATCTAATAGATTTCCATTTCTTTTCCCATCAGTTCCTTCAGTGCCCCATGCACACACATCGTTGCCTATTCTTTGACCTCTCGTTTTTCATAAGAGATGCAGGAAAAAGTTCAGTGTACAGTAATGCTGGGTAATGGCCTGGAGCTCATACCTCATTACTATTTCGTTTTTTGACAACAGCTTTTTTCCTGGGAGCCCTAAGCTTACTACTGAAAGAAATGCCATGATGGAAGGGGAGAAGAAATATGCTCTCAGGTTTGCATAGGCATTTGGAGTAGCTTAACATAATAAAAAATTGCCTAATAGGAGATCTGTAGGGCTAAAGTTTAGTGTCTTGCACCCGATAGCCCCAATGCCATAATATCCCTTCCATTCACATAACTGTTGGCCAACCATAATATTTATTCATTGCTTTTTTTTAATATATATAGCCCAGCACTGAAGATCAGTTGATGGTTATAACTGACTACAGTAGATTTTGCGTTTCTAATATTCCCAGAAGTACTCCACATCTATAATGGTCTTCATCTTATTTTCCTAGTGATGTTATTCCGCCTATGCTTACAAATGAAAGGAAGGTCAGAGAGAATTGAAATGCAAAGTTGAATGACACTGGCTAGAAATGATGGATCACCTTTATTCCAGTTGCCACGGTTCACTCCAAAAAGTGGTCTCTGCTTGTTCAAGACAGACCCAAATGTGGAGCAAGGCAAGATATTTCCTGGGCTACACAATTAAACCACAGCTTCATTTCTGGCTATTCCTGCTTTCACAGAGAGATCTGACTAATCATTTCTTGAGAACAAGACACTGGTGAGGTAAATAGGGAAGGAGTGTATATGCTTCAGGTATTCATCATGCCATAGGAAGTATTTGGGTCTTTGTTTATTTGTTTCATGGTTTATTTCTAGCTGGATCTGCTTTTGTTATGTTCTAAACCCCTTTCCCAGCCCCCTCTGTACCTTAGATTAGGTGGTTAATAGTAATGTTGGCAGGCACTAAAGGAATAGTGGGTTATCCAAGTCTTCTGCCATCTTTTCCTCTGATCAATTTCGCTCTCTCAAGGAAGGAGTAAGTGAGTAAGTGAGAAACAACCCTCTCCCTGTGAAGGACATAAGGGACCGACTGCAGAACATTTTACCATCTGCCCACGATTTCTCAAATTCAGTGCCAGGTCTCCTTGTTGTCACTCATTATGATCAATCATGTTTCTTTTTTTCCTTATTTATAATAAGGGATGACCACTATTCCATCTATATTACAATCTGACAATGGAGTCCAGTCTATCACCAATACTATAAAATCTGACCACAGTACCAGTACAGGCTTTGTAGCAGGTTACTTTGTGCTTCGTTTTGGGTGCCCATCCTCTTGGAAGTCGTTAAATGCTCCCTCATTTGGACACCAAGTTCACGTACTGCTTAAATTAAATCTTTGCATGTTTCCAGTCAGTGTTGCACAAAGACTAATTAATTAAACCTCAGAACACCCTTGGGGAATAGGCAGTATTATTTCTCCTCTCCTCAGATGGGAAATCTGAGATATAAAGAGGTTAAGTGGATTGTCTAAGGTCAGAAAGTCAGTCAATAGCAGACAGCGCCAGAAAACAGGCTAGGGAATGCTGTGACGCACATCTCCTCTCCAATGACAGAAGCAACTGTTTCTACCCAAATGCCTCTGCCTCATCATCTTTCCGGATTCACCCTTTTCTAACTCCATGTCCTTGCAAGGTCTTTTGGTTTACATTTTCTATTTCTTTGAAGGGAAAGTTGGCTAGACAGAGGAAGAGATAAAGCAATAGAATGAATAAATGTTACTTACCTAAATGAAACAAAAAAGTGATTTTGGCTAAAATAATGCAGAAGAGAGAACCCCTCAGCTCGCATAGAATTCTTTTCAATATTATTTGCATACTTAAACATACATACTCAGTTAAGAAACAAATTCTTCCCTTCCTCCCATCCAAACCGCCCCTACCCAGTCCCACCCCTTCAACCTCTATTGTGTGTTTGGAAGCATCCTTCTATATAAAAGCCATCTGATAACAATGCTATTGGAAGAAAAGCTAAAGGCCTACTAATAACTTTAACATGATTAATACAAATGAAAATGCCTGGCATGCTATTGAACTTAGACTTCAAAAGGCAATGGAGTAAAAGAAAATATTATTAACATAAAATTGGAAGAAACAACAAAAAAATTTTCTCAGGCACATGAGACTCAGACATGCATCTAAACTGTCTTTTCCTTTTTAAGAAGTGAGGCAATCATCATCTCTAATGTTAAAGGGACTTTATGAGCTGGTGATTACTAAACAAAATTATTTGCTTTTTAGAGTTATTCTTAATTTATTTTTAATTAGACCACGTACGTTAAAAACAGGGCAAACAGTTAAGACTCAGTGAGGATTTTCCGTGTTTAAAGTTCTGAATGTTTTCACTCAACTTGAAACTGTAGTAGTTCCTTTGTCTTTTTGTTTACGTTGCATATTAACATACCCCATTACTTTTTATAAATGACTCAATCAAATCTGTACATATTTTAAAAACTCACTTAAGATCTCGTTAGGAAAACAAACAAACAAAAATGCACCTCAAATTACAAGAGTAGCTACTGGCTCAGGAAAAAAAAAAAAACAGTCACCAGCTTGTTCAAGTCAGGTCTTTCTTCACTGACAGGCAATAGTCTACCTCCTAACGAGGAGAAGTCACACAGAAAATTCTAACATCACACATAACCGCTGCCTTCTTTCATTAACCAAGTGGTTGTTTTCTTTGGCAAATGAGAAACTGCTGTTTTGCCTTCCATTAACGTTTCATTTTCCAGCTACTTATACTTTTGTTGCATAAGTATCAAGTACACACGGGTACCACGCAACTCAAGTGTAGAAGAAGTTCATTTATTTTTTTTAGTTTCCATCAGTAACTAGGATGCCATTAACCTCTTATGAAATATCTTTGCCTCTGCAAGGTTAATTCCGAAGGCAAAATTCATCCCTCTCATTCTTTGTTTGTTTAAAAACAAATGGTAAAGAACATGGCTCCCCTTATAACATTTGTTTAAGCAGTTTAAATGACGAGTCAGTCTATGATTTGTTGTTGTTGTTGTTGACGCTAACCATGCTACAGATAGGAAAGCCAAAACAGCCTCAAGATGCAAGTTTAATAAGTTCTTTTGAAATTTCTTTACAAAGCTCTGGTATAAGAGGTAATTTAAAACAAATTAACAAATAACGTCATGCAGTGGTTAAATTGCCATAATACATTTCTTTTTTTTTTTTTAGAGGTTCCTGGAATTTCTTGTTGGTGGTTGTCATGCTGATAGAAAACTAGATGTTAGTCCCTTTAACTGTATTTTAATGGCAATGTATTATAGCATGATTTATCAACATATGGCAGGTGGAAGCTGACACAAATTATAATGAAAATTAAAACAGTCATTTATGCAGCAGGCGATTATCATTTAAGGAACATTTATTTGCAGGCTTTAAACATGAGGGTTTAGAGTCAAATGACTTTAAATGAAAGTTTTAACGACAGTTACCTTTTTCCTGCAGCCACTCTTCTACGGGCCGGTTATATTTGAAGGGGATTTTCTGTTTTACCATTTGGAAGCGTTCATTATCAGTGTTGCCTTTAAAGTTTAAAAAACAGCTTAAAGAACAATCTGAAAAGTCAAGAAGTCATTCAAAAACATCCTAGGGTTTTGGTGCGTTTTATGAAGTTTTTTAGAGATAGATAGCAATTTATCTTTAGTGGAGGTGGAGTCGAAGTCACTCTGCCCTTGGTTGACAGGTTTGAGGTCAGGTTATTCTTAGCTATGCTGTGCTCCATCAAGTTTTGGAAAAGTGGCTGGGGATGGGCATCCATGAGAGGCGTGGCTGTTTACAGAAAGGTTTACCCTCTCTCTCCTTCTTCTCTCTCCAACCATACCTTGATTGGGTCAATGGAGGAACAAGGACCCCCGTGACTTGTGAGTATCAGGACCCTCGGTGTCTCAGTCACACATGTTCCACACTCACTTTACTGTATCCCATCAGAAAACAGTAAAGAACGGAACCCTGGACCTCCTTATGCTCCTCTTAAGTGTTTGCAACTACTCTACCTTGCCAAAGAAAACAATTTAAGCCTTGATGGCCAACGGAGACTTTTTATTCTGTAAAGTGGGGCCCTGGCATCCCATTGCCCATGTAAAATAGAGTACCACATGGAAATCTTATCCCCTCTATCCCTTGGTCCAGATCTCTTCCATATTTTAAACTCGGAGGAACTCCCGAGTAAACATCTGTAAACAATAGCAGCTATACATATAGTGGTGTAGCATTTCCAGGCTTTTGAGCATCTATATTTTATTAGTACCAGCAGACACAGGTTTTATAAGTTTACCTAGTCTCGCTCTCTTTCCTTACTATGAGAGGTCCTTCCTGAATATGTCTCCATTCAAAAAGCCTGTTAGGGATACTTCTTCCAAGCATGAAATATCTAATTAATTTCAAGGCTCAAATATAATGCTTTTAACTGTGAGTATGCCCCCTTTCTTCCCTTTGTAAATGTTATTACCACTCCTGGATGGTTTATCTAATTAGGACAGACTTGGAGAGTGGTGTTATGAAGATATACCCCTAATGAACATGCTTCAAAACACAAAATAATGAAGCCACGCTTTGGGAACTCTACTATCTTATCAACCAACCTCACGGAGATCAAACAGAAACTAGTGAACTTCTAAATTACTTTTGACTCTTAGCCTTCTAGTATTGGAACTTCAGGAAGCCCAATCCAGATCACCAGTGTTACAAGTGAAATAAAAATCTCAAAACAGGAGGTTTGAAAGCAACTCATAAAGAAGTATAAAAGCTAGAAAGAATATTAGGATGGCATGTAGCACCAGGTGAATAAAAGCTTGCCCCAGTATTTCCATCTCTGGGCCATGGAATGTTGGAGTTTTTACTGGTGGAGAAAATTCTGCATGTGGTCAGACTAGTACCTGCCTTCTGTGAGAGGCAGAATTGGTAAAGGGGTGGCAGTACTGGGTACATTTAAAAGATTTCCCATTCATTTCTCCTTTGAACAAATTAGTCTTAGGAGCTGACTCATTATTCTTACTCCTCAGGAGTAAAAACAAGCAAAAAGCTCATCAAAGAGGAGACTGTGGATCTGTTTCCAGCTTACATTATGAGACCGTATCTGGCTGGCATCAAGCCTAAAATATTAACATATCAAAGGACAACATGTAATGAATGGAAAGAGCAACTAACAATTTTGGATTGCAGTATATAATTTAAAGTTTTCCTCAAAGTGTTATTTCTCACAGAAGGAAAAAAAAAGAGAGAGACAGCTAGGAGCCAAAACAGAAAGGTATCTTAACTTCTTGGTGTTTCAATAAGCCCATGGTGAAAAAAAGAAGGTAATTTTATCTGTTAACGTAAATAAATACCTATGAGACCATTATATGATCATCCTGGTAGATCTGGTACACAGAAGTCTACTAATCCAGAATAAAGTTTGGCTAATTTTCACATGTCCTAATAGAAAAGGAAGGTGCGCTTTTCTGAAAAGAACGCGTATCTCTATAACTCTTAACTTTACCCTACAGGAGACAGCTATAGAGGGATATCATCCATCTTCACAAGCTTTGATCCCTCTCAAGTTTCAGTCACAGCAACATACTGAGAAATGCCAAATGGATTATGCCAGATGCACCTTGAATATATTATATTACTTTGGGTTTTCTGTAACTGTCATTGGTGCAATATTAAGTGTAGTAATGACCTTTTCCCACTCTCCGTAGAATGGATTAGTGAAGTCAATAATGAAGAGAAAGCTAAATATTCTTAGTACCACGCAAGGCAAAATATGAAGTACCGAATGTTCCAGACTGACAGCTCTATATGTACCAACTTAATTAAGAAGCTGCATTGACTTACTTCTTCCACAAACATAGGAATCTTGGTCCTTCTAAGTATCCCCCCCCCCCCATTCAATCTGTCAAGCATAAAGCTCCATGGAAATTCATGTCAGATACGGTATGGGCTTGACGACTAAGAAACAACAGGGGAGAATCAGTAAGTGGTGTGTTGGGAGGACAGCAGAGCCACGATTCAACCTTAGACCCTTCGGAAAGTGAAAGACAGAGAGTCATTCTTCTCCATCTCAGCTTTAAAAACATTTAGAAAATAGGTTTAAGTTTTCCATGCCAGACGGATAGCATCTGGCAGTGGGGATAGCGATCTTGCATACTGTTAAAAGTTGTGAAAGATGGAAGGTCATTTGGAAAACCAAATTGGTTTAAATTGCCACATTAGCATTGCTCTTAGTCTCTCTTCATGTTCTTGTTGGTTTTTATGTTAATTTAGCGCAAACATTAGTGAGGAATGTTTTAGAAACATGTGCATAAGAGTGAGTGCATTTGCCCCGAGCCCCATTTGTTAGACTAACTGAAGAGCAACCAACCTTCTAAATATCAGAACTCATACCCAGGGACTGCTCTGAAAGCTGAGCAAACCTCATCCAATCCATTTACATTCATATCCAATCCTTAATGACATATAGTTGTACATTTTATATAGCAACTAGTATGAACATCGAAACAAAGACTAAAATCGATACTTCAACAGACAGGGATGCTATTCTCAAGAAAGAATGGCCTTATGAATAGTAATGTCATAATGTCATTAAAAAGAGGCATATGTGCATTACTAATTAGATCCTAAAAATCTAATGACTACAGTTCTCAGCCACACTGAGAAATTTACAAATTGCACAATGAAATCTTCAAATAGACAGTTCTTAAATTACTTATATGGATATGACACTCACCTACATGGGACTGAATTTTAGAAAAAAAGTTCTGGTCATATTTCATTATACTTAAAAAGTTAGAGGTCTCTGTGTGTGTGTGTGTATCACCATCTATTTTTTATACAGTTAGTTGCCTATTGTCATTTGCTTTTGTACTATTGACTCTATTTCAGTTCCTGGAGACACATACAACCATGCACTGTTGAATTATAATATTGTGAAGAGCAGAATGCTTTGAGGTAAAATTACTAAGGCCCAACTGGTTCATACACACAGCTACAACCTTTATGCAGAAACAGCTCATATTTGCAACATTTGGGTTAATCCATTTAGAAGAAACGGAAGAGAGAATAGAGGAAGGAAAGGTAAAGAAAGCACACTGACCCTTGACTAATTTCCCAATACATTAAGCCCCTCTTTAGGTAATCTGGAAACTTGCCGATGGCCCCAAAGAAGTAAAAATTCATTCAGCTGAAGAACTTAAAGATAGAGAAAACTCTTGTATAGTACAAAAAATAACTTTCACACCATTTTTTTACTCTGTTGGTCCAATCATAGATCCTATTCATTAGAAGTTATACTAATTTTTTTTTAAATCGTCATCAGTAAAGTATAGGAGGTCATAAATTTGGGCTGGCTTTGAGTTTTAACTTCAGTAGCTGCTTGACCTTGAACAAGTCACTTAGCCTCAGGTTCTCCATTTCCCAGTTCGCCAGAGGACTCAGTATAGGATATTAAGAGGCAGAGCATATACAGACCCTGAGATATGGGAAAAAAAAAAATCCAATCTATTCAAACTACTTAGTATTATTAATATGATTGAATTTGTTCCTACTAATCAAAAGGAAGCACATTAATTCCATGGCCTCCCATCAAAAGATGACTGTATTGTTACCTTTGGTCCCACAGAGTTCATCATTCAAAGATTAACTGACCATAGAAAATGAAACAGCCTACATATCCCCTAAATCCCCTGGTTGTGGCTTTTTATATTTCTGCATCTTCTAAAATACACTCAGCTAACCCCATTTCCAAAACAAAGTGGGTTTCTAAAACCACAGAAAGTAAAAGAGCAATTCAGGCATTGACAAATGTGATTTCTGGGTCCAGCCACAGGTAATGATGATATACTGCTGCTAAGTTGAGGAAGAGTGGCTTAAAGGTTCTGGCAATTTGCACTGGGCTGGCAGAAAATACTTTCTTGCAGGTAGACTATTAATACCATCTGAAATGTTGTCAAGCACATGGACATGCTAATAGGAATATCGTAGCAACATTCGTCTGTGCAAAATTAATGCCAGAGGTATTTTTTGCATTTTGTTTTGAGTCTTGGAATAAAGGAAGGGAAAGTTTTCTTTATTGGTTTGTTGACACTAAAAAATGAGACTGTGGGTCTAATGAACAGTCAGAGAATGAATACTATGTATTAGAGCTAGAGGCAAAAGAAAATCGATGTGGGTAGGCTCAAGTAGTATAGGGCATTTTCAGAGGTGCTTAGAATGTCTCTCCCCAAAGAACATTCTGTGAGTTTCAAAGCAAAGTCAGACACTAAAGACAAGGAACTGCGGAAACTCCTTGAGCCTCGCTCTGATTTTGTTCCTAGTCTTGACCCAGATGAACTCTCTTTAAGAGTCAGAAAAAGGGGGATTGCGCTTCCCAAAGAGTATCTGGAATATTCAGCTACTTGTAAGTGATGGATAGACCTCAACAAAGAATTAATATCTTGTATTTATAAAGTGCTTTGTGAGCAAGGATGCTTATAAGCATCATCTCATTAATCCTCACAACACACCTTTGGGGCTGAAGAAAAAAGAAGTATTTGTATGTTGTGAACCTCAATCCTTCAGTATGCCAAGGCAAGGAAATTAATCTCTTGGAGCAGAAAACTGATCAGCTGGGGGAAGTAAATTAATACACTCAGAGCACAAGGGCATTGTTAAGTAAGGGAGCTTTTCCAGACTCACTTAAGTGGCTCCAGGCACCAGGAAGAACCACCTTTCCAAAGTGATGAGACATTTACTCTTAGAAAGCAGTGTGGGTCATCCAGGCATGCCCTGACTTGGCTGATGAAGCTCACTGCCTCGTATCTTCTGGGTATGTTTGGAAATGGAAAATATATGTGGACTGACATATTATCAATTCTTTCCTATATCAAAGTCAATATCGATCCGCCATTTCTAGGCTTATAGGAGTTGAGCTATTTAAGCAAAGATGGCTCAAACACAAATGAAAAGAGCATTAGCTACGGAATCTTTCAGGCTTTGGACGCAGTCCTATCTCAGACATTTACCACTTCCATGAACTTGCACAGTTTTCTTAATCTATATGTCTCAGTTTCTTCATCTAGTCCCCAAAAGATATGAAGATGATAATACCTATATTATAAGATTTTGTACAAATGAAATGTAACAAGCCAGGCAAGAATGCTTGTGGGGAGTTGGAAGAGGCTGGGAAGTGGGTGGGTATGTGATTTCTCTTCCTTCTCAGGGGATGGGAGGAGGGGCTGTGCTAGAGATGTAACCCTGGTACTCCAGGTCCACGTACCTAAATGACCACACCTCTGGTCCCTGCTTGATGTTTGTCAGGCTGGCTAAGATGAGTTTGTGTGCAGACATGTTAACATTGAATTTCTCCCAGATCTCATTCAAAGTGCTATTTCTGTTGAAGTGTTATTATACTAAAAACCATTTATCCTGAGGCAATAATTAGAACATGTATCACAATTCCTATCCTTTCCCTGTATTTTGAAGCCTTAATTTCTATTCTTCATTCTCTTCCGGAAGCTCATTGACCTTGGACTTTTTATCTATCCTCATCTATTATGGATACTATCAGTCCCAAAAATATGAACAAAATAAAGCCCAGGTGATCATGAAGTCTTTATTTGCTTTTGAAGTTTAAGAGACTGTTTCTAAATCATATTTACTGGAACTTTCTTCATGAGCATAGGTCTATCTAGAACTTATTTTTTATTTGAGATCTACCTTCAGAAATGACATGCCATAAATTAACAAAACAAAACTGACTATCAAATTTGCTTTCTTTTCTCAAGGGGTGTCACTCTTTTTCCTTCTATAATTATTTCAAAATATGCCCTGAAGCTAGGCTGGTCAATTTCAATCTGAATTGTGTCTATTCCTTTCTGGTAAACATGCTAAAAATATCTATGTCATGGTGTGTCTTCAAGCCTTAGTTTCTTCATAAATAAAATGAGAATTATGATAATAACTGCAACATAGGATTGTTGCAAGAATTAAAAGGGAAATAAGTGTCTGTAAAGCACTGAGCACAGCAGCAGAAAATAAGTGCTCAGTATATGACTTATCACCATTGTTGTTATTGTTACAGCAGCACTTGATTGAGACGGGTTACAGTTAAAAGAAGGGAAGCTTATGAGATTTACTTCACCATGCAATGGTTAGTGTCCAATCTTTGCCAATTTCCTTTTTGGCCTAAAACCTTAATGTTCGGTCTTCAAACTTTCAAGATTCCCCCCGCTGCCCTTCTTATCATGTGTTTCCTCCACTGTTGTGAAAGCCCCAGTGTTATCCTGGGGCTCACCCTTCCCTGTGACCTGTTCACTCCTGCAGGGCACCCCTCTGTGTGGTCTCCCTGTTTCTTTTCAGTCTTATTGATTCCTTTCATGTCTCATTGGCGGCCTTCCTTTCCACATGTCCCCAGCTTTCATTTTCTTTCATCCTTCTTCTGCAGAGGATATCAAACTCAATGTTTTTAAAGCCAGAAAGCTAGAATATTTGAGTTTGAAAAATTCTGCTCATTCAAACATGCATGTGTGGGGTCACTACACAGCTTTGAGGACAGGAAGGAGGTTTGGAATTTCAATGGGCAATGAATAGGAACATTTTCATCCTCATGAATGGGAAAGTCACACCAATATCAACATTGCTGATGCCATGATAAACTTATGCTACAGTCATTATTTTTGCAATGTCCCATGTATTGGGCTTCCCAAGGGATGCTAGTGGTAAAGAACCTGCTTGCCAATGCTGGAGAAATAAGAGATGCAGGTTCGATCCCTGGGTTGGGAAGAGCCCCTGCAGGAGGGCATGTCAACACACTTCCAGTATTCTTGCCTGGAGAATTCCATGGACAGAAGAGCCTGGCGGATCCATAGGATCAAAAAGAGTCAGACACAGCTAAAGTGACTTAGCAAGCATGCACTCACGTACATCCTATGTATTGGGTTGGCCAAAAAGTTCATTTGGGTTTTTCGGTAATATCTTACAGGGAAAAAAATCCCAAATGAACTTTTTAGCCAACCCAGTATTCACCCACCTTTGACCTGATGAATATGCTGGTTTTTGACAGCTGTCTAGCTACAGTCCATGGGGTCACAAAGAGTCAGACACAACTGACAGACTAACAATTTAAACAACACCACACAGCACAGCCACATATTAGGCTTATTTCCAGCTTAAGCCAAGACAGTTTCCAATTAAATTACTTCCCCAAAAGTTTGTCCCATCTTGAATTCATGTAGTATACTTTACAAACTTCAAAGCAGGACTTTAATTCACTGAGTTTATTCTTTTTCATTGCGGAACAGCATTCCGACCTGATAAGAAAATGTTCAACTCTAGCTTTGCTATTTCCTGCAGGAGATACCTTTCTCAGTTTTGTGTCATTTTGCAAGTTTGATAAGCATATCTTTTGTGCCTTCATTCCAGACTCTGAAAAATGTACAGAATAGGAGGATTATGTGGTAACTTTAAGAGGTTTACAAGTTCTTTGAAACGTCTCTCTATAACAGGCGGTACTTGATTCTCCAACTTCAAATATGGGCTGGACTTAGTAACTCAACTGTGAAGAACAGGAGATGGTGGAACTGACAATGTGTAACTCTTAGAGCTTAGATCAGAAAAGGCCCTGTGACTTTCTCTCTATCCTTCTCTCATGTCCACTCTGGGGAAGCCACTTTTGCGTCATAAGGACAGTTCAGACACCCACATGTCGAGGGACTGAGGCCACCAGATTCTCCAGGCCTGGATAAGCCTTCAGATGGCTACCGTCCTAGTCGATACCTTACAAGCCATCAGACACTTCAACACAGGACCACTCGACCAAGTTGCTACCAAATTGTGACCTATAGGAATTGTGAGATAATAACTGTTAGTTGTTGTGTGCCACTAAGTTTGGGGGTAATTTGCTATACAGCAAATTACAGATACAGAGTAACTAGAGAACTTCATCTGAGTGTTTCAGTTCAAGCAGAGGCAGAGCTCCTTAAGAGGCTCTCATAACTTGCCTTATACTATACTCTTTCCAAGGAAGTGAAGATACAATATATTTATAACATACTACCCGTGTGACAATTTGCTAATGCTATCCAAAGGGAATTTAGATTATTTAGATACAAGACTTGTTTTATTTTATTATTATTATTTTTTAATTATTTTTTTTAATTTATTTTTTTACACGAACTCCCAAACATGAACCCCCCTCCCACCTCCCACCCCACGACTTGTTTTAAAGAGCCCAGGCTATCACTAAAGTCTTTGTTCAGTTCAGTTCAGTCACTCAGTTGTGTCTGACTCTTTGCGACCCCATGGATCGCAGCACGTCAGGCCTCCCTGTCCATCACCAACTCCTGGAGTTCACTCAAACTCATGTCCATCGAATCTGTGATGCTATCCAGCCATCTCATCCTCTGTCATCCCCTTTTCCTCCTGCCCCCAATCCCTC